>CM065922.1:3767491-4142491 GCA_033439105.1 Magallana nippona
ATTTTGACTTAAGTCTGAAATTGCTTCATGATCTTGAGGCCAGATCTACCTGTTCACCTTGAAGACAATAATAACGAAATTGAAAAATAAGGTAATGCTGGAAGGAATGCACCTTTAATCGAATCTTCTGAATTACAAACCCAAACACAGAATTTAACATTAACTACATTCTGATATGAATAATCAATAGTGTTTTCTTATGTCCACTGATCCATGCCAATGAAGGGTTGTTAGGTTTCAAATCTTACCAATCAAATTCCACTATTTTATTTGGCTTCTTGTTATAGTGTAATATATAAGGATTATGACAGAACGGCAGACCGGGATAATATGTTATGTTGGTGATACTTAAAGTGAACTCTGTCTACCTTTAAGAGTTTACCTTTAAGAGTTCAGAGGTACATGCCGTACATTTGATACCTCCTCTGATGTCGACAAGACGTAATTGTAATCACATTTGATCCAACTGCCAGTGCGTCAGGTACGGGGGCTTGTCTTGTAAGCGCTGAGAACTTGTATAGCTACAGGAAATAATTGAACTATATATAATCGTAGCAATAATTTGTAATATCTGAGATGATATTGATTGCTCATGATAAAGGGTAGTCAATGCAATTATTAATAGATAGTATAAAATGCATGTTTTTTCACCCCTGATATGAACAAAGGCACGCACCATCATCACACTTTATTTCGCCCTTTCTTACACCTTTGCACCTAATTATTCGGATTTCGGAATACTTCGAATTTTTTTTCTTGATTTTTCTTTTGTTAAATCTGCAGTTTAGACATTGACATTATGAAATGGACCTTTTTTATAGAAGACGTCACAATACATTTGATCGTCAAAAATACGAGGGTTTGGATATTGAAAAAATAGAATATAGCTGGATAAAGTTTCTCACATGAAAATATAAACGAGTTATCTATCTATGTGAACATGATACATATTTTGCCATGTATTATTTTCTATGTATTAAGCTCCTCTCAGGAAAATAACTGACCAATCTTGATGAAAAATTGAAATTGAAAAAATAAAAAAAACATATTTGAGGTATCGAATTGAAACACAAATTCCTGATATAATTTAACTCGCTTGAGTGGCCTTTCTAATATTGTAAACAAGTTTTTATCATTCAAAACTAAAGTTTAAAAAAAGTGAAATTCGGAAATGACGGAGGACTATCTTAAATCCCTACGAAACATCTACTACAAAAGGTTCTTTATACGTGAAATTTCTTAACTTTTAATTTAATAAGTTTTAAAAACTTTGAAAACACACTAAAAATCAGAAGGTCTGACGTTTGGAAAGGAAAATGCAAAACAAAATTGGTGGTTCAAACCTCTTCTTTTCTTTTGAGATAAAGTTTGAATAATGTTTTAAAGAAAGTCAATGACATATTCTTTTTAATTCTATTGAACCATATCAAAATGTAAAAAAAAAAAATTGCAATTCGTCAATATTTAGATAAATTAAAAGAGAAAAAGACTTTAGTTATTACAAAGATTGAACGCTGGTCACAGAAACCATTAATGGAGTCACCGGGACGTTACTGGCTGGGAAATTGATCATTGGGAAATTCAATATCTACCCAAGTTATACTCGTATAACCTGAGTTGGAGCAATTTACGCTTTTTTAAAAATCCGCTTCGCGTATAAAGCGTAAATTACCTCAACCCAGGTTATACTCGTATAACTTGGGTTAACATTGAGTTCATTTCTTAAATAACTCTGGAAAAAAACCCTGAAGCAATGGAGATAAATCGAAGAAATTGTGATTATTGTTCTCTACTATTAACAACTTCATTCAATTCAATGAAAATTCATACGAAACAGGAATTAACAAAAATGACTATTCATTTGATTTCTAACTTCGCACATATACGCATGATTACATTTGTAAGTCCAAAATATTAAATGGATAATTCTTATCAAATCTTAGATATGAACAAAGAATATAATATTGCCTACTCAAATTAAACCATTTCATAAATGTCTTTTTTTTTTATCTACTTGGAGGTGATAAATACTTTCGAATGATATCAATCATCTTGCCTTGATAAAAATTGCTTAAGGTCTTAACACATTATTACATCATAAGCGATCCTTCAATTCTTCAAAAGATTCTCTAAAACAGAGGTTTAGCCTGGACAAAATTGCACAAACAGACAGACGGGCTGATAGATTAATTCCAAAAATTCGCAAAACATTTTTCATTTACAAATGTAGAACACAAGGTTATGTATATACGAGTGTATATCTTGTCAAATCAGGTTTCAAATAGTTATACCTAAATTAAGATCTATGCATTCCATGATACTTTGTTCAATTTTCAGCATGGTCTATAAAAAATGATAAATCGGCAAAACGAATATCAACCTATACAGATGAATACAGGTAATTGCAACCTGGGTGTAAAACATTGATTTTAATCCTTACTGGGTTTCCATTAATATTTTTATAAAATGTGGACCAAAAACGTGAGGGAGAAACCCTACTATGGGGAAAAAACTACTATATAGTAGCTTTTCCCCCTGGAGGGAAAGGCTGCTATATAGCAGGTTTTCCGGGGGGGAAAGCTACTATGGGGGAAAACTGCTCTACAACAAAGGAACAAAAAGAGCAATTGTATCACCGATTTTAAAACCCATTAGATTATATCTTTATTGATTTTACAGTTTATAACGATATCATTACACTAATTATCGCATTCACCCCCATGTAAACAATTCTTATTAACTTGTGCAATTATATATACATGACATAACAAAACACTATATATGAAATTAATTATATGAAATAAGAAAACCATATTTTCAAATATATATTTTCTCTCTTCCTCTATAACAAAAGGTCTTTAGACCCACATTACATACCGGCTTGTTCAAGTTTATACGTAATAATGAGAATTTATTTTTATCAATGTGGTTGATATCTTCGTAATCGCACCACAATTCTCTAAAATTCTATAAAATTTGCCATTGGGTTAATTAATTAAACGGTATCACAACGACAGACAGAACGGTGCACCTCAGAAATATGGCCTGGTGATATTGTATCCGAACACCTGGCCGGATTTCACAATCTTACACACCTGAAATGCACGATATAAAGCTGTTTAATCTAAAACATACTGAAACAGAAATTGTACAACTTAATAATCTTCTAGCATGCCTTGCTTAGGCTTCGTGTGTCGGTCTGGTGAAACAAATGATGTTTGTTGTAAGGTACTGCAAATATCATCTGATCTAGCCTTAACGAAGAAGGATGGACCCAATATGCAGCTCGGTAATAAATTGGGATTTCTCCCTCTCTGTTCTTTTACCAAGAGATCGTGCCGCGATGAGTGAAAAGATTTTAAAGCAGTGATCAAAATCAATACAAAGCAAAACTATGATCACCGTGACTATTGCTGCTAACGACCTAAAACAAAATCTGGCTGATGACTGCGTCGTCAAAATATTGAAAGTGGACAATTTTGATTTCCATATTTTTATCATGGGTAAACTTTATTGAGTTGAGAGTTCAGAAATCATTGTAAAATGATGTAGGTGTGGGAAACCAAAAGCGAGGTACTTAGAGACTGTTTCGATTGTTTACACCAGTTTTTATCAATATCTAGTATTGAATTTCACTACAAAGAAAATCAGTGCAACATATTTGACAAAGAATTTCGGCTTTTTCTTTATCGGGTATAATATTATGTGATTTCTGTGTAAAACAAACTATCATTGAAGAGCGCTACTGAGATCAACATGGTATAAATGGTGGCTTATCTATCTCGTTATTTCTCCTTAATGCTATTCAAACAAAACAATTGTGCTGAGTTTGGAAAAGACTATTTCAAATGTTTTGTACAAATGTCGCTGTTATTGATTATGTTATGAAAAAAATAATCATCGTTTGGAGAAAATACATTTTTCTTCTTGTTTGAGGTTTATCGTTTGTATTCTGATTTATAGGTACGCTTAATATGATATGAAAGTAAATCTTATAACAAATATCTTATTCAAACTTTAAAATGCATACCCTTTTACATATATATGTAAGTATATTCTGGCTAATATAAGCTACATGTACATTTATAGACCAGTATAGTCTTGGTGTCTCGACCGGAAAGCCACTGACCATAACTTTCTCAACGCTTGTATAACTCAGAAGCGTTTGAGGGACAATAAAAAATAATATGGCGACCAAAACTTTCTATGTCTTGCAATGCACAGCCAGGTATATAGTAGACCACAGGGGCATCTTACCGCTCTGCTCTTTATGACAGATATATAAATAATACATATATGTCATAGAGAACAGAGCGGACAAGATGCCCCTGTGAGTAGACCTCTAATCATCTAAAGATAAAAAGATCCATTATTGGTCAGAATTCTGACCATTTATGATTTCATTTCATCATAACGTAACAGTAAGAACCCACACCAATAAACCAGACTGCGCTGACGTCATACAATCGCCCAGTGCGCAGACTCGATACGATCCCGGAACCCCGTATAAACACGACTCAGGGTTCAAAATGAGGATGTCCCACGCAGGTCACCCTTCATACACAACCAATGACTTTACCGATTCTGACGTAACTATATTCAGCAAAACAAAATATACAGTAACTATGCTTTGTACTAGTTTGAAAGTCAGTATAAACATCTTTCGGCTCGCATATTCGGCCAAACAAGTTTATAATACTATCCTTTGGAATATTTTTAAAAGCTAAAAACATGTGTATTAGCCTCTTTCGGCCTAAGCATGATATTTTATAAATTAGAAAAAAAAATTGAAACAGTTGAAAACACCCAAGACAGTCATTGTTTAAGGGTTCTTCAGTTATCATTAATCAATCCAGTTTAAATCGATGCATTAATTTCAATGTAATCAAATTACTTGATCCCATTATGTCATAGTAAAGCGAGTCTTTTAATTTTCAATCTCCAAGCGCGTTCTCAGCTAAAACCTTGAACAGTGCTGCACCCAGGAAGGTCATGTTAGTACTGCGGAAGTGACGTTGTTATTTGTATCCACTCTGTGTTAACTGTCGTCTTTAAATTCATACAACCCCGTTATCTTCTACACTTTGATATGGGATCCATCAATAAAAAATGAATAATAACATATTTGCATGAATCACATTGATTATTCAGAACTAGGACGTTGTTTTTTTTCTTCAGAAGCAGCAAGTGAATACAGCTGTATATATACATGACAAAAGATTTTACGAACACCTCAATTATCAAAAGAATTGTTTTATGTGTCGACATTACGGCAACTATTCTACAAGTACAATATCTCATTTTGTAAAGGAGACGTAGGAGGTTTTTACTATCAAGTGGAATTTGGGCGACCGAACCAAATAATATATATATTTTTAATTTTTACCATGAGTTTCTGCTTCCATAGTTGGGCAATATCTAGTGGGTTTGAAACGGCATCAGATTGCACAAAGCCCATTACACAGTCTCAACAGTTGAAAACGATATTGAAACACATTCTACGACATACTTGTTGAGTACTTACTCCCCAGATTCACCATATAAACGGATGTATTCGGTTTATATACATGTACGATAGCAGGGTCTCACCTAGCATGTATAAGGAGGCATTGATTTCAAATACGTCTTTTTCTAGCTATTGTGTGTAATTTAGAGTAGAAACACCCTAAATATTTTGGAATCTTTGTGAAGAGAATCTTGGGAACTTAGTGATTATCCCGTGGTTACGATTGCGCATTGCGCCACCAGTTCGCAGCCAAAATTGCAAAACGTGCTTCCGCAATTCAATCTCTCCTATTTAGTAGGTGTTCGTCAAAGCTAATATATATAAGGCTTGGGTTTATTTTTGCATACACTTAATCTTTGACATTGTACCTTTATGAAATAAAATTTTTACCACAAATAAGATCCTATGCAAAATATATAAATAAATTTTCGGTAGGGGTACACTGTTAACTTCCAATTCTCTTTATTTTAGCTCGCCCCCCCCCCCCCCCCCCCCCACACACTTTATAAAGCGATCAAAATATATGAGCATATAGGTATATTTTCTTCTTCAACTACTTTCTAGTTATTGTATTTTATTAAAACAAAAATCCTATATGTGAAAGAACAAAATTGTACCTCTTTGAATGTGCTCAAATTAAAAACATTCAAAAATTTAATTGGTCTTCCCCATTATAAACGATTATAATTGTTTACCTGGCGTGACGTTTTATAACCTTACTCACTTGATTGGTGAATACACTCGAATTAAAAATGTCGTCACGATATGTTAAAGAGCTATCATAATCAATGTATTGACAGACATATCACTCTATTTTACTGAGGCCCACCCATTATTTTCATCTTCATTCAAAAACAAATGGCTACAAACCAAGAGGATTTTCCACTGTAATATTTTCTTAAGAATGGCGATAATGTATTTATTCCCGTAACAGTAATGTGTCAGAACTATGGAAACTGTTTTAAAGACGTCGTTTTTATTTACTCAAGTCTGAAAAACTATCAAAATTGGTGTAGATTTTATATAATTAATCGTATAAGAAGGGGGCCCCAGAAATTAGTTTAAGAATATCCTTTTAATTTTTCTGTACAAGTATTTAACGTTTAGCAAGACGTTTCTAATGATCAACCAAAATTTCAGCGTCAATCGTAGAATTATAAGCAAGGTACAGAGCTCACAATTATTTCTAGGTTTGAGCAGGGTTTTAAACTAAAATTGTACCTCTTGTAACTTGAATTTTTTGCTAGACATGTGGGCTACTAAGCTTCGTCATTCCAGGGGCATAGCTTATATTCAACTAAGATTTTTAAACTTGCTATTTCCTATTCAGCATTTAAAATGTAAATGAACAAAAGCATGGCCTCAGCTCTGTGCGCAAACATAGAATTGTGATCAAAGCTCTGTATCTTGCTTATAATTCGAAGCTGGACACTCAAACATGTTTAGTAAATGTATAATTGTAAACAAAGGAAAAATGCATTAAAACAAAGAAAGAACACAATTTATTTTTCATCATATATAAACCTATATATTTCTAGCAGCGAAAATAATCTCTGTTTAGACTGAAAATGCTGAGCATCTTAACAAAACACGTTGCATTAATCAACCATTACGTAGAGATCGTACCGAATTACCTATAGAATGAATAGACAGTATTCTATATGTTGTTAGTGCATCAGATTTTGCTCAATTTGCTCAGGTAAACAATCAGCTATCTGATTTACCGAAGTCTATGTTTGATTTGATACGTAAAAATTCCAAAATGCAGGCGATAGTTCCCCTCAGGTTTAAAGGCATAATTAACGAAAATGAAACGAAACCACCGTCACAAGTGAACGCATGGAAATATTTAACCTCAATTTACTTCACAAAAATCGGCACAAATATATTTTGCATGTTTCAAATATTCCCTTCGCACGTAAACTGTTGCACAACAAGCAAATGCATCTTTGTCATTTTGACCCGTTGATCATGCGTCCAACATGGCTGCTTCAAACAATAGCCTGGTTTTCGATATATGAAATACCGAGCCCGAAGTTATAAGCTGATCGACCCCCCCCCCCCTTCTCTCTTTATTATTATTTTCGTAAATTACTCAATTTTGAAACAGAATTAGCCCGTAATTTTTTCAATTTATATTTTCCTTTCCATAAGGATTATTTATGCTAAATTACGTTGAATTTTACTCAACGGTTCTTGAGAAGATTTTTAAAAATTACCCCCCCCCTTTTTCTACAGTTCCTAGGTTTTCTCCGCTTTGAATGAAGACCAGTCTTTCATTTTTGCAATTTATATTCATCTTACCATAAGGCTGCTTTGTGCCAATTTTGGTTGAAATTGGCCAAGTGGTTTTAGAGAAGAAGTTCAAAATGTAAAAGTTTACAGACGGACGGATGGCTTTCAGCTTAGGTGAGCTAAAAATGAACAGAGAGAGAGAGAGAGAGAGAGAGAGAGAGAGAGAGAGAGAGAGAGAGAGAGAGAGGATATATACATGTATTTCATCATGTCTAAGAATATGCCCAAGCCAATTTGAAGGTCCATCGAATATTGAGGTGATCAACGGTGCTCAGGGGATCCAGTCCAATAATGATAGTCCCTAATGATAGGTTTGGTCACGCCCGATCGTATTTAATTTGATCATTTCATAATATTCAAAGAATGATTCGTAATTACTTATATTAATATAATTTTTACCAATTGTTCTAATAGTATTAAATTGTTGACATTTTTACATTTTTTTTTATTTCGTATAATTATGCAAACACCGCTTATGCCCCATCATGCGTCATTTTAAATGTATTAGACTTTAGTTACAAATTTCATTGATAGTGTTATCACAGAAAAAACGTCGAAAAATGTATACATAATAGCGTGGGTTATTACAAAAAACATCATAATGTTGTAAATGGTAGTTTTTCATACATTCTCTCAACCTAATTTGAATTATAAGGCAGGGGATATTTTTTGTTGGGTGGTAGGCGATATTGATATGAAGCTTTTTCTGAAACAATGAAATATCTCTATTTCTCTCTCTCTCTCTCTCTCTCTCTCTCTCTCTCTCTCTCTCTCTCTCTCTCTCATACTGTAGCTACACTGAACCCCTGATCCAGGGGCCATAAATTTCACAATTTTTGTAGTGGGCTTCATGGACATCACATAACCATGCATTTAGTTTTTTCCCTCGTTTGGGAGTACAGAAGATGATTTTTGAAAATTGGATTTTTTTTTTTTTATTATTTGGCCCCGCCCGTGACACCTCGGGGGTGTAATACACAATATCATAATTGATTGTAAAAGTCTTTATTCCAATTACATTTGCCTTTCATTATCATGGATTTGGCAGAAAAGAAAACTGAAATGGAATGATAGTTAAACAAATTAACACTGTGATGTTAATTTAAAGAGTGTAAATAATTTCTGCTTGTTTTCTAGCTGAAGCACTGGATCCATTGAGTACAATTTCTTCCATAACATAATGTATACATTAACTAATATTGCAACAAATACAAAGGTGTGGATTCTTGAGGTCTGCCCATAATGAGGTTCAATTTATAAACAATCAACAAATTTAAATAATTTGTTTACATCAGCAATACATTACTTGCCCTATTCTTAACATTCTGATTCGTACCTGTATAAAATACTTATAGTCTGTCCCAAGATATTTATGCAGCACATTTGGACGATTTTTTAAAAACAAAATTCACATACCTGTGAAAGAAGTGCAATTGAAATCGATGAAAGGGAAAATTTTCAAGATATCTTCATTGACACATTATCATTTTTCACTCGGAAAAATTCACGGGAACGAAAACAGTTTTTTTTACACGGAGATTTGTAATGGGGAGTGTAAACTTGCATCTTTTCTTCATTCGGAAGTCACTCGGAATACCTCGCACAATTTTTCAACGTTATCATCCGGGTTTGCTGCAATATAAAACCCCCGTAGACATCTTATTTTTTAGCCGTGTATTGAAACCTGATAAACTTAAGGGGGCGTTTCAACGAAGAAATCTTGGAAATTTTTCATGCTTTTGAATGAACATGGTTTGAACCCCGAGGTATTTATAAATATCGAATAATTAGGCAAAATGTAAATCGAGGATATCTTGGGACAGATTAAAGTTAATGATATAACATAAAAAAATTAAAACAACACACATGGAAAGCAAATACATTGTAATGTAAATGGAATGAACCAGGATAAGCGTGGAACGATTCAGAACACCGGTCACTTAGAAGGATGCCCAATATAAAGAGGTAACATTGATGGAGAAATTGGTAAACCATGAACGTCCTAAATGTGAAACCCAACATTGAAATCATTCCCAATAAAATTTTTAAAAAATCTTATAATTAAATATTCACATAATAAATAAACTAACCAAGGTCTAAAACAATCAATCCAAATTTCATGCACTGAAAGTATTTCTGTTTAAATATGAAATTAATTTCAGTCCTAATTTAGACTTCACATTTCATTAGTTTGTCAAGTAAAAATTTGATTTCACTAAATCATGTGTGAATATAATTATGTGTAAAATGGCCTTAAAAATGGAAAAATTGGAAAAAAGTTCGTAATAAAAAGATTGACCATTTCATATAATCATTTAAGTTTGTTCAATGATCAATTTGCTTTTTTAAGTGTACTAATAAAAAATTATTAAAATAAAGAATTTTAATTAAATTTTTCAAATATAATTTTTTTTGCCATGTAAAAATCAAAAAAAAAACTGGTACATTGTATTGATGAAGCAGAATATGGCACATAAACTAAAGACTCATCTATCTTATGTGAAAACAACTTCAAGTCAACATTTAGTATAAATGAAAACCAATTTTAAAAATCCATGCCCTGCTGGAAGAATCTAAGCCCACTTTTAATAAAACTACTTTTTCAGCACACGTTTTTTACAATTCTCATTGCACATTTTTATCCCTTGAAATCCTTTCATATCTTCTCTCCGCAATCACTTTTATTCCATTCTTTGTTCTTAATACGACCCCAATCTTTATGTTCATTTCTCCAGTTGGATCCAAACGTAAATTAAAACTGTTGTTAAATAAATAATTTACATATTATTGAAAATTCAATTTTATTTTAGGTTTCAAATTAACAAGAAATGTTGATTATGCTCAATGCAAGAAAATAAACATACATTAACCATGGCATTTGTTAAGCACACAATAAAATATTCTGCTGTGCCATCCTAACATAAATGTTTTGTGTACAAACCTTTGTAGAACATGGGCAAGAATAATTTTCATTTCATTCATGGCAAAGTGCTGACCAATACAATTTCTGAAAAGTAAAAAAAAAAAAATGAAATGAGATACATGTAACTGTACATACATACCATAAATATCTTTCTGTGTTAACATTAAACATTTCTGTGTTAACATGATTACAACAATCATACACAAAAGATCCTTTCTTTGGTGGTTCATGTAGGTATGAAGGTAACACGCAATGCTGAAAAAAAAATACATTACTAACATCATCTTATATTCATACATTTATTTAGTTTATTGCATAGGTTTTTGATCTTCATCTGCATCTTTCATCTAATTTTCTTTCTGGTACAGAAAATATGGTTGTCAAGATATTGATCTAGCTAATAATGCTATCCGGCTGACCAACAAGCAGACAGACTGTCCAACATGTAAAAAACAATACGCCCCACATTCTCAAAAGTGAGGCAGAGCAATGATTAAATTATCTACCTGAAATACAGGAGTTACATTTATACCGGTATATGGCTATTCACTGTCAAATCTTTTATACACATGTAAATTCCTTGATACCACTTGGAAGTGGTTCATCATCGTCAAATCTTTAATTCATGTAACTATACCTAGGTCCTGCAGAAAATGGCACAAAAGCAAAGTTGTCGTTTTTCCTCTCATTATCTGGAGAAAAGCGTTCTGGTTTGAACTCGTAAGGGTTTTCCCATACTGCCTTGTTATGGTGGAGATTGTAGATCTGGACTCCTATTGTTGTCCCTGCTGGAATCTGGTGGTCATCTAATACAATGTCCTTGGTAGTGACCCTCTGTATGAAGGTCACTGGGGGGTACAAGCGCATGCTTTCTTTGATGCACTGTGTGAGGTAACTCAGCTTAGAAAGATCTGACCTGTGATATATCAGAAAAAACTCTATTCAAGTATGAGAGTGGGACACACAACATACATCATATTAATGAAATGCTATTGATGGACTTACAAAGTACATTTCTCTCTTTTAAACTACTATTTCAATATTGAAAATTTAGTCTCTTAATTATTGTATCTGAGTTCTTTTTCAGGGATAAAACAAAAATTGTTTTGCTTGCAAAAAACATTTTAGAGCTTATAATTTGATAATAAGCGACTTCTGTACCCTGAAAGAATCAAAGTTTCAAGCCTAGACATCAAGATCTTAAACTGGTCCTTCAATCCTTGAAGTCTTAGATTGGCCTTCTTTAAGCATTGAAACATATACTTTTAATTGGCCCTCTAAGCCTCAGTATTTTGACCTTAGACTGGCTTTAAGCTTAGGACAGTCAGGGGAGCCAATGTAAGTGGAACATGAAATACTGTAACCTTGTGACCTAGAAACATTTTAATAATCTCCACAGAAGGCCTACATTTGCATCTGAATACACCATTAAAAATGAATTTTGAACCTAGATATTTTGCAATATTTTGGCATCCTAAACCATCAAAAAATAATTCATTGACAAATCCATATCCAGAATTTGTAAAATCTGTACAGATTCAGAGGATCCAGAAATTACCCACCATTGTAGGTCCCTGCTTTCTCGGCCCTCCATTAGCTCATCAATCTCCCGCTGACATTGCCGCTGGTGCTCGGGATGTTTGGCCAGTAAATACAACGTCCAGCACATCCCACTTGTGGTTGTATCGTGACCTAAAAAGAGCTTACTTCATGCAATTCAAACAAAAGAATGTCTAAATTTTCTGTTTTTAAGAAAGTAATACCCTAGCTCTCAACAGCCAGTCCTACTTATGTTTGTACATCACATCAATCAATTGCATTTTAAGACCGGAGCAAAACATTATATTTAATAATGTTAAAACAGTTCAAAGTCAACAGAAAATGATCACTTATGAGGGTTAATTGTCCCAAAATAGTGCATGAAGACAAGTGGCTTTGTTCAGTTAACAGAAGACACAGAAAGACGAAACTTGTACCACGAAGGGTTGATGTAATTTGAGTTTGATATGCAATGATATAAAATATTGTTGGAGATTATATTGGTAAAATAAAAGCATACTAGATAAAAACTTTGACATTCGGCGCAATTCAAAAATAAAAAGTTCGAATCAGCATAATAATTTACAGAAGTTTGTGCAAAAAAGCTCATTCCAAACCAAACATTGAAGAAAAAGCATATTCATAGTGAATTTTTTTATTTACTTACTAAATTTTGAGGATAAAATAAAGTTTTAAAAGATTTTTAGCACCTTTTGCAACAAATTGAAATGTAATTATCTTGGAACAAATTTGAAGTCGATTTATTTATTAACTAAAATTATTATAACAAAATAGTTAAAAATGCATTTTATGATTTAGAAGTCAAGGAACACAGAAAATAAAACAATCGAGTATAATGAGATCAAATGAAAAATGAAACTTTGAAAAATAGAAATGGATGAAAAATGCTGAATGATACATTTAGTACGGAAAGATAGACCATAGATAACAAGTAATACAGGGCATATTTGGTGTCGGCAGATGAGGTATGTTGTTAGAAAATATTCTTTTTTGAAAACTAGAAATAGATAGTGAGTGAGTAAGCTGGATTCATATTAGAGGAAATTTTTTTCCCCAAGCTTTTTTAGAAATAAAATGTTGAAGTTATCATATTTTTTTATGATAAACCCTGTGAAGGATTTAACGACGTAAAGACTTTATACTTTTGATGTTGCTCATTGCGCCACTTGAAAACACCAGCTCATGCAATGATTTGAATTTTGGGGTATTAATTGTTCGACAAAGGGTCTGTGACAAAAATACAGTTCTCTGACGAAATTACAGAGAACTGAATTTAAGTTTTGGGCTTAGTCTACATAAATTTGGGACAACCCTTGTATTCCAATGGATCGATAAAATTCAATTATTTTTTTTCCATTTTTTTTTTACCTCAGTCTGTACAATGTATATAATTGGGTATATATTTTCATAGTACTGATCAGTAAAAGAAAATAAAGTATTGTTTTTGTTAATGGTCATTGCCTATTTTACCTTCAAACAAGAATGTGTCCACTTCATTTCTTATCTCAAGAGATGTTAAGCCCTGGCTATTTTCATCCTTAGCTGTTAATAAAATGTCAAGGAAATCCAAGTGGCGAGACTTTGGTTTGGAACCTTCTTCTTCCTATCAAATTTTAAGAAGTAAAATTATATCAATCAAAGTACTGAAAGAACTGAAAGCAAGTTGTTGTGTTTTTTTAAATAGCACATTTTGTTGGAATAAAATTTCCAAAGAAGTTGACTACATTAGTATACACTTTCAACTTTCTTAAGAGGCAAATATCTATGTTCTTGGACCATAATTTGGAGATTTTCCCTGTCAATAAAATGATGAAGAATTCCTGGATTTCATCTATTTTGAACACAGCAGGAAGTTGATGAATACATTAATCCATGATTAATTTTAATTTGTTAGACATGTGACTAAAACTTGCATTCTGGTTTGGTTAATAGATAAGTTTATATCAAGTTTTGCTATGTCTTTTCTTTATAATATAATATATACAAAATATGCATAAATGGGAGATTTTAATCCAATGGCTTCAAACTTTGGATTAATAAGAAACCTATAAACAGTGTGTGCAACATATATAAGGGGATAATTTGTCTTGATGAACTACATTAAAATAGCCAGTACTTTTAAATACATGTAACTCAGATGCTTGATACACCATTTTTGGCCTAGCACTACAGGAGCTAGATGGCATGCTGGGATGCTGCCAAAAATTTTTTCTTGATGAATCTGTAAGTTTAGCTCGGTCTTTTTCCCGCACACTGGTTCTTAAAGCTTGCTTCCTGGTTCTTTAAAGCTCGTTCCGTTTGCCAATAGATTAGAAACCAAGGCAAAACATCAAACATTCTTTTCATCCAGCCTTCGGCATATCGGAGTATCAAGTAGCATTATTTCCTGGCTATTATGCTCGGGATCGCCCTTCAAAAAAGCTAAAAACCTACCTGGAAGTGACGTCACATACCGTATAAATAGTGTGTCCATTGTGATAAACACTCATATTTTTTCTGGCGACATCGGGACATGGGCCCTTGTCGGTTTTATAATTATTGCGGTGTTAAATAAATTCTCTAAGACGTGGTCTTAGTTATACGGTTTGTAAAACCTTTGAAAACTAATGATATCTAGCTAAGACGAAGTCTTGGTTTGAAACGATTGATAACCCGTGCATTTCGTTTTACACATGGTTCATGTGGTTTTACAACACAAGTTGTACAATACACGCTGTGTATTTGTTGAATAGCACGGTTAGAATACGTTGTGTTCAGAATTTTGTAGTGATAAAATTTTACACCGCAAGTTATACAATACACGATGTGTATTTGTTGAATAACAAGGTTAGAACACGCTGTGTTCAGAATTTCGTAGTGTTTATATTTTACACCGCAAATTGTACAATACACACTGTGTATTGATTGAATAGCACCATTAGAGCACACTGTATTCAGATTTAATTGTTGTGATTATATTGGTCTCAATATCTGCGATATAAATGAGACAAGAGAAAGAATTTCTCTTCATTGCTGACTGATACTGGAGATATATATAATTGGTTTACGACCTGGAATTTACATAATGCAGTGCTCATAGTAAAACGACCAAAGGTCAAAAATTTTAAAACAAAAACAACAGTCAGGTTATTAATACTAAATCAGTACAGGTGAAAGAAGGTGACAACTTAGAATATCTGCACAGGTCTACACAAGATTTTACAATTGAAAATCATGAAAATGAAGAAATATCCAAAGCATCAGTTTGTGCATGGTTGGAAATAAGTAGCACTGATGGTATCAGTAATATTATTTGGTGTCATTAAAGATCAACCAAGAAATTGCATGAATCAACAAGAATTAATTTTTTCCCATAGCAATACATTCGTAGTGAAATTTGAATTCTGGAATGAGAAACGTGTACATATTTTTTCTATACTATAGTATATGGTGTTTTCAAGTTAATTGTCAAAAAAGGATGATGATTGTCTACATTACATATATATATTTAGATTACATTAAGTACAGTCGAAGATGTACATGGTTTGAAGTTTGATAGAAAGAAGCGTCATGTATATAATCTTGGAGAATAATGAATCTTTTGAAAGACAAACTGATTCCATAAAATATTAGGGAATTGGAATGATTACTGTTTGGAATGGGTGCCAAAGACAATTCATGCAGTGTTGTGAGTCGTATCGATTGTCTGAGCAGATTTATTCAGATATAAAATTTGAGTTAGATAGAGTTGTTATAAAGTTTATGACTGAAATAACAGGAACGTCGAAAACAAGAGTATTGATAGAAAAATTTGATTTGAAGACACTATATATTTATATGTTGCTAATAGAAAGAAATCGAACAAACAATAATGGTACTTGATTTGAAAAGTACTTTTAAAATAAGCAATATATTCAGTCAAATAATTTATAAAGTTTTATTTAATTGTTTTTTGCATCCATAATTATTGCAAATAGCATAAACCTGCGGATCATTATATGATTCATGAGAAAGATTTAAAGAAAAAAGAAACAAAAATTTATTTACTTAGATGATTTGATTTCAGACATTATACAGGAGGAATCTATTTCAAGCTAATTTAAATGACGACCTCATGGAAACTGAGGCTTGACAAGTATTGTTATAACACTGTATGATATATAGAAATGAAGATATTTGATACATTGCTCAATTCCTGAGATATAACACCAAATGGAAAGGTTCAGAGAATGAAAGAAGATCAATATGATCAGAATAAAACTCCAGAATTAATACAATGTTCACTTAATAATTATCCTAGTTGTTTATAAAATTTTAGATTTACCAAAGTACGGTACATGTTCAATTAGAATGAGATGAAAGAATAAGGAAGAGGCTATAGATGACCATCTTTTATTTCTATCGCGAACAAAGAATTTGATAAATGAAACTTTTACCAGATATCATGTTGAAGGAGATCAAAATTAAGAAAAGCTAATTATTAGCTAGTCTAGATCATGCAATACAAGCAAATTTTACCAAGACAAAATGTCAATGAAGATTTCATGTAACAATTCTTTTAGGAAAAAATCCAGTTATAAGGATTATAAATGTAATAATTAATAATAGAATATTGCAATGGAAGAGATACAATTGAATGGTAAACTAATTGACAATTAATACAATTGAATATAGTATTGAATATACAATATTAAACATAAGGGATTATATTTGATAATATTCAAAGACATTGAAGTTCGATTTGTTGAGATTATTTTAATAGAAGATGGGTTATATGATTACCTGTAACTTGAATTTTGAATTACAATACACTTAGCAACATGTTTACAATGTTCATATTAATAAAAAAAAAAAAAAAAA
Organism: Magallana nippona; assembly: GCA_033439105.1. Lineage (NCBI taxonomy): Eukaryota > Metazoa > Mollusca > Bivalvia > Ostreida > Ostreidae > Magallana > Magallana nippona. Next base: position 3,784,615 of record CM065922.1, read on the forward strand.
AAAAAAAAAAAAAAAAAAAAGAAAACTGATTTGCATACATTAATTATATACCTACCATATATGTATCAGTTGATGCATTGGAATGTTTTCTGTTATATGTGAATAGTTATAGACTGATTATATGTGTATTTCTTCACAACTTATAATCAGGATTGACGTCTTCATGAAAAGACAAATTTTATTCAATTGCTAATGGTATTTATTATATAGGATATTACAAATTTTAAAACAATATTAAAACATTTCTGGTAATATTCAGAATTTGGAACAGAATAGAAAATATCAATTTAACAGATATATGTGTAAAGACATTGTGTGAAAAGGCCATGTAGTAGCTTGAACAGAAAATTGAAATAATGGGAAAAGTTTTAAAATTAAGGATGATTGAATTTCTTTTGCAAATGATTGGGAAAGTTCTATTTCTGTATAATCTAACTGTGTCATATTGATTGAATTATACTTATAAATTAACAGAAGTAAAAATGTTAATTTATATTTTTCGTTTATTTTCAGACACATCATGAAGTTTGCTTATAAGTGTTTGTGAATCAGTTATTTCAAAATAGTGATTATGTTTAAATTATATTGCTCAAAGGACAAAGGAATTATATTTACAAGATTTAACAGTTAAACAAATTTACTCTGATTTAGCTGCTGGTATATATGTTACCTTGAATTATAGAGCATATCTAATTCATAAATTCCAAGAAAACTTACGGGGGAAATATTTGTTCCCGTTTAATTTTCGCTCTTTCGCCCTTTGTCAGTGGGTGAATTAGGAATATGCGAATTCCAATGTCTCAAATTGTCTCTCTTTAAACACAACTTTGTCTGGGCAAATTTTAATCGAATCAAAATCGTTTACAAACAAAGAAAACATGGGACAAAAATGACCCTGTATACAGTGCCCAATTGTTGGTCTTATTGTGACTACATGAATATATATATATTAACAATATTATTGACGGCAGAAAATGACATTACAAAAAACTTGATATTATATTTCATATCTTGTCATAAATGTGTTAATACACAAAAATTAATGTCATACAATTTTTCCGCTGAGGGAAAAGTTACATATTCAATGATTATACATGTATAATAGATTGCTTATTAGAGATATAGATTCATGGAAAATAAAATATCAAATGCCTTATATTTTAAAAAGAAATAGTACCTAGCTAGTGATAAATCTTTACATGGGTCATTTATATTAACTTATTTCATATTGAAGATGTAATTATCAAATTTAAGAAAGATTGCAAGTTTTGAAATTAGTTTTCTGAAGACTTATATTAATTCATGTAGAGTTTTGTTGCGTTGAATGTTAAAATGGACATGTTATGAAGGATTGGTGTTTTGATTTACATGTATATGGGTAAATACCGCAAACCAGAAAAGTCATAGATACTGATTAAGAATTTTCAAATTAGGAATGAATATTAATGCTCAAAGGCATCAGACAAGATTTTTATGTTATTATTATTTACCCGACATACTTCTGTACACTAGGAATACTATTGCTTTTACTGATAATATGTTTCAAAGGAAGCTGAACTTATTAATATATAGCTATATAGTTATAGACAAAATAGGTCATATAAAATTAATATGTCTTTTAATTTAATTTATAAAGAATGATTGACATTAAGGTACTTCATTAAGAGAATAAATATTTCTCTTATTAGAGAGTCACTGACTCACTGTACCTTAATTATGTTGCAACACTTAATTATACATTACTATGATAATTTATAAATACTCAAGGAAGAAAACAGTTGTTTTCTACATTACATTGGAAGCTAGAAGACCAGTCATTTAGTTACACTATAGCTGTATAATGTGTGTATGTGTACCTTATATGCAGTAGAATCAGACATTTCAATGAATGCAATTCATTCTTCTTTCAATTAACATTTTATAGACTGAAAATTGCATAGTTTTGGATATTACAAACATTATATTTATCTTATATATCACAGAGAATTGAGGCAGAATGGTTTTATTTTCTGAGAAAACATAATTCATGCGACCACAATATGTACAGCAATTATAGAAATTGGTGGGGAAAAATAATGGGTATATTTTATGTTATATGTGGCCAAGATGATCAAGCAATTTTTCTTTTCTACATGATGAAGCCAAACTTAATTTATGAAAATGGTCTTTGTTGATTTAAATCATTGATTGAGAATCTTCTTTATTTGGAAGGATTTTTATTTATTGTCAAATACTTTGAAGATGCTACTTGATACTCCGATATGCCAAAGGCTGGATGAAAAGAATGTCCCCTTCATCCAAGCATTCCCCCGGATGTGATGGATGAGGGGCATTCTTGGAAGACAGCCTGAGGCTGAGGAGTATCAATGTTCCCTCCCTGTATGGGTTTTAAAGTTGTTTTATCCCACCTCAAATAAAAATACATATTTGACAATAAATTGGCTTTAAAATTATGAGTGTTTATCACAATGGACACACTATTTATACGGTATGTAACGTCACTTCCAGGTAGGTTTTTAGCTTTTTTGAAGGGCGATCCCGAGCATAATAGCCAGGAAATAATGCTACTTGATACTCCTCAGCCTCAGGCTGTCTTCCAAGAATGCCCCTCATCCATCACATCCGGGGGAATGCTTGGATGAGGGGGACATGTTAATATATTTCATTCTGATGTCATCTCAGGAAAAAAATTCAAGAAACAGGAACATTTCTAATTTCAGAAAAATTAATACATTTATGAAAAATTACCCTGTTTTAGACGGAGCAATCTCAAAATATTTTGAGACAAAACTAATTTTCAGCTATTATGGGGCAATATTTATAAGACATTCTCAAGTACAAAATTTTGTAAATGCACTGACATCTTAAAATGTTATATTTTGTATATGTGCGATTAGACTACTATACATTTATTATGCCTCACAGTGGTTCTTTCCTTAATTCATCAATCCCGAGATGGAATATCTCCATCGGCAACCCCTTATATATGGAATATTATCTACCGGTACTTTGTCTGCTGAAACAACATCTTTAAAATGATATTAGCTAGCAATATTTCTTCTGGTTTTTCTTTGACCTTTGACTTTCAGTATTATAGTGCATTAAAAGTAATTAATGCATATTATGGGAAGATAAAACAAGTTTATTAATCCTGTAACATTTGCCTACAGTTTAACCCTTTGGACCTTTACATCTTCAGAATCATGGATTGACAATTGAACTATTTTTTCTGTACATGACACTTCAATTCTTAGACTACATGTCTGTGTCACACAGGTATGGAAGAAATACAATAGGACATTCAAATTCCAAGGTTTATGACAGAATCCTTAATCTATAGCATACAGTGTATATGCATGGTATTCATTGAGCTGCTGAGCTGTGTACAAAACAGCAACAAACAAATTGTGTTTTGAATGAATTTTTCAATATGCAAAATTTCCAAACATCAAATAGAGAAAAAGAATTTGAAGTAAAAGATTTAAGAGATAATACATACTCTAGTTTTGAGAACATTAAGAAAGAAATTTGAAATAAAGATGAAATCTGAAAACTACTTAAATCAATTTTGGACATAGCTGCAGGTCTGTAAATGATTTCAGTGGTATATTGCATGGAGAATTTAATGGTATTTTTCCACAGAATCTGTGTTTAAATAAGGTTAATCAGTCCAAAACTAGTGCAATTTTTTGTGCACAGTAAATTGCAGTTTTTTATTATGGGAGGCACTGTAGCTCCCTCGTCATTCATCCAAATTTTTTTTTTCAGACCGGGAGCTATAGACCTGCAGCTGTTTTGGATAAAGACTATAAGAAACTAACAACAGCTATAAAAATTAGGAAGAGGCTTGGCAAAAATAAACCGATAACATTCTCAAAAAGCAAAAGGCCAAGATCACTCATCATGGACAAAATATGAGACTATCGGAAGTAAAAACATGAAAGACTACAGCACTGAATGCATGTCAACACTGTAGTGGATGTTTTCCAATCTAATGAAGTTGTTTCATTACAATATCAAGCCTTCCCTCACCAGCACATGCCAAACAATGAATGCTTACAACAACCACATGGATTACTATATCAAGTTACAGCTTTACGATCAACTTCTAGTAACTCTATGAATCAACAGCATGTAATTTCTCTGCCATTATATAAAGAGTGCCTGTTTGGGAGGGTAACAGTTGAAATTGACACCCCGTAGGAAACCACTGTCAACCGACGCAAAGCGGAGGGGTGTCAATTTCAACTGTTACCCTCTCAAACAGGCACTATTTATTTTAATATGCTGAATGTCTTAATTGTAAAGAAAACTTTACTGCTTTTATTTTTATTATCTATTCCCATTATTTCAAATGCATGACTGACATGAATTCTTTGGCAAACCGTACGCTCATAATTTAGGCGCATGGAACAATATAACCGGTTGCCAAGTGTGTAGCTAATAGAACGGATTATAAACTGGATCTAAACCAATCAGATTTCAGTATTTAACATGAAAGTATAATAACATCTTCTGTTACAACATAGAGAGATAGAGCTAAGAGAGATAGAGCAAAGAGAGAGAGAGAGCAAGGAGAGAGAGAGAGAGAGAGAGAGAGAGAGAGAGAGAGAGAGAGAGCAAGGAGAGAGAGAGAGAGAGAGAGAGGGAGAGAGAGCAAGGAGAGAGAGATAGAGCTAAGAGAGATAGAGCAAAGAGAGAGAGAGAGAGAGAGCAAGGAGAGAGAGAGAGAGAGAGCAAGGAGAGAGAGATAGAGCTAAGAGAGATAGAGCAGAGAGAGAGAGAGAGAGAGAGAGAGAGAGAGAGAGAGAGAGAGAGAGCAAGGAGAGAGAGAGAGAGAGAGAGCAAGGAGAGAGAGAGATAGATAGAGCAAGGAGAGAGAGAGAACAAGGAGAGAGAGAGAGAGAGAGAGAGAGAGAGAGAGAGAGAGAGAGAGAGAGAGAGAGAGAGAGAGAGAGAGAGAGAGAGTTATTTAGTGGGAAGAAGTTAACACTCAAGATAATATAGTAATTATCATTTACACTAGTACATATAATAACCATAGAGCTATAATGGTAAAAAATGGAAGAATAAAAACAATCTTGTAGCATTATCTAGATTAATTAAAAAACAGCATCTGACACCTTTTTAAATATAATAAACATAATTAATATCATAGGTCTTTCTAATTAGAAAAAAATATTGAAGAATACCTATATAATGTAAAGGTGTAAGATTCACAATATTTCAATCATGTACATGCATGACAACCTGAAAATTAACAATGGGATTTGTATACAATCATATATTAATTTTTAAAAACATGCACAGTAAGTTATTTCCTTATCTATGCCTCATATTATACTGTATGATGTTGATGTTAAGTAAATTCAACACTAATTCATTGCATGATGTTTGTGACAGTTACGTTCAAATCAAAAAATGATACCCCTGTAGGGAACTATATGGAGTTGGATTGTGATCTTGTGTTAAAGTTGTTGATGAATGTCATTAATATTAATTCTATGTAAGAATCAAAGATTTATGTAAGGATCTGGCCAAGCTTTGTCATCAATTTTCTTTATATTTCATACAGGAACACACCTAGGTATAAAACGCAAAAAGACACCAAGATTTGGTTGCTAAGTAACCGTTGCCATGGTAACTGAGACCAAAAAGATGAAAAAATAGCAATCCTTAAATTGATTCTTATATAGAATTGATCTAAAAATGGTTTCAACAGGAAATTAGTATAATCATATTTGTTGGCTACTGATTTGTGTTAATTGTGATCACTTACCAAGTTTTTCTTTCTTTTAGCAATGATGTCCTCTGCCACTTTATGAACATAATCACAATTTTTCTTAAATTCACGGCCACTGGGAGACATGTAAAACAGGAAATCTGAATAAAACCATGGCTTTCTGAAACAGTAAAATCAACATTTATCAAAGACTTGCTAAAACTTGATTTTCGCTGAAATTAAATAGGATATGTAAATTGTTTGGTTTTTTTTCTCAAATATAGACCTGTCACACTTTATAACTTTATAAGTCATATCTTATCATATCTATGCATGTTAAGTATACCAATGTTAAGAATTAAACCAGAATAGGCTATATGGCTCTGTGTTCAGTCAAAAAGTTTCTATTTCGAAGTTTTGTGGTACATTTATATGAAGTATTTCATGTGCATTGTGTAATTCATGTAACCTGTAGAGATTACATGTATATATAATGATCCACTAAGGAGAAGTCTGTTTTTATTTGTTTTAATTTGTATGAGAATGATGAGACTTTACCAAGGAATAAAATGCATCATATATTAGTAATTGCTATCTTACTTGCTGGAACCAGTAAGTAACAAAAATAGATGGCAACAAGGCAAAAAAAAAAAATTCATTTTCATATTTATAACTACAATCAAATGAAACGGACTTGGTCCTTATGGGCATAAAACATGTAACTAAAATAAACTGAGGTGAACCTGACCATGAATACAGTACCATGAGTACATGTATAATTGTATGTAATGATCAACCCAAGGGAGTTCTAGTTTGTCCTCCAATCAGATACTCCCAGCTGCTTACAAACCAACAGAATCATTTTTCACTTAATTATTCTTTGTGGGAAAAGAGGCTTAAAAAAAGAGATTTATCCCAATGAAAACATTAATTTCCCAAACAAATCATTCCAAAGTTCACTTACAATGACCTGGCCACCCAAATATCTGACAGCACATTGACAGCATGCACATAGGGGTGTGTCTCTCTGAAAGAAAGCAAGTCATTGTATAAATTACTGGTACAATTTTACTACTGCTAGGATAAATTACTGAACTACATATAGAAATCTCATTTTTTTTTATGACAAACATCTTTTCAAGTTTACTTTTATTTACTTAGCAATGATACTAAAATAAAGATACTAAAATTAGAGTATATTGTATTCACCATAATTATGTGTGTTTCATGAATAAAGCAATAATAATAGTAAATCATTGAATCACCTGTGTATCAGGTGTTCCTTTTATCTATCTATATAAAATGCGAACATGCGGTTCATTCACAGTTAAATGTGTCAGTGGATACAAGTACAGTTCACCAAAATGGACACTATTTGTTTTTAATAACCTCCATGCATGGAAAAATGCCCATAAATACTCTAAGGGTTTTTATGATACATGAATACAGGTTGAAGATTAAATGTATTAGTCTTAGAAAATGAGGGCATTGATGTTTACTTCATGCAGAGATCTCTGTAAAGACTCCATTATTAATAGTAAAACATTGACCATGATAGGTATTCTTTAAGGAAATGTCAGGAGATGAGCCTGAACAAATTTTGACCTTTGTTGAATGAATGATGTCGGTATATTACCCTAGTTGTTGACAGTTGCTCTCATATGAAAAAGCACACTGCAGTATTATATCCAGCGATGCTAATCCGATGAAGGAGAACAACTCAAAGCTGTTCCCAGCTCTCACCTGCTGATCTATCTTGTCCTGAAATTTGTTAAAAACAACACCTTCTACTGATCAAGATGTCAAAAATCAATGATTACACAAGCAGAGGGTGTAAATAATTAAACCCTAGCGAAGAAACCTGCCACTGAAAATCTGATTTATGAACAGGTTGTTTTACTTTCATTCAAAAAGAGGCTCACTCTCCTAAATTAAAACTTAATAATGAAATGGGTCCATTGCAAATCCCTAGGTCCAGTGAAAACACCGTACATCAAGTTCAATAACAATTCCCCAAAACGTGCAAGCATCCTTCTAATATATTTACATGCATTCTATCCATAATCTTGATTAATTAATAAATAATAATATAAACATAACAATATCTATTTACATCTCATCTACTTATTAAGGCTGTCCAAAGTTAATTCTACGTTTAACGTAACCCGCGTGTAGGTTTAGGAGAAATTGGGTTTTGAAAAAAAACAAACAAACCCCTATTTGAATTTAAATTTTTGCCAGTTTGATTATACTAAAATACTGTAATCTGTAGAAATTTGAAATGTTTAGAGCACATTATGGGCTATAAAGCAGATACTCAATGGGATTATTAAAAAAAATCACTGTTAAAACGATAACCTTAATGTAGTTTGAATACTCACTGTATTTGTATTAATGTAAATGAATAAAAATCATTTGTTTGAAAATTTTGTTTGTTTTAATTCTATCGCCCTCCCTCGTAGTTTTGGTATTTTGAAGTGAAATTAAACGTAGAATTAATTTTGGGCAGCCTAATAAATTATAAAAAAAAGAAGATGTGATGCAACTGACCTCAATTAGCTTAAAGTATTTGCTTAATAAAATGAATGCTTTTGATTAGGGATGGCAATCTGTTACCAAATTGCTAATCGGTTAATCGCAAGACGTTCTGACCGATTAACCGGTTAATCGTATCAGAAATTCAGAACTTACTATTTAGAAACATATATTTATTATTTCATTCTCAAATAAAGTTTATGATTTTAGTATAGTCAAATTTAATGATAACATTTCTGAATCATTTAAAAAAAAAGAGAGAAAATAGTAATACACATGTAATGAATGAACATGCATAAAGTATCATGGACAAATATTTTTCGAAAGTCATGCTGCATTGTCACAATTAGCATAATCAGCACTTTCGTTTCAGTATTTGTTAAAAATAACAACAGATGACAATGATGCCTGCCGTAGAAAATATCCTTTCAGATGGCACTGATGTACCTGGCATTGATAAATATTTATAATAGACCAGCAAGATTTAGAAACAGTTCTTAATTTTCAGACCACCATTTGAGAGGATCAACGTTTTGAATTCTTTTTTATCTAAATATACTTTGACACTTCACTTTCCGATTCGTTCAGATCGTTTTCAAATGCTGTTAGAAAGTCCAACGATTGTTTAGCTTTGCATTTTTTTTGGGGGGGGGGGTTCTTCGCTGATGGTCTCTGGTCGTGCATGTTTAATCAATGGTAATTCAAAGTAATTTTGAAACTGTCAATATATCTAATGCTCCTTTCACACGTAGTTGTATTGTGTGGCCTAAATAATGAAGACTTGTCCGATTTCGAGAATGCAGCATCCATATTTTTAGCATTATCATGTACAATAGCAACGACTTTCCCATCAAAACGGCAACAGAAAGGATGTGTATCGTTTTCAATAACGATTTCATTATCATTAACGCATGATTAAAAGATGGTCGACAGTTAGAGCAGTTTTGAGGTGTTTAAACAGTAATTAGCACCGATAACTCCGGTACACATCCCTTTAATTAAGCAAGGAGGATATCAATTATCTCAAATTACAGCTCTTGACGATGTATGAAAATGTGAAAATATGAACGTTTATAGTTCTTACTCTTGATTTTTTATGAAATTTTGTCCAATTTCTTTTAATCTGATTTACCGATTACAGAATCTGTACCCGATTACCACCGTTCCCACCGATTAATTGGTTAACCGATTAGCAATTGCCATCCCTACTTTTGATTCAAGGTGTAAAAATTTCATATTTTGTGAGATCAATACCACTAGAACAGATGCAGCTTTGTTTTTTAATGCAATATAAGACTGCAGAATGTCAAAGTGGAATGCTGGAGTAAGTAGGCGACGATTCCGCAACCACTTCTGTCCGTTTGCAATCAATAATCCCTCCCCAAGCCAGTCAAGACCTAGGATATACACCGTCCCCAACTGACGCGGCTTTGGTTCTGTGAAAAAATCACATTACTTTGTAACGGCTTCTTTCATCATAATTACTTAAATATACATGTATGTCAGATAGTTCTAACTCCTTTACTTAATCTTTTTCCAATTTGACCTTAACCTTACATTTGTACAAAACTCATACATGTATAAAACTCTAGACTGGAAACTAAATATCATTATGCCATAAGAATTTTTATGTCTTAAAAAATCAGATGTTGGTCTTACTTTTAATTTAATTTTAAGTATTGTACTATAAATTACAATTCCATTCCATCCAACACTTATTTCCTTTTCTTAGATTTGAAGCCCACATACCTGTGGACTTTAGGAGCACCTTGACTGTCTCTGGATGGTGAACAATCAGCACCGGTCTGAAGCTGATCCAAAGCAAGTGAAACTTGGGGTACTTGTCACAGCGTTCCATCTGGAACCGTAGCCCCTCCTCATTGGGCCCCGGGTACTAGAAAGTCAGAAAAATGAGTTATCATTTAGCTCAAAATGAAAAATGGTATTTTGAAATCACTGCTCAATCATTCATTCATAATGACATAAAATACTCTAAAAATTATTTTTGAACATACATCTGATCATAGTTTTTGATACACTAATTTTTTATATATGTAGAGCAGAAAAAACTGAATGCATACCATTAGCAGGTGCCCAAAGAGCTTGCTGGGGTAGGGATCCATGGGCAGACCAGTGAAGAAAGGAGCCCAGCACCGATAGTCCAGGTAAGCCAGCGTTAGTTTGATGATGACATAGGACAAGACAACGAGGAGTCCCAAACTGACCAACGACCCCAAGGAGGGGAGAGAGGTAAGGCCAAAGACTAGCATCTCCTCACCTGTGGTGGTACACCTCTACTGTATCTATCTACTGCACTTGTTGTTCTACACTTTACCCAGTTCTACAAGTCTACAGAAAAAAAAGATTGACATACAACCATGTACTGAAGTACCTCAGTATATGATAATTTCAAAAGCTAAATACAATTATATTTGTACACTTGCTAACTTTGGCAATCTAAAAGCAGGAAACCCACTGTCAATTATCTACTTCCTTTGAATAAGATTTTCTTTTGATGTTAAACATGTTAAAAAAAGGACTGAGTATGTGGTGTGTTTTTCTGTACTAGATAAATCTAATGGGATCTTGATAATGCAGGTTTTAAAATGGCTTCATAAAGATTATAAGTGCCTATTTTCATTGAAAATCCTTAACCAAAAGTCAATTAACAAGATTAAGGAGGCCGATTGCATAAAACAATAATAACAAAACTCTTTATTTTTTAACCATATGTAATTTACACCAACTCCAGTATATTTGCAAAGTGTCAAGAAAATATTATAGGAATATATTATGATAGGAAATTATCTTTTTCCACACTTTGAGATATTTATAATAATTTATAAATACACTGTATTTTACTAGAATGCGCAAAAACATGCGAATGAAAACTAAAGTCGGTCTCCTTAAGTCCAATGGTTTAAGACAAAAAAAGTTTTTTATTCATTGATGACACAAAACAAGACCTGTTTGAAGGGTTAAGGGCATATTCAAGAATGGTGGGTAATTGGCATTTTTCACTTGCCAGTTGGTGGTTTATTATTCGTGGTTATTGATGTCTATTATGGGAGAGGTTTTGGGTGTTTGTATTCGGTAGAAATTTGAGGTGATGTATCTTCAAAATTATTTTATTTAAATTAACCAGCTGACCTCTATTCAACCACACAGGAAAAATACCAATAACACCCACCACCCAAAACAACTGAATCAGATCATCATCCAGTATCTACTGGTTGTTCAGAACATAAGTCTTACTTATTTCACATTTTGTATCATCAGGACATCAATGGTGGGTTATTGGTGTTTGACCATTAAAGTGGGTTATTAGTCTTTGTAATGTGTGATGGGTTATTTGGGTTGTCCTTTGTGGTGGGTTATTGGTGTTTGTCCTGTGTGGTGGGTAATATTAATGTCTGTCCTGTGTGGTGGGTAATTGATGTTTGTCAAGGTTTGTGATCATTGGTTCTAGTCCTGTGTGGTCAGTTTGTTCTATAAGGTGAGACATGATGAAATTGGTGTTTGTCCTGTTTAGAGGGTTATTGTTGTTTATTGGTATTTCTACTGTGTGGATGGTTATTGGTATTTGACCTGTGTCGTGGGATATTGTGTGTTTGTCCTGTGTGGTGGGTTATTGGTGTTTGTCCTGAGTGGTTGGTTATTGGTATTTGTCCCGAGTGGTTGGTTATTGGTATTTCTCCTGTGTTGTGGGTTATTGGTGTTTTTCCTGTGTGGTTGGTTATTTCTGTTTGTCCTGTGTGATGGGTTATTGGTATTTGTCCTGTGTGATGGGTTATTGGCGTTTGTTCTGTGTAGTGGGTTATGGATATTAGTCCTGTGTGGTGGATTATGGGTATTTGTCCTGTGTGATGGGTTAGAGATGTTTGTTCTGTGTAGTGGGTTATGGGTATTAGTCCTGTGTGGTGGATTATAGGTATTTGTCCTGTGTGGTGGATTATGGGTATTAGTCCTGTGTGGTGGATTATGGGTATTTGTCCTGTGTTGTGGGTTATTGGTGTTTTTATTATTGGTTTTTTGGTACATAATATTAATGTTTAGGTGTTGGATTTTGAACTTTAATAGTTTAGCAAACATAAAGGAAACTTAATATTTTAGCATCACCAGGAAACCACATTAAATCTTATATAAAGTAATTCATTTTAAATCACATTAAACATATAATGATATATGTGAGAAATAAATATAACCCCTGCTTACCAATATTTCAGCAATATAATAGTTTGCTAGCAGTAGTACTAAGCCCTCTCTCTCCAAATAATTAATATATTGTTCTTACATAACTAAAGCATCTTTGTTTATGCAATATCATTTATGTACACATAGCACATTAAGTCTTTATGTGCTCTAGGCATGAAAAGAACTAAGTAAAAAAGTACACAAAGCACAATGAGTAATTGTTGAACAAGTTTTAAAATTATATATAATGCTGAAGTAGGTCGAGTTGTTAAAGGCTTGGCTTAAATTGAAACATAAATATTCCATAGCTTTTGACAAAAGTAACAATCACAGGGATAATTCACCATGGGTTTTAATTTGCATCCCCCACATTTCTTTTTTTCTAATTCTAGTGATTACCAAGTTCCTTCCTAGAAATAATGGTTTATTTCTGTAACAAGATTTCAACAGTTCTATAGATAATTAAAGTCTTTAATAATTATAACTGTTTTCAATTTCAAGGTAATCTGTAAAAAATACTAAAAATTATAGCTTAAATATAATTGTATTGTTACAGCTACCTGTGCTGACTATAAACCAAGTGAGCAAACAAAAAATAATAGATTCCTAGGACCATTTTTAGATCAACATCCTGCACTAGTTTTTAGACAACAATATTCTCCAGTGACGGATTCAATTCCACTACATTTATCCACCTCTAAATTTATCGCTGGAAATCTAGTGCGAGATCACTGTGACGTCACAAGTTCAAATCTATATTCATTTGTTTACGTATCTCAACTCAATACGAAGGAATGGAAACATGTAAAAAATCTCTTGGGTCTCACCAAAGATTGTGCGCTACTCAAAACGTGTCTTCAAACCTCAAGGCACCGTTAATTATGAGTTAAATGTTAACCATTTTTAGCATAGCACCATGGGATAAAACATTAGAGAGCATTATGGGACGTAGACAAAAAAATTTTCCTGATGAATCTGTAGGTTTAGCTTGTTATTTTCCCCGCGCACACTGATTCTTAGAGCTCGCTCTGCTCGCTGGCGCTGCGCACCAGCGAGCTGTGCTCGCTATTATTTTTAAGTGTAATATATACATGTATATAAGGTATTAAACCGGGTAGTACCGGGTATTCTCAGATGCTTTTTTTTGTTCATATGGCTGTAAATTATAATCTTTCTACCATAAGAAAAAATTCTTTAGTAAATAAAGAGAAAAATGACTAGGCCCCAACCACTGCCCCTTTTTTAGTATGCAAGCCCCCCCCCCCCCCCCTTGACCTCTGGATCGAACCAACACTGTTCTCATTCCTTTATTCCTTTATTAATTTTTTAATCTTTTAAAAAGAGTCATTTTTTGCGTATTAAAAAGGCCAAAATGGAGTAAATTCTGTAAAGGATTTCAGAAAATCAATTCCCCTACATTTACTCCATTTTAGGAGTCCTCCCAGGGCTTCCAGACCGTATATTATCATGGTAATCATAGCCTTGACAATAAGTTTCGCAATTCTTTTACCGACTGTCAGAGTAACTGCCTCATAAAAAAACAATAGATTATTCAATGAATATGTACAGATGGTAGTGTTACCCATATATAGCTGCAGAACTGTAGCTCTCCGGAAAAAAAAATATTGACAGTCCGTTCTGTCAATATTTTTTTTTCCGGAGAGCTACAGTTCTGCAGCTATGTCACTCATAATATGTGTTTTAATATATATGTGTAAGTGTATAAGTGTTGTATGTGTGTGAGGGTGTAACCCGTTTATAACTTAACACTCTTTTAGCGTTACTTTCAATTAAATACATTTCATTCTGTATCCTTTGAATTCTTAAAGTTTCTACTGTATGTTTTATCTCATATTAAACAGTCTAGTCAGGACTCCGAAAACAGAGTCAACTCCGAAAACAGAGTCTTTGGCTCCATCATGCATTGTGGTAAAATGGCGTTTCTAATGTAAACAAAGTGTGAGTTATGTCCCTTAGTTCTAATAAAATCTCTTAAATTGGCAAAAAACACGCTAAAAAATAATTCCAAAGTTTCAAACACATTTCTGAATGTTTATGTGTCTTACATGTTAGCTGTCTGCCAACACATGGAGCACTTTCCAAGATGATATCTTGTAGACCCCACGTTTTCATCGAAAAATCGCCATAATTTGTACAAGTGCGCATGCGTAGACTCCGAAAACAAAGTCCAAAATGCTTGCAGAAATTCACTTCCGTTGACTCCGTTTTCGGAGTCCGACTAGACTGTCAAAAGTGAATTCTTCTTTTCTAATGACAGAGACATTATGTAAAATTCATTTAGAAATAAGGCTAAAGTTTCATATCATTCAAATCCTTTACTATTTATAGTAATGAACATAATGATGGGCCGGGTTTAGAGGGGTAGAACATACGACATGTTTAACTGTTTAAAGTACATGTAAACACTGACGAAAGGGGCTTGTGTTAAAAAAAAAAACCTCATTGAAAATAACAAGGGAGGACGCCATCTTGGATACCGCCTTGCTTCATCAGCTAATTTCTCAGATGCGCAAATTCGTATTCATATATAAATGATTCTTCTTTGAGATATCACCTCCACACAGAGACATAAATAACAGAGATTGGCAACTCCGCCATTAGCGTGTTTTGTTGTTGAAAAATGTTACGTGACCAACCTTACTTTGAGAACTACATATTAGTAAACTGAGATAATGATCTTAAACCAAAAGTATATTGTTTTTATGAAAAATGTGCATAGGTTTTAGACGTTTTTGAAACAAAAAATTGAAAAATAAGATTAATATATAGAAAATATATTGGTCAGCTATAAAACATCGGCGAAATCTCGGACGACGGGTTGCCAACTGCCTCCTAAAACTCCTCTTTTAATATTGTTAATAAGGCATAAACTCATGAAAATATAATATTTTAAATGTTTTTGTAATAGGGTTTAGCTGTTTATATTTTGATATAATTGTTTATTAGAAAGATACACTGATTTAAACTGGGAATACTTTACAATAGGGGCCGCAAGATTTTGGTCAGTTGCTAATCTCTGTTATTTATGTCTCTGCTCTGCATTAGTGCTTTTTTTCACCAATATTAAAAAACTTGTTGATTTCTCGCGTAAACATTCAAAATCAACACCTCAGGCTTCTGCAGAAACTGACAGTAAGGCACGAGAGATTTCTGTCCTACGATTGGTTATGGGAAATGATTTCGGATGTTTACTCGAGGAAAAGATAAAATTTTGTTGATGTAGACGTAAATAGCATAAAACTGGAGGCGAGATCTTAAACTTGTTAAAGAAGAATCATTTATAAAGGAATATGAATTGGCGCAAATTTCTAGCTTAACGTTTTAATAAGAAATTAGCTAATGAAGCGAGGCAGTATCTGAGATGGCGTCCTCCCTGGTTATTTTGCCTCCGAGGTACCCACCTTTTTAATGATGTTTTTTTTTTTTTTTTCTACACAAGCCCCTGTGAACCTGATGAACACGGACACCTGGGACACACCCACTGATCATGCTGATACTTCACTCTGACAGTCAGGCACAGATTACGATATTCTGTACAAATGAGATTTAAAAAAAAAACCCGAAACTCACCACTCTACGTCTTTCAACCAAATTTATTTCTTCTGCACATGACCAAAACCGTGTCACCTCATCACCGGATGTAAATAAAACATACAGTTGCTACTAATAACCCTAAAAAGTCTAAAGAGTGCTCTATGAGCTACGGATATTATTTGAGACATATTGTATTGACACAATCCAGAGACATAAATAACATTTGTATTGTAAACAATTGTTTTACTTTTAAGTATACTTACGAGAAGAAATATAACAAAAGTCTAAATTTGAAGACTTCATTTTTACCCTACAAAATCTCTAGAATCCAGGAGCTTCCGGGGGCTTCGCCCCCTGGACCCACTGGGGGGGCCTCCAAGCGGCCCCCAGACCCCTTGCCTATAACTGGCACCCCCTCTAACTTCAAATCCTGGATCCGCCATTGGGGTGGATTATATGGTAAAATATTTTTACTTTTGAGTATTATTTTCCCATCCCCCTATTTTGCGCAAAATATGTCAAAATCTTGTGACTGATTTAATTTCTTTATTTTCAAGATTGTGTGTCATGAAATGAAAAAAGATGTAGAGTTATTTACATGTATAGGTTTAACAATAATTGATATAATCAATCAAACTATAGTACCGACAGAAAAAAAAATCGGGGGAGGGGGTAGGGTAGAAGCCCCTTTACCCCCACCCCCCCGGCCCACTCGATCCCCAATCTGATTTTTTTTTAATTCCGATATTTATCGTTATTCACAGTAGAATGAAACATTCGAAATTCTTCATTTATCTATTATTTTTTCAGTATAAGAGAGGCAACTCCCATTAAGGCACAAGAAATAAATATAGACAACTAGATTATATCCCGCAAGCGCGGAAATTAACACTTTACGCATTAATATGATACAATGTTAATATGTTGAACCATATTTTTTTGTTCATTGTTGCATATACTGTGTCCAATTTTTTTCGTAATTGCTTTCTTAACATATACATTCTTTAAAATAAAAATAAAAAAAAAAACTAACTGCATGGCTGGATATTTAGAGGAGTGGACAGGGGTGAAAAATCTTAACTGAAATTGATGTTATATTATATACATGTACGCGGCCTTAATTCTTTTTGCTGCAGTTTGAAAAAAAAACTTTTTTTTATCTTATTTCAAACCAAATGAATGAATAGGTATTTAGTGTGTCATATCTCTAATTATTCTCTTTAGGTCAAATTACATTATAATTTTTATCACTGTCCCAAATAAGAATTTCTGATAAAAGATGTTTTTCTAAACAATGGGGAAGTTCAAAATAAAAAAAATATTCAACTTCTCCGTTTGTTTACAAATTAATGTCTAAGGTTTACTACCAATCTGTCTTTGTATAAAAATGTATGAAATTAAAAAAAAAACCGCTAGTGTAGGTATATTTATTTGCATTTTTTAAACCAAAGATTTACGTTGTCAGATCCAAAGCATGTAACCGATGATTATCTCTCCTCATACTTTCCGTCATGACGTTAATTAGTCAACTCGCGTTCCTGGGGCACCCCGTTCTGAAAAGTTTTTTTCCCATTAAAACTAAAATCGCTTTAAATTATTACATTTTGTTTATTAACTTTTTTTGTATTGACCAGAAATGTCAGATCCAAGGTATCTGCCCGCGATGCATGATGAACTCGTTATACACTTTTCGCCATGACGTTAATTAGTCAACCCGCGTTCTTGGTTACCCCGTTCTGGAAAGTTCTATCCATCAAATTCAAGAAACGAATTGGCTCATTTTATTTGTTCAACATTTGTCAAATCTTAACTTCTATGTATACTCTAAATTTGATACCAGTAAATATATTCGTTCTTTACGTAATCATTCAATATTATTTCATTGCAAGTATATATTTTGATGCAAACTACCCCTGACTTGGATCCGCCAAAGCGTGTCCACCACCTTACTCTCATTTTTGCTATTTCGGGCTTATTTATCGAAAATGAAAATAGGTTTTTGATTAATTTCGCAATAATTACTTATCAGTTAAAATTCAATTATATCTTACGGATATCAGGTCACAGGTGTTGATATACCAAAGGTGTAAGCAGTTACTCTAGTGCAGGCATTTTGTAGTTTATTTGCAAAATGTCTTAATTTATAAGTATAGATAATTTTATATCATTAAGAAGATCAAATTCATTTCATATTTAATTGTACATCAAACAATACATTAAGGAAACCTTTTATAGAGTCCTTGAATAGTTTATGTCAAATTTTTAAAAATCTATGTAATAAAGACATCTTTATCTGGCTAATGTCTAATGATGTGATAATGTTATTGAAAATTTTGCAAACTACATTTATAGTTGTTTTCAACTGAGAAAAGCCTTGTGTTCAACTGAGACTGTAATTGACTCACCTTTTATATAACTTAAAATATAAGCTATCATTTTGAACCCCTCTCTCTCCTTGTATGTGTGTATGTGTTGTATTTTATTTTTTTTAAATTTTGTAATTACCTTTATATGCCCAAAAGGGTCCAGAATTTGGAAATAAAATTATCTTATCTTATCAAGACACAATTGTACGTAATTAACGCTTCCTCATGTTTTTGCTTTAAACAAGCACGTAGCATCACCGGGTGGATGGGGGTCCAACCCAACCCAACCCCACTTTTTTCACAACAGACAAATTTCTCTAATTTACATATCGGAAATTGAATTTTGAAGGAGCTGTGCACTCCACCCGCCCTACTTTATTTTTTTAGAATTGTTTGGAGCATAGAAAAACAGGGTAATTCAAAGAATTTATATTACAACAGAAGTTTTAGTTAATAAATGCGTATTAAGCCCCCCCCCCCCCTCCCCCCCACGAATATTAGAATTTAATTAACATTGCCAATGTTGGTTTTTTCCCTCGTCAAGATTTTGGATAAGCCCCCCCCCCCTCCCCAACTTAAAAATAAAAGATGTTACGTGCCTTTTGTACAACTTAGGGTGTGATCGGTTTTACTGATATTCTAGGATAGTTAAGTTAGAAAATAATAATATATTGTTTAGCTTTTAGCGCTTGATGAACACAAACTCCTTGATTATACTACTGCGTATTAAAGGCCCAATTCATGTTGTGTGCCAATTTAATTTCGGTTTATGAAAAACTGAGAAAAATTCATTCAAAATATTGATATCTAGTTCAGCACCCCTAATTGTATGGTCTGTCTATAAAGTTCACTTTCACTGTTTATTTTTTTTATTCAATTCATTCTTTTGCATTTTACATATCCCATAAAAGCATAAAAGTGGCTCCCCCCCCCCCCTCCCCCAAGATGCTACGTGCCTGGATACTGTACATGTAGTTTATATCTTTTAATAGTTTACGTAAAGAAACATTTCTTCATCTTTGGCATTAGAAAAACTATTTTGGTGAGAATTAATGTCATTACAAAATATAAAATTGCCAGTTGATCCAAGACTTAAATAGTTTTATACTATTGAAAACTCTACAGAATGTGTCAAATGTACTGCATGCATGTACATATGTATGTTTAAATGCTAGATTGGCCCTTGATAGATAACTGTAAGCATACACGTTACTATAATACTGTTTGCAAAATATTAGAACAAGAAATCAAATAGACTTGTTGAAACTGTAAGATGACATGATATCGAGAGAGGTTTTTTTTTAAATTGTAATTTATTTGATAAAATGGTCCTTTATGTTTTAAAATGCACAAATCTGAAAAAAAAAAATACATTTAAGTAATACATGCAAGTGAAAATCCAACTATGATCACATTTTAAGATCTTGATGTAAACAACAAATCCACACAAACTTAAATTATTTCCCTTTTTTTTTTTTTTTGCTAAATACATGTAACGTGTATTAAAAAAGAATAACGCGCATGCGCTGTTTCAGGGCTTATTATACATGCATGTGTATTTAATCTATTATTGGAATGGTTACTAAAAATAAAGAACTCAAGAGTCTAATCATTAAAGATAAACACATTTTTATTCACCTTTTACTATTGTTTGTTTACTGTAATAATAATGGTTGGCATCCGACGAATAAGTATACCAATGTCTTATGATTACGTATCATGATATTATCTACCGGTATTTAGAAAGGAAGCCCGGCGTTTGGGAAACTCTACCTTACATATTAAAGTTAAAACAAACATATGCGACTTTAACATATAAGGAATACGAAAAGATATGTCTATATGTGCATACATGCATGCATGCGTTTGACATTTATTGGAAAAAACATCCGAAGAGCCAAGAAACAACGTTTACATTATGTTAAAAATGCATGTAGGCCCCTATTGCCAATCATAAAAATATCAATTTTGCTGTATATAGCATTGCCAGTAATATGTAAATGCATAGCGGAACTGATATATTCAGAGGTATATTTGTTTACAAAACACACACTTATATATAGGTAAGCACAAATGTTTGTGCATTTTTGTGGCATATTGGTGCCTTGGTATCCTTAAATTAATGTCGATGCGTGCATGTGTATATGAATGAATGAGATATATTAATGACATATTTGACTACAATGCATACATTACATAGCTTGGCTGTCCCGCGCACACATGGCATATAGCCAGAGGAACTCATGGTCATACCGTTTAATTCTCCCACAACTGACTGATTTGACCCGGATTACGACATTGAGATTCCATACAATGCATTGATAACTCTGATCAGATTATACCACCTAGTCATGACTGCTTCCTCTACGTTCCCAGAGTATTCATTTCGGCTTTTAATAATAACCAATTCGAAGCTTGTCATCTCTGTACTTTGTAAGTCTCTTCAGATTGCTGTGAATTGTCTGGTATCGACATAATTTTGATACCAGATAACAGAAAAATTACTTCATTGCATTGTAGTCAAAAACCAATGTTTTTATTGGTACTCTAAATATGAAAATGAGAGTGACCAACCTACATACCCCCTTCTCTCTCTCTCTCTCTCTCTCTCTCTCTCTCTCTCTCTCTCTCTCTCTCTCTCTCTCTCTCTCTCTCTCTCTCTGTTGTAGGTAATCTATGCCATAACTTTAAAATAATAAAAATATGCATTGCATTTTATATATTTTATATATACATTTAAATGAATCTTTCATTAAAATTATGACCAACATCTGAAACATTACATTTCTATTGTTGACAGCAAAGTCAGGATATTGCAAATTCACATTTAAGAATACTGACAAAACAATATTGACAATAATATCGTTGTATCATTACAACATATATGAAACAAAATGTATAATAAATTTATATGATATAAGGACTCTATCATAAATATATGCATCTCATAATTACTTATAAAATAAGTAATATAATCACAAACCCTCATTAATAAGAAAATAGTTTATGTGCAATGGAATATACATAAGAAATATTAAAGTGCTTTTTACTAGCAGGAAAATCATCCATGTAAGTTTCTACAACTTATACGTCATTTTTTGTTCTAGATTTTATTTCTTCAGCTTCTTAATGCCACACACATTTCCATCTGAGTTTTTTTTCTGACTTTCCTTAACTATTTAATTAAATTGACATTTATTCTTCACGTTTTCTAATTAGAGTTACTTGTGATTAAGGAAAAACTCTAATTTGTATTTATCAGATCATGACGATAGGATCTATCTTTGACATTTATTTTATTTCCTGATAATTAACACATACTTTTAACGTGTTATACATATTGCATAATGACACTTCAACACATAAATATATTAACATGCGATACAGCTAAAACTGAGAAGCATGTTCGAAAAGAAATAATGAAACAGAAAATGCAATGACAGAAATAAATTCATGGCGTTCACAATTTTGAATTATTAGTTTATGAAAAAACGATGGGGAATAAGTGAAGAAATATATCGAACTTTTCCAAGATAGATTGTTTTGGCTCAATGTTTTCCCTATAAAATATTGTCAACATTATACAATGAGGATAAAGAATCGACGTCACCATTCCAGCACAATTCGTTAATATGTGATACAACCTTAACGTAACCAACAATTACATAATAACAGCTAGATGAAACAGAACAGTACTCAGGTAAATCTCTGTAGTCTATAGGCGATCCTCATGCCAGTCAGGGAACGAATGCTTGTTTAGCAATGTCTTATACTGTGCATGATGGTTTGTTACAGATATAGTCAGGTTTCTCTGCAGGACACCCTTGCCCTGCCAAGCGTAACTAGCAGTCACGCCCCGTTTGATCCGCTCCTCCGTGCCCTGGATCCGCCTAGCATCCGGTGTTTTATTTTGACTTGAACCGGCCAGCCTGGCAATCATGTTGTCTAAATCAGACTTCTTCATTTTCTTACTTCCTGTGGACAGAAAACCAATCACCTACACATTTACTTCCCACACATGTATGTATATATAAATCTCTTCATTATAGATCATCATAAAACAGCAATGTGAAGCGGACCATCTGCATATGTATCATCCACCCCAATATAAATCTCTGTATCCTACTGTTCAACCTTCACACATATACTCATGTTAGCTACATTGTGCCTGAATAGATTATGTTATGGTAGAGTGCTAGTTCCCCCCCCCCCCCCCCCCCCCCATTAACCTACCTTTTTTCGTTTACTTGAACCAGCGATGTAATTATGTTGTTAAAAACAAACTATCAGATATATAAATCATTTGCTAAAAACACAAGTAAAAATCTCTTCATTATATTTTTTGACTTATGTTGATTTTCATTGCGTCGGCAGCTAGACAAGGGTCTTCTTTTCCTTCCTTCCTTACCTAAAAACCTCCCTTTTCGCTTAGTTGGACCCTCTTTCGCCTCGTTACATGTATTCGTGTCTCCTACGGATTCTTGCCCGATGGGCGTGGTCTTAGGCTGGGAGAGTCGGTCGATCAGGGATCCTAGCTCTGACTTGGAGAGAGCCTCCAGACCCATGTATCGCTTACTCAGCCCTGACATCGGGATCGGGCGCCTCGGGGAAAACTCTTTCCTGGTCGGAACAAATTCAGTGTGTGGTAAACCAACTTCTATAAAATTCATTTTCAGAAATTTGAATTACTTTGAGATGTACGATCACATTACACGATACATTCACTTAGTATCATAAAACCACCATCGTAAATCCTGCAGATCAAAATAACAAATTGGAAACTCCCCGATATTTCCTGTTATCCTTCTTGTTAGATGGAATCAATTTTTAAACTGAAACCCCCTTACGTAATATGTTTTGCCGTTTTAATCTGTCATTCATCAGTTCATCTGGCCTTGCATATAGAGGCTATTGATTCAAAGGGGTACATTACAAAGCTCTTGATAAGAACAAAAATTATTCATCACTGATGTAAACAATGGTTCTTTTGATCAACACGTTATGGCCTTTAAAGTGTACCCGCCTTAAATAACAGCTTATCAATGGGATCTAGAGATAGAGTACAAATAACAACAGAAGTCACTGGTCCCAGAACACGGGGGAGACGGGTTTTACCACTACGTCTCATGCAACATAACGTTATTGATTACAAATCGTGTACCTTCAACCCCTCCCCATATGTCCGATTTTCAGTTTGGTTTACAGTTCTATAATTGGCGTACATTGCCAATGAAATAATTGCATTTGAGGACTAAAATGAGGCTCAATTTTTTCTGAAAATAAAAATCAAACTGCATGAATTAATACATATTTTTTCGATAGCGTTCTCTTCCCTTATTTTTTTGTTGCTTAGTTTTTGGGTTTTGTTCACTGTTCGCTTATTAAACCTTCATCGCAGTTGGTGAAGCTTTACATAAAACTACTCAGTGGGGAAAATTGAATTTTTTTATCAAATGAATCTCAGACCATCATTTTGTTTTTTATTAATTAATAATCAGCCAGAGAGGAGAGAACAGAAATATAGATCATTAATTTCAAATCAATGAGGCTGAACTGTCTAGCCAAGATTCTCAGTCCCGCAGAAGATGTGACTAAATATATAGCATTTAAAGCGCACTGTTTAGATCAGATAAAAAATGTGCGAGGTTGAATGTGTATAATAGATGAGATTCTACGCATTTTTATGTTGGCATCTGAAGTAAAACCATATTCTAAGTCCTCTCTCTCTCTCTCTCTCTCTCTCTCTCTCTCTCTCTCTCAGTATCAATCCATCCATCCATCCGTCTATCCATCCACCTTTCTGTAATTACATGTATACATTTGTAGTACAGGGAATAATCTTATTATAAAAAGAAACATTTTTAAGTCAGGCGCCTGTGCTATTAATTTATTTTTGTAAGAAGAGGGTAAAGTTTTGCTCTTTCTTATGGAAAAAATAGGCGTTAAAAATCTTCATGAATGTCGACTTATATTCTTTTATAAAGAAATCATATTTAGAAATGGTGTCTTTTGCGACTTTTATTTAGAAAATACAGGAAATTGCAATTGGAACCTGTTCAAGACGTCACAAGTAACATTTAAGAAGTAATATGGTGACATTTGAATGCTAATTTTGATTGTTTGTTTTGAGTACCTATGATAAATGCTCAATGATATATGGGCTCTCTAAGATACTTAAACTGATGTTTGGAATATGCTTTTTTTATTAGCGTACACGATTAAAAACAACAAAAGAAATGTAATAATGAAAATAAAAACACTTTATGTTTCTTTGAATTAATTGATTATTATGTCCTCCGAAACATTGTTAGATATTCAACGTTTTGTTTTTAGATAATAATTGAATTTTAGATGATACTTGAACAAAAAATGATTTATACATGCATTAATTATCATTTTTGAATGACAATTAAATAAAATTTTAATTTTGGTCTATGAATAGACAGAGATCAGAGGTTACTATGATGTGGTAATATATTCCAGGTGACAGGTGAACTTAAACAAACAAGAAGTCTCAATACCTGACCTGTACACGCAAAATCAAACGTGTAATTCATTATTCAACAAGGAAATAAAGATCATTTAATCACCAGTAATATCTGGAAAAAATCAAGTTCATCTGTTTGAAGAAGTTTATCTCGAGGCCCAGGATATATAATGGTCGCTATTTCGTTATAATGACTTGATGACTTTTATTTGACACACACACACACACACACACACACACACACACACATATATATATATATATATATATATATATATATATATATATATATATATATTATAAACATTTTTTCGTGTTTGTTTTGTTTTGAAAATAAAATCAAAAACATGGCAAGCAACAACAACAAAAAATAATATAAAATTTGTAATCGCTTGTAACTTGACAAATAATGTCGTTTGGTAGAACATTTTGAGGTGGGTCCCTACTCAGCAATATTTTAGTTAAAGTAATGGTTTCTTTTTCTAAAAATCATTAAAATGGCGTTTTGTGTAACCAAAAAGTTCGAAAAAATCATGTCTTAACTAGTTAATTTATTTTACCAGAATCTCGACAGTACGCATACCCCCATTATCACGATACGTTTTCAACTTGATCTGAACTTTGATGAACTTTGCCTAGCTTAACAATAAAAGAATGTTAACTTTTTGGAATCTTGTAGTAAAAGATTCATCAAAAGAAGAATAGCATGAAACGCACGTTCCTTTTAATGAGAAAAATAATGTAACACAGTCAACAAGAACATGTACAAATGCTTCGACAGAAATGTTTGAAGAGTAAAAAAAAAAAATGAATTTCTTAGATGTAATATAGTAAAACACAAAAAGAACAACTTTGATGTGTTTGAGAACAATGAGTTAATTTGCCAATATTTCCACTGAAATCTTATATATAAACGGGAGAAAAAGGAAGGGACATTGTCTCATTCTGCTTGAAGATGTTCCAAGCTTTCGTCGTCGTTTGTTCGGCCCTCTGCGGTAAGATGTGTCTAAATAGTCTCCAATACCTTCTATACGTTATTCTATATCATTCTGTGGTAAGATGTGTATAAATAGTCTCCAATACCTTCGATATGTTATTCTATATCATTCTGTGGTAAGATGTGTATAAATAGTCTCCAATACCTTCTATACGTTATTCTATATCATTCTGTGGTAAGATGTGTATAAATAGTCTCCAATACCTTCTATACGTTATTCTATATCATTCTGTGGTAAGATGTGTATAAATAGTCTCCAATACCTTCTATATGTTATTCTATATCATTCTGTGGTAAGATGTGTATAAATAGTCTCCAATACCTTCGATATGTTATTCTATATCATTCTGTGGTAAGATGTGTATAAATAGTCTCCAATATCTTCTATATGTTATTCTATATCATTCTGTGGTAAGATGTGTCTAAATAGTCTCCAATATCTACTAGATGTTATTCTATATCATTCTGCGGTAAGATGTATATAAATAGTCTCCAATACCTTCTATACGTTATTCTATATCATTCTGCGGTAAGATGTGTATAAATAGTCTCCAATATCTACTATACGTTATTCTATATCATTCAGCGGTAAGATGTGTATAAATAGTCTCCAATATCTTCAATACGTTATTCTATATCATTCTGCAGTAAGATGTATATAAATAGTCTCCAATATCTACTATACGTTATTCTATATCATTCTGCGGTAAGATGTGTATAAATAGTCTCTAATGTCTTCTATATGTTATTCTATATCATTCTGTGGTAAGATGTGTATAAATAGTCTCCAATATCTACTATACGTTATTCTATATCATTCAGCGGTAAGATGTGTATAAATAGTCTCCAATATCTTCAATACGTTATTCTATATCATTCTGCAGTAAGATGTATATAAATAGTCTCCAATATCTACTATATGTTATTCTATATCATTCTGTGGTAAGATGTGTCTAAATAGTCTCCAATATCTTCTATATGTTATTCTATATCATTCTGTGGTAAGATGTGTCTAAATAGTCTCCAATATCTACTAGATGTTATTCTATATCATTCTGCGGTAAGATGTATATAAATAGTCTCCAATACCTTCTATACGTTATTCTATATCATTCAGCGGTAAGATGTGTATAAATAGTCTCCAATATCTTCAATACGTTATTCTATATCATTCTGCGGTAAGATGTATATAAATAGTCTCCAATATCTTCAATACGTTATTCTATATCATTCTGCGGTAAGATGTATATAAATAGTCTCCAATATCTACTATACGTTATTCTATATCATTCTGTGGTAAGATGTGTCTAAATAGTCTCCAATATCTTCTATATGTTATTCTATATCATTCTGTGGTAAGATGTATATAAATAGTCACCAATACCTTCTATACGTTATTCTATATCATTCTGCGGTAAGATGTGTATAAATAGTCTCCAATACCTTCTATATGTTATTCTATATCATTCTGTGGTAAGATGTGTATAAATAGTCTCTAATATCTTCTATACGTTATTCTATATCATTCTGTGGTAAGATGTGTATAAATAGTCTCTAATATCTTCAATACGTTATTCTATATCATTCTTGGTAAGATGTGTATAAATAGTCTCTAATATCTTCAATACGTTATTCTATATCATTCTGCGGTAAGATGTGTATAAATAGTCTCCAATATCTACTATATGTTATTCTATATCATTCTGTGGTAAGATGTGTATAAATAGTCTCTAATATCTTCTATACGTTATTCTATATCATTCTGCGGTAAGATGTGTATAAATAGTCTCTAATGTCTTCTATACGTTATTCTATATCATTCTGTGGTAAGATGTGTATAAATAGTCTCCAATATCTTCTATACGTTATTCTATATCATTCAGTGGTAAGATGTGTATAAATAGTCTCCAATATCTACTATATGTTATTCTATATCATTCTGTGGTAAGATGTATATAGTCTCCAATATCTTCTATATGTTATTCTATATCATTCTGTGGTCAAACCTGTTTTGTTCCAGAAATAATAACCGATAGGGACAAGGTAACAATTTAAGCTGATGATTTTGTACTAACGCATTGCTAACGTGTTGATAAAGATAGACCAGGGTTTTTGTTTTGTTTAAGTTGTCGAGTAAAATGCAAGATACCGGAGCTCACAATTCAGTTTTAATTAACGTATACACTATTTGTTTTGTTTGCATATAGATTGCTGAAGAAACTGACAATCAATATCGAAAAAAGTGACAAATACTTGAATTTGTTTTATTTAAGTGATAAGTTACACACATAAAATCTACTTGTTTACATTTACAAAGAATTATAAGCTCTATATCCCTCTTGTAAGTTGGCAAATGACAATCAAACAATCAAATTTTGGCAGATTAGAGCAACATCCTAGTTAATCATTTTAAACAATAAATGTGAAAAAAAATTGTAATACATTAAACAATTTAGCCCAAAACGTTACCATTCCCCTCTTAAGACTTGTAATTAGGAAATGATAAAGCTTTTAAAATAGTTTTTCCGTTACTTTCTTCCTTATTGACTGATTACATGTTTTCATTTAGCCCTGACTGTAAATGGCGGTTACTATGGCGGTGAGTTTAACTTTGAATAGTTTGTAAAAAACTTTCGATGATGTCGTCAATATCATTAAAAACCATAAGCATTTATCAAAACAATTTATTTTTATTTCTAATACTGAACATGATACATGATTATCGGTATATGCTAGGTAGGACCCCCGCAACTGACAATGATAAGAATTAATCCAATCTCTTAAGGTTACCCTCTGGGCGGACTCGGAGGCGGATTGGGTGGAATCGGAAGTCTAGGAGGATTTGGTAAATTCGGAAGCGGAAGTCTGGGCGGAATAGGTGGTCTTGGTGGAATTGGAAGCGGAAGTCTGGGCGGAATTGGTGGTCTAGGTGGAATCGGAAGCGGAAGTCTGGGCGGAATTGGTGGTCTAGGTGGAATCGGAAGCGGAAGTCTGGGCGGAATTGGTGGTCTAGGTGGAATCGGAAGCGGAAGTCTGGGCGGAATTGGTGATCTAGGTGGAATCGGAAGCGGAAGTCTGGGCGGAATTGGTCGTCTTGGTGGAATAGGAAGCGGATTGGGAGGGATTGGTGGAATCGGAGGTATAGGTGGGCTTGGCGGAAAAGGAGGATTTGGTGGAAGCGGAGGATTTGGTGGAAAAGGATTCTACTAACAAGTACATAATTTATGTTAGAACGATATTTGAAAGGAAGGCATTTGATATACTGTCAGTCGATTTTATTCCACGGTATTAAACTTTCGAAATTAATCAAACGTACCAATCGCGATAGTTTTAATTTCAGGCTACAATGGTCAATGTTTATCAATGCAACGTTTTTGAAAACTAATGATAGTAATTACGATGGATTAAATTGTGGAAAAATGATAAAGCGCTAACATAGTAAAATTCAAACCATCCTGATTATTTGCCAATCTACAGTATCGCGAATATCAATGTAAATCATAATTTTTTCGTAGATATTGAAATTATTTCAACCTTACTTTCGGTAATTACTGAAAACATACCTCTTATTTACGTGTGAGAAAATATTCGCGATGTTCGTGACAATTTTGTGGTAGCGTTTATTTTTTGCAATGAAACAAAATTTTCACGTCTTTTATATTTTCAAATAATCTCCGTAGACCTGATTGTAAGATCTAGTTGTCGTGAACTAGTTTAGCACTGGTAAATTGAGAAATGGTGTTTGCAAATAAAAGGTGATTAACAGCATTTACCATGGTTATATATTTTCATTTAAACTTTTTGGATATTTGACCTGCCAATATATTATTGTTAATTTTGTAAATGAAATTTATCTCTTTATATAGATTTGTTCCTGCTGTCTTGCCGACTGTCGAAACTTGGTAAAAGATAATAAACTACATTGTATCCACATCTTGTGTTTTGTTAATGCGTGACATAAGATCTTGGTATCTTGAACTAAAATATATAAAGCTCAGCCGCTAAACGTATTTTTACAAACGAAAGAGGCATCATTAGTAGACCATTTTAGTCCAAAATTGACATTTTGATTGAATCTTGATACTTATGAAAAATATGTAGACGTTTTTAAAATATTACCAAATTATGAATGTTAAACAATGTTTGTATGTTGCAGCACGAGATGACGTTACAAGTTAAAATACCAATATATATATATATATATATATATATATATATATATATATATATATATATATATATATATATATATATATATATATTCACTGTGCAATTTGAAAATAATCTTCAGTTATCCATTGGTTTGTTTGAAACCGTCAATAATGGATAAGACTGAAATTAACCGGACCAATTAGCTGTATGTGATTAGTTAGAAAAGGAAGATAAGTTAAGTAGATATTAATGAAATATATAATCATTATACACATACACATATATCATAAGATATTAATAAGGTTTTAATTCGGCACGCTTTGAATAACCCATAGCCTTTGTCAAACATTATAATATATCATTTCACGGTAATTTTTACTTAATACCAGAATTCTATTCGACATGTAAATTGTATTCAACTGTGCATACATTACTTGAATTGTTTGCAATTGACGCCAACATGCTCAACAATCTTCGAAATATTTCAAAATGTGATATTGTACCAATCTGCTTGATTGGATCTTGATCCTGATTCCATAAATCTTCACAATAATACAGAGTACTATTCGTCTGCACATTTTAATCCAATAGATTCAGATAATTATCAATTAAGTCATGAATTCTCTCTGTTACACTCACCAAGAGGTTGTGATATATGAAGAAAAACCATGTTAATTAAATAAATAATAAAGTTGTCAAGATATAAATATCACTCCAGGTTACGTTATGACCTTAGTTCTTTGCAATATAAAAAAAAAACTTACCACTTTACAAAACAAGATCTCAAACTAATGGGTCTTTCCAAGCATTCCTTTATTTAAAACAGATTGTCATAAATTTGATTATAAATATCTAAAAGAATTCTGACCTGCGCATATTGTATATAATTTCAGATTAAATGTTTTATTGTGAAATTTAAAAAAGATTCACACGATATTGAACATGTGTAAATTCTTTTTTCCTGTGTTAAAATGTTTTTTGAAAGACGATTTCCATTACCTAGCCTTTCATTGACAAATCCTTACATATAAAATGATATTCATACAAAACTCTGGGTCAATGGTATTTTTTTTTAACAAACAGAAAACAAAATATTTTGATAAGATAATCCAGTACTTTACAATGATATATATTTTTCTGAAGAGCAGAATATGAAATTAATTAAAGCGGGCTCAAAAGAGATTGGCAGACTTTAACAGAATATAATGTATAAAACAATATAATATCGCCCCTATTAAAATGTATCTGCTATTTTTCATCTATTAGTCTACTTATTTTTATCTGATAATGCAGTATTTTATAAATGTAAAAATTTGATACGTAATATTTGTATGGCCGTTTATGTACTAAACTCTATGATATGATATCAAGGATTTCATTTTATTAAAACAAGGAAATCATATCTCTAAAATGTTATGGAATCAATATCTCATTTCAATCAAACTTTTTACGTCTTAAATTTGATTTGACTATTTAAGAATTATTAAGAATTTTTTTAATAGATTATTCGTCTTGTTCTTGTTTTTGGACACAATTGACCTGACAGGTATAATGAACAGAATGAACAGACAGGGAATTATTACAGCTGATTATTAGGAAAATTCAATCTTTGACAGTTAATGTTTTCAATTAAATAATCTTACATGATTATTAATGACAAAAATAGACAAAATTTAATTATTTTTAAAAGCAAGAGGAAATGATGTTAAAAATGCAAATTCTAACTGTAATGACGCTTTTGTTACATTTGTGGGTTCTCACTCTACAAATAACATTAATGGAAGAAAAAAGTATTCTCCTTCTTTGAAAACCATCTGGTTAATTTACATTTGATTTACACTGTTCGTTATCACCACATGTCATAATATACAGAACATTAATCAAATAAAAACATGAAACTTCTTTTCTTCAATTGTTTATTATTTTATTTTTTCCTTTTTGTGTCTTGCTATCTTCATAAACTCTTTTATAAAGACGCAACTTTGCAGACCCATGATAATGCACGAAACAATAATTTTTTGGTGTTGATATTAAAGAATGGTACATGAAGTGTACGATAAAAACTAAAGTGTATTTATCAAAGTACAGGAACATTTTTATATGAAAGTACAGATAAATTCATCGATATTTTAAAAGAAAATTGTAAATAAAATCAGCACCAATGTATTTTTTATAGAGAAATATTTGTTTAAAAATAAGTACAAGTGTATTAAAATCTGAAGACAGTTTCATACTTGAAAATAGTAGCATGAACAATTCAAATGAACACTTTCCTTTATAAAGGAAAAAAGAAAAACAACATTGATGAGCACTATCCTTTACGAAAAAGTCCCCAAGGAATTAAACCGCATGAATTTCACAGATCTGCTATGTATCCATATGTCGATGACTTCAGATCATAATTCCTGTACACTTTTATCAGGATATAAATCACATGATATCGATTATCAAGGTCATTATTCACTATATTACTTTTCACAAACTTTATATAATAGAACCGAATGATATGTATGTTTCACAAGTATATGATCCTAACACTTTTACGATAACATTTCATATACGTGCGTCCACTCTTTGCAATTCATTAAAATACTGTGTGTAAAGATATCACTATGCCAATAACTAGTGATACATTGCAGATATGTTGAATTGTATATACGATGAATATGATTGTAAATGAAACGAGTTTTATTTTAACTTCATTAAAAAACAAATATAAAAAAGATTTATGCTTTCGGATCACTTGAAAACATATCTTATCTTTACGTTTTTAACTCATGGTTTGTTTTTCAATTCGTAATTGTCAAAGAAATTAATTCATCAGTTATTCATATCATGTTCATAGGTTAAAAACCACATTGTCAGTGATTCAAAGGACAAATATTTAAACATTGACCCCAAAAACTATTAATTAATCTTTAAATTGAAATTAAGTTGCATGCATAATTTATCAGAGAGGTATAAAATCACGGGAGCTCGGAGCAAGATCAGTTGTTGACGCATCTTTGGAGTTGCTGTTGCTTGAAGTCTCGTCCAGAGAAGTTTCCAGTATGCTGCGATTGGTTTTGCTATTTGCTTTGTGTTTCACTGTTGTTTTGTCACAAGTATGGCAATCCAGACGTTTCTTTAGTAAGTACATATATATAATCTCATTTTTTAAAAGCTTGATACAGTTTTTCGTTCAAATTTTACAGAGATATCTTGTAGTAAAAGTGATTTCAAATAATACAAATAACATTAATTTTTATGTGTTTAATTTCTCAATACCATGTATTTGAGACAATTTAAAGAAATGTAGAATAATTAATACTTTTTTTCATTGAAGGACCACGGTTTGATAACAATAATTTTTGGAACAACAACTTTTGGAACAACAATGGCTGGAACAACAATGACTGGAACAACAACTTTTGGAACAACAATGGCTGGAACAACAATGGCTGGAACAACAATGGTTGGGGGAACAACAATGGTTGGTGGTGAATCAGTGACTGGTGATAGAAAGCTTCAAGGATTGACGTCACAATGGAAATGATCTCTGGATGAAGTTCAAGAACTACCTGTGATTGTTTTTTAATAAAATTATCATTATTGTCTGGTTTTTTTTTATTTCTTCCATTCGTCTTCTTTCAATGGATATATCATAGGACCATTAAAGAAATATTGGTCTGTCTTGTTGGTTTTGTCTGCGAAATCTAGATCACCGCAACCATTATGGAAAACATTTCAAATGTCGTTTTCTAGACTCAGCATCAGACTAAAATACGTCGTTATAATACGTCACGCTTTTTTTTTTGTGAAGTACATGTAGCTTTGTACCAATATTCCAGACAACACATTATTTGATAATGAGCACGTTAAGACCAATAGTTATTTATTTCAGTATTTTCCTTAAATTAAACATTCGGTATCAAAAATGTTGCCAAAAATACCTTTGTCCCATGATCAAGGAACTTGGTTCGTTAACAAATTATCCATATGATTTGCCTTACAATTTTAGATTTGATATTTTAGGCCATAAACTGTCATTTCAGCTTTGAAATTTGAATACTTTCTTAAATCTGCTCTACCGAAATTGAAAACAAATCTTGATTTGAATCAGTTGAGTATTAAACTTCTCTCTTATGTGAACGAGTTAGAATACGTGACAAATTTAAAACTTTTATAAACCACGTAAATATATAAAATTCTATACTGAAAATAGCATTATTTACCCTGTAGTTTAAGTGTGAAAACGGTTTAAAAGTGAATCCCCATTGATATTGTGAAATTTTGAAAGCTTTCAACGAAATGTTTTGATTGTCCCTCGTAGTAGGCGGAGTTAAAGGTCGTGACGTGCATGAGAGAGAGAGAGAGAGAGAGAGAGAGAGAGAGAGAGAGAGAGAGAGAGAGAGAGAGAGAGAGAGATGTATATATAGATGTGTGCGTGCATGCCCGCTTGCGTTAAGCTAGTTTAGGTGATGCAGATGTACGAATCAGCTATGGACTTGCCTATGAATTTAGGTATGTATATTATATCCTATATTGATGTACCTAGAATTTCGGGTTGGCTGAGAGGGACGTACAGTAATGCCTTTTAAGATGAATACATTATTATTATTACAGTTATTTGTAATTACATATGAGGTATCCGCCTTATTTCAATATTTGCTCACATGCATTCTGCTTCTCTCTACGAGGGGCGTTCAATGAATAATGTCACTAATCAGATTCCTTAAAATACAGGGTTCAATTGACCTTAGAATTTCTTTTTCATGCATGATTTGGTTCATATTTTATTTATGGCCGTGTATCTGACTACGTTTCATAATCGACTACTCCTTTGAAAAGCTGATATATAACTCCTACGCGATACACTGTATTAAAATATGACAGTTAAGTCATCATCCAATAAGGCTGAAATTAGAGGCTTCATAAAAGCATGCGACAGACTAGGTAGACTAGAAAGAAATTTTCAAAGAACTGTGTGGTGTGATGTGTGTGGAAACAGGTGTATGTCATTGAGACAAGTTTACAGGTGGGTCAGCAAATTGAAAAAGGGCCAAACAAACTTTAAGGATAAGCAACGTCCTGGAGCACCTCATACGGCTTCAACGGATGTAATACTTGGCATTAATGGGGGACAGTATTTACAATTTTAAAGTAACACCTTGGCCTCCGAAAGGTTAATGCAAGATGAATACCTCATCTATGAAAAGAAAACCAAAAACGTTTACTGGTTGAAATGTGTAGAAAAATACTTAAAATCTAGAAAACAAAATTGCAATGGACGAAGTTTATCTGAAATTGTTACAGGGGATGAAACATGAATACATCATTTTGAACCTCAGAGGAAAATTGATAACAAGATGTGGTTGACTAAACAGGCAAAACGCCCTGTTATAGCAAAACGATGCCAAAGTACAAAGAAAGTATTATACGCAATTTTCTTTAATGAAAATATGACAATAACAAACCGTCAACCATCTCAAAAATCCATAAAACGAAATACAAATTCAAAGCAGAGCAACACGGACCCCGAAAAGATAGAGGTAGGATCAGGTGCCTAGGAGGAGTGAGCATCCTCTGCTGACCGATCAC
Organism: Magallana nippona; assembly: GCA_033439105.1. Lineage (NCBI taxonomy): Eukaryota > Metazoa > Mollusca > Bivalvia > Ostreida > Ostreidae > Magallana > Magallana nippona. The sequence goes on from CM065922.1 coordinate 3,820,203, forward strand.
ACCCGCCGTGTGCTCTTTGTCGTAACCGGGAAAAAACGGAAAAGTCCGTAGACAATTAGGTGATAAATTATGGTCTAACAATTAGTATGAAAAACGCCAGTCAGCATGCGATCCAGTGAATGTATGTATGTGCTGACAAGGTCGTTGTATCGACAATAAAACTTACGAAAAGATGACTTCAAACGAGCCTGTTGATAGTCCTGTTTTATCAACTTGTTTGTCAGTAGCTTGCCTCGCCTTAGAAACTGTTCATACGAAGAGCATGCCCTTGCGTATCGAATTAACTGAGAGACAAAAACACCATATGCAGGTGATGAAGGTATATTGCTACATAAGTAAGGAAAGTTGACTATAGAAAAATTGAAGTCATCGCGTTTATCATAAAGTTCTGTTGTTAGGTTACATCAATGTCCATTTCCAGTAAAATATCCAAATATGAAACAGATGACGCAGACTCTGTGGTATCTTTTATTTCAAGTTCACTGGGATATATCGAGACGACGTAAGTATGGAAATAACAATTGTTAATTGATAATACGTCGTCGATATACCTGAATGTTGAGTTGAAGGCCACAGCGAGTGATTTATATTTTTCACGTACAATTTTTTGAATAAATTCTGCTTTATAAGAATACAAAGATAGGTCTACTAACAATGGGGCACAATTGGTAGCCATGGGAATTCCAACAGATTGTTGGAAGACTTGATAGTGAATGTCCTTTATTTCAAGTTGATTTTCCAAAAGGCCGATCAATCACCGGACATGTATACAAAAATGATGTTAGAAAGTTAAGAAACATTACGAAAGAAAGAGACCAAACTCTGGAAATCGCAACATTTGACTTTTTCATGACAACGCCCCAGCTCATAAATCCCAAATTGTAAGATCATTTGAAAAGAAAATGTTCATGTTTTGCCCCATTCTTGTGACTTTTTTCTTTTTCGTGAATTAAAAAACGCACTTGTCAGGACGAAAATATGCTTCAGGGAATGTTCTGGGCTCTGCCATTTATCAGTATATGAATACCACCCCCTCCCCCCAAACAACAACAAAAAAACCCTTATATGAATGCATTCAAAGCTTGGATAACTCGGTTGAAATTATGTGTGTCTGTTGAAGGAGAGTATTTTGAAGGTAACTATACCCCCCCCCCCCCCAATAAAAATAAGTATCTTATTGTGTTGTTTTTGTAATAATGATGATATTATTTATTGAACGCCGCTTCGTGTAAATCTTTAGTTACATGGTTAGTACTAAAGAATATTTATATTTATAATTCTTAAGTACTAAAGAATATCATTTATTCTGAGGTGCAAGCTACGGAAGCGTATTAGTGCCACGTTGTAATTAATTTTCTTTATTTTCTTTAAAATTCAAACTTTAAAGTTGAAATTTCCAACATTAATCTTGAACTTTAAAGTTGGAATTACCAACTTTAATCTTGGAATTTCCAATTTTAATCTTGGATTTTCCAACCTTATTCTTCTGTTTTTATTACGATAAGTTTTTCAATTTCAGACGAATTTCTATTAATAATTGATCTTAACCAACGCCATGTAGATAAAAACATTTATTTGATTCAAAATAATTTCGATATTTGATAACTGATACTGAATACATTTAACCGTTTTATTTTATATATTTATATGAAAATATTTAGCTCAGACCTATACAATTATAATTTTATGCTCAGTTTCCCTGTGATATAATGTATACTGTTATATTTACAAAAAAATAGTTTCAAACAAAAAAGTTGAATTCCAAGATTAAAATTGAAAATTCCAAATTTAAAGCTGTAATAATCAACTTTTAAGTTGGAAATTCCTAGAAAAAAGTTGGAAATTCCTAGGTTAAAGTTGGAAATTTCAATATTAAAGTTGGAAATTTCAATATTAAAGTTGGAAATTCCATCTTGAAAGTTGGAAAAATCAACTTTAAAGTTGTAAATTCCAAGATTAAAGTTGGAAATTCGAAGAATTAAGTTGGAAAATCTAACTTTTATGTTGGAAATCCCAAGATTAAAGTTGGAAATTCCAACTTTAAAATTGGAAAAATCAACTTTAAATTTGAAATTCTAACTTTAATCTTGGAATTTTAAAGAAAAACATTAACAACGTGGTAGTTATACGCTTCCAATGCATTCAGTTACAAAACATATTTTTCTTTATATACGCAAGATTCTTAATTAAAAGCGAGGAATTAACATCCACATAAAATCGCGAGAAGCACATCTCACAGATTTTAAAATCTTGCCTTTTTTCGAGAGATATAAACTAAATGAAAGCGAGATAAAATTCGTTGTTTGCGGTTTATATTCTCGCGATTTGATGCAAAACGGTAGAATCACGGAATTAAGTACTGGCGTAAAAAAAGGAATCTACAGTACCTAAAATTTCTTTATTTTTCTTATTTATTCATTCATTTAGTTTATTTATTTATTATTTAAAAAAATAAAATAAATCAAACGGCGATTTCAGAAGAGCGAGTCTTACGCGATTAATAGCATGATTGCCTTTTGTCATTTCATAATGCTGAGAATTAATGTGATATGCAGATCATTCCTATAAAAGAAATACTTATTTGTCAGGTCCAATCAGATAGTTGGAACCCAAAGGAGTAGCAAGATAGTATGATGTATTACAGAGGGGCTGCCAAAATGTATATTGCTTCATACTAATCTGTTGCACCATTTTGTGGATTAAAATTCACTGTATTTCATTATATATAACAACAAAAGAATACAATCAAATCTGTTTTACTACAAAATCAATTTTCATGACATAACTAATAAGCTACATAAACTCATATTAACGATATAAAAGTGAATGGAATAATATTCATTCAACATATTGATGAATTCCACAGTGAGTTGTTACAATCTGTTTTCTGTTCACCATGGCCAATTGTTGTTGCTCCATCCATTGTTCGGATCTGAGTTCCAGTTATTCCGCCTATTCCAGTTGTTCCAGTTTCCGTTGAAAAAATTTCGGTTGTCGCCTTAAGTATGAATGAAAGAATTTCCAAATTTTAAGGTTGATTTATTGTTTTAATGTAATCGGTTAAAAGATAGAGTTACTACGTGTATAACTTGATCTTCAAAGTCACCATCAACATATAGATAACAGTAGTAAAATTCAAAATTTAGTAAGTGCTTTATGTATCAAACTTTCAGAGCTGTTTTTTCCGACGTTGTGACAATTATAGTTCAAAACATTACCATCCAAACCAAGCATCATTTAAAATTATATATATTCACCAATGGACACCTGCAGAATAGTTCTTTTTTCAAAGATAGAAATATTCTTAATAAATAAAAATAACTTTGATGGGTTAATACAAAGCATTCAACATGTAGACATAAACAGAGAGACGCCATTTTATGTTGTTCCCTGTGTGATCAGATTGAATTACTTAGATATTATACACCTATTATACATACAAACGTCAAGAAATATTTATGAAAAATCGTACACATTTTCTCTAGAAGTTCGAATACAATTTTATCAGCTTCATCATCGGGCCCAATTTATATAAAAGGCGATATCATATGTTCTCTTTTTGAAATTCATTCATTTTCATTTACAGACTCTGTACATCATTTATATAATTAAATTTACATTATTATGACTGTAACAAATTTATTACCTATAAATATAAAAACATTTTTTTTCAGCGTAAATTTTTTTTATACAATCGGAACAAACAGTTTTAACGTCTGTTCAAATATCTTATTACAAATGTATTGTGAACTTGTTTTGCTAGCAGAGTAACCGCAAAAGTAAATACCGTCATTCTGACTAAAACTTTGACTATTAACTTTGACATCATCACATAAAATGTATTAAATATCAAGAGTGATATTTACAACATATTCTGACAGACATGTGACAAACATGTGACAAATTGAATTTTAGTGTTTGTTTGATTAAAAATCTATGATTCTGATTAACCATGAGCAATTAGAGGTCGGTGCAAATTGAACAAGCTCCTGAACATTCATATTAAACTGTACATTTGTTTATTCAGCAAAAGACATATGCTAAAAATGGATAGTGTAGTGCGTGGCTATAGATAAAAGTATTATTGATAGCAAATTTAATTTCCTTTAGGCATTTTCTATTACTTTTTTGTGCACTTCAAACTTATGGTGGTGAAGGCCATATATATATATATATATATATATATATATATATATATATATATATATATATATATATATATATATATATACATAGTGTGTGTGGTTTTATATTTGCTTTATCCAACGAGATGAAATGGTGTATATATTCGCGTTGGATAGTTGGATAAAGCAAAATTAATATAATATCACACAATTTTAGATGTTCTATTTATCCTAATATGATTTGATTTATATTACAAAGCTTTTGAGACAGCCCCTTAAATGACATTGAATTGATTTTATTTAGCCTAATCGATGATGCAAAGTCGTGTTGTGCGGTTATTGTGGCCTTGCGCAATACAATTTAGTACGTCATTTCGGAGGTAAATTTAGCTGTTTAAATGTAAAGTTTCACTGAAATAGCCCTTAAACTATTTTTTTTTTATCTCGAAGTATATTTTCTTAGAGTTTAAATTCTCAATTTAATGGAAATACTGAAGATTTGAATAGACAAGTGTGTTGACATAGGCCTACTCAAAGTTACGAATGCTCGTTAGTTTGAATTGACTCGAACAAGGAACAGTTGTTGATGTTTTATAAAACAAACACTAATGATTCGAAGTTGAAAATATTGAGTGAGGATGCTTTCTGGCTGTAGTCTCGGGAGGCATTATTTTGGTAAGTTCTTTAGTATAGATTAGAATCACGTCCAAAGCGTTCTGTTTTTATAGCGTCGTCAGAATGAACTTGATATGATAGCTAACGTGATTTGCAGTTTTATTAACTATACATTTATGTGTTTTCCTTCATATTTATAATTTAAATCTTCTACAGAATCCTTTTTAAATCAATTTTTGGAAGTAGAAGTAGTAGATGTCGAATATACAGGAAAATCTTCAAAAATATATCACTCAAGCGTTGAAGCGAGGGGCTGTGTCAAAAATAGTTCGGACCGGAAGTATTTGATAAAGCATTACCCGTTGGATAAAGCTTAAGTTTATCACACGGGATTTATACACCACATGTATGAGATAAATATAAATATATATATATATATATATATATATATATATATATATATATATATATATATATATATAATAAGCACAAACATTGCAATAACTCTCAAATTGACATATACCTGCCGATAGTGAAGGATATATGCAATGTATGTGCTTATTATATGCATATATGTATGCCATGTGTATCGTTTCGATCCTCTTAAATTGTCGTTTAACTGTATTCCACCTGTATCTCAAACGATCACGTAGTGAGTGACCAGTGCACAAGGTTGTGTTCGTCATCGAAAGCAAGATTTTTGTCTTGCCTAGATGGCCGAGTGGTTAGCGCGGTGGCCACTCATTGCTATGAGAGTGGGTTCCAGAGGTCGAGAGTTCAAGCCCCAGCTGGGGCGCAGGTGGAGCTCAAATATAGTGAATTTCCTGTGCTTTATAACATATGTATTATTCCCTTATATTTCCTAACAGAATATCTTTATTAATAAGTATTGAAATTCGTTGATTTCTAGCTTTTTAGTACAACTCATGTATCGAGAATAATTTGAATTTAAACATTCCAAACCCATTGAAATAATCCGGTTTCTTATCAAAATGTTTACACATAACTATACATATAAATAAATAACAACAGAAATTATTTTAAATGAAAAATATTTTTTGATTGTAAAAAAGACCCTTACCTTGTGAAATAACTAAAGCAACGAAAAGCACAAGAAGAAGAAACAGAGTTTTGGTAAAGTCCAGCATTGTTCAATGGTTGATGTCCCTTCAGTCGACTGTTCTGTCTAATGTAAACTACGTTTGAAAGTTGCTGGAATCAATTTATAGCCATGGACAGGACAGTTTATCGTCAAAATGTACTTTGCATTTCAAGCCTCAGAAAAGGGATTAATCACTCTTAGCTTAAATGTTCACCCCAAAAAACGTGCTGCACATATGAAATGGTGTTCCTGAGTGAAAGGTTATGTCCCCTTCGTGTTCGAATCTGGTCTGAAGTTTGACAACTATTTGATTTAATAGTATTTTAATCTTCTTTATTCTCCTTATCTCATCACTATGTCCTGTTCGTCTTGATAATGTATTTAAAATTTCAAAAGTGTTGTATATTAACAATTTGTCTTTTGAAAAAATAAAAAATATCTGCTAACATGAAAAAGTAAATTTGATTTTTTAATTTATTTCTTGTTTTCTGTAAACGTATTATATTTAGCGTGTATGCTATTTGGCGGAATATGATTTTTCAACAAGTTAGCGTGGATTTGATGAAAAAATGACAATAACAAACTGTCAACCATCTCAAAAATCCATAAAACGAAATACAAATCTAAAGCAGAGCAACACGGCCCTCCAAAAAGATAGAGGTAGGGTCAGGTGTCTAGGAGGAGTGAGCATCCTCTGCCGACCGGTCGCACCCGCCGTGTGCTCCTTGTCATAAATGGGCATGTCATAATGGAGGTAAATGTCAAAATCGGGAAAATGTCATAATAGGAAAAAACGAAACGTTGGTGATTTGGTTTGTTTGTGATGGTCAAATTACAAACCTTGAGCAAACACGGACGTCCATTTAGCGCATTTATGTACCTTTTTATCTACATGTATATTTTACATTTGGCAATGTACTTGATTTAGCGGACGCCGTTTTCCGCCAAAAACGCTAAATAGGATACACAGACAAATGCAATACGTTTACAGTATATTTTTTATGATTTGATAGTGGAGTTTGATTTCAATCGTATTAGTAATATTGAAAAAGAAAATTACATAAATAAATGAAACCAAACATGTATATGCATAAAAATATGATAATTTCCTACAAAAACCAACAGCAATAATTATTAAAAATTTAACATGTTTCCGTTCTGCTGATGTTAATAACATAATTTTTAATCGAATGCAACACCATTATGAATTCAATGACTTTTGATCTCGTCCGTTTACGACAATATAAATCATATGTTCCTCGGTTGACAAATGAGAACCACATGGACTCTTCACTAAAGCAACAATAAATCGATAGCCGTCGAGGGCAGTACCAAGTCTTTATCAAATTAATTTCTTTGATTTACTTCCTGTACTTTTAAGAAATTGGAGCACTAGAAAAAAGGTATTTCAAGTGCATTTTTTTTTCTCAAAAATAACATGCAAAAAAAACTTGCATTTTATTCGGTGCACATTTGCTAAAGGTATTAAATTTAAATACCTTCTAGTCTGGAAACCAAAATTTAAAAATGTTATCTGAACTTTAAAAAAAGGAAACAAAAGTAAACCACAGCTTAAAACAAATGAAAGAATAAATTAAAGGAACATGATCACCATTTTGGTCAAGTTTTATTTTTCTATCTCTATTAATTACAATACTTAAGTAAGGCATTTCTTATGAATATCCAAAGCTCGAGTGTCAGTCGAAGAGAAATAAGCAAGATACAGAGCTCACAATTCTTTGTCATGTAAACAAGGTGCGTGTCCTGTTTTTGTTTACATTGGTTCAATATACCGGTATAAGCTCTTTTTTTCAAGCTGACCTCTCTCTCTCTCTCTCTCTCTCTCTCTCGCTCTCACTATTTCGTTTATAGCATAAATAAATAGTTCATACCGTTTATCACATTCATTTTAGGTCTTAAACTGGAATATTTACATCAACATTCAAAATGTTGACAAACACATGACTTAAGCTTTGCTTACATGACAAAGAATTGTGAGCTCTGTACCTCGCTTATAACACGACTACTGACACTCAAATTTTGGTTGACTATTAGAATTGTCTTACTGAAGCATTCTAAACATTAAAAAGGAAAAATATTTTTTGGCTAAAATCGTGACCTTTGAAGGTTTACCATCACTTCAAATTATGTTAATGAAATAAACCTTTTTTCCCTAAACTTGTTTGAAGGTTAGTAATTTTAAAACCACTAATATTCTAATAGAAAAAAAGGACTACCAGGAAAGCTATTTCAAAGAGTTAACAAAATCCCATCTAAATGTATTCATGTTCAGTAATATCTGTAGTTTGTATGACATAGACAAGAATACCATGGTAATAAATCGACTGAAAGTAAATATATGCATGCTATGAGTTTATTTAATGCTGTTAATATGCTTCATTAAATATTTTTATGAGACTGCATATGAACCATCTTGAAAAACCATGATTTTGCTACTAGTGTTGAAATAAGACTGACAAAACTAGAAAAAAAGGATGCCATCATCTTCCTTTTATTTGCTTTTTATCATTTTTGAGGTAAAAAATAAAATAAAGTCGGATATACTGATTGATTGCTGCATACAATGAACATTTTATAATAATCATAACAAAATTAATTTTTATATTTTATTCCGGGATTCATTTATCACAATACATATAGATTATTGCATGACAATTTTTATATCGCATTCTATATTAGCCCAAGGTCGCTGTATATCAGCCCGAGAGCCGTCAGACAGGTCCTTAAATTAGTTTGTACTAATTTCAAATATTAAGAATTCATCTGGTAATAGACTTTAATATACGATATGCCCCTGTATAATTATTCTTCGATGCTTGATAACTTATTGTTTTCCTGGTCCCTAATGTGAATACTTAACTACACCTGTGGCTTTTAACACAACTGTCGTCAAACATCTCCTAATAATTTTTTGTCCATATCTTCATTAATATGTTTGTCAGGGACCTAAAATGTGATTCCCATTTCTTATACTTTGGGCATTAAGTATATTGCGTTCATTTTAAACTTTAACTTATTCTGATACAATAACAGATTTCATTGTTATCCCTACAGATTGAATGCTTTGTTTCTGGAGAGTAGAGCAACAACAATGTTGAGGCTTTGTATTCTGATATTTTGTATATCACAGGTCAATGCGAATTGTAAGTACCATAATCCTTTCATTTTATTTTTTCCTCAATATTGAGCTATTTTCTTTTTCCATTAACGTTCTAATTTATTAGCTAGACTATACATGTACATCATTTAAATTTCATACCTTTATTAAGTCCCTTGAAAGTATCAAGGTGCTCCTTTAATCTGCATGTAGTTGTCGTCGATTGTTGTGAGAAGTTTGGTGTTATGTTTTAGTTTTAAATTTCAATCGCATGTCCTTAGAAAATTTGGATGAGTTATGTAGTATTTTCAAGTGAACTACATGTATATTTGAATATATTTTGAACTTGCAGCTCAAAGGAATACACGAAATAAAATGTTATTGTGAACCCCTTGCTTTGAAATGATAAGTATAGAGTTAAAGAAGCAAATCATCTTTAACAATATTGCATATTTCAATATGCTTTGGTTCTTATGAAAGTCGTTTTCTTTCCATTGTTATTTAAGTAATATATTTATATCATATGTATTTAAAGGAAATATGAACCTGCCAAATGATCTTGGTAACTATTGAACATCTCGCAGATAAAGTGAACGCACATAAAACAGTTCACTCACATAGCTGACGATCTGTATGTGAAATCCTCTTGGGATGCTCAGATAAATAGAAACAAACTACCCTAAATTCATGAATATTTTCAAGATTACAAGTAAATGTTGTATTGATTTCTACTTGCTCATATTATGCAATTAGTAGTGGAATGCTCATGTGCCTCTAGTGTGATTTTCATGTGTAATATTTGGTCATTTTATCGTTAAATTCCCGGTACAAAATATACACACAATTTTACTGTCAGTACGCTTCATTGATACATGGGACATGTACCATTAGAGACACTCCTTTGCATCAACAAAATTTAATGGTAAGACAAAGAATGAAAAAATGATTGAAATCCCCTCACATTATCAATATACAGTCTTGCTGATCTAGCCAGACTCATTTAATGATCCATTAAGTAAATCTTTGTTTAGTCAGTACAAAAGGTAGAAACCTACTTACTTTTACTCGTTCCATCTATTTAGGGATCAAAACATCTTATAAACTCTTGCAGTTATCTTTAGTTGGAATGTTATATGCATTGTCTGCCATCACCCTTTTAAACATAGATGAATATATCAAGTGTTTACAGGTTTGCATAATATGCAGTCGACTTTTCAACCTTAATGGTCTCTTGTTTAAATTTCAATAAAAACAATCATTATAAATGGGAACGAATACATGTATAACCTAATTGAAAAAGAAACTAAAGTTTTTGAAACTATGAAATAGTTAGTTAACATGGATTCATATTTTTTTATTTTCTCAGTCAACATCTTTACTGCTCTTTTCGGAGGAAACACTCCAATTCGTCAAATGACAACAAATAAACAGCTGCCAGTCATGTTTGCTTTGAATACACAAAACACAAATGCTAGTGTACAGCGGCGGGGATCCTTGGCAGAGATATTTGAAAAACTAGCTGTTCTATTAAAGCCCCTTTTGCCTTTTGTGAATGTGCTGCTTCAACAGATCACCGACATTTTGAAATCGCTGACTACTAATTTGAAAAGTCTTGTGGAGAGGATAGTGTCACTATTGAATTTGATTCTACCAGACTGGCAAAAGATTGTTCGTCAACTGGTAATTGTCATTTCAGAGCTGATAAGAAAGCACCTTCCGGAAATACTTCCGCTGCGGAAAGAAATAAATGACATTGTAATGCAGCTGCTACCGATTCTGCTGGGTGGAAACGGTTTGAAATTGGATTAATCTTTGTATGTAGCAACTAGACTTACATAAACAACGAAAACGACCTCTAAACAAACTAAAAGTTTTATTGGAGATGGTCATTCAATTAATAAAGCTGTACGTACAACACTTCAGTTTGCCTAGTTTTATTAATTAATGGTTTAAGAATAAAACTTAGAATAACTGTATATATATAAAACTTTGCAAGCATTTAAATTATTTCTATTGACTGTTTAACACTCAATTTTGAAAGTCATATGCATATGATTTCTGGTTTTACGTTATATGCTAATGAAAATAATTACTGGCCTTTATTGTTGTTTTTCAGATACTTGTATTTACCCCAATTTGTTGTTTTTCGCTAAACAGCTAATACTTTGAAAAAACGACAATAACAAACCGTCAAACATCTCAAAAATCCATAAAACGAAATACAAATTAAAAGCAGAGCAACACGGACCTCCAAAAAGTTAGAGGTAGGATCAGGTGCCTAGAGGAGTGAGCATCCTCTGCTGACCGGTCACACCCGCCGTGTGCTCTTTGTCGTAATCGGGAAAAAAACGGAAAAGTCCGTAGACAAATTGGTGATAAATTAATTTAAAATAAACGTCAGTCAGCATGCGACCCAGTGGATGATTTTATTTGCTGACAAGGTCGTTGTATCGACCATAGAACTTACGAAAAGATGACTTCAAACGAGCCTGTTGATAGTCCTGTTTTATCAACTGGTTTGTCAGTAGCTTGCCTCAGCATATATTGTAAACATCTTTTAACACATGTGTCTACTATTGGATACAATATTATGGTATTATATTTTAATGTCTGTATATTTTCAAATTTATATTTAATGCAAAATCTATTTCTTATACTTATGAATGATGAATATTTATATTATTTCTATTTTCTTGGATTTTTAAAGTCAGACTATCGAGGTACGTATTTAAATGATATATCTTTATTTGCAATACTGTTGCGCAACAGTTCTTATTTTCTTACTGTGAATATCATATACATCATCGTTTACTTGATAGGATGCGTTAATAGGGCCGAACTGCTTTATAAGCAGATTTTCTATTTTGGGCCGTCATGCACCTAAACTCATGTTTCTGAAGAAAATACAATTATATTCGATCAGAAGATAATTAATAAGCACACATACAATGCATTAGCTTGAAAAATTAAAACATATGTTGAAGGGGTATGGTCACGATTTTCGTCAAATTTACTTTTTGGAATTTTATATTTTACAATGCTTTATTTTTACATTTTTATTGATACACCAAAATTTGAGTGTCAGTCAAAATGTTATAAGCAAGATACAGAACTTAAAATTTTTGGTTATTTAAACAAGGCTCGTGCCCTGCTTTGTTAACATTGATATAATATACCAGTGAAATTTCTTTTTCAAGCTTATTATTCTATCTGCTAATTCACTTTGAGTATGAATAAACAGTTACTAGCGTTTGTCACATTTGTTTGGGTCTAAATCTGGAATTTTGAAAATGTAAACAAAGGCACGACATGAGTATTGTTTACATAACGAAGAACGGTGAGTTTAGTATCTCGCTTATAAATCGACGACACTTGGTTGACAATTGAAATTGCTTTACTTAATCTTTGCTAACGTTAAAGACGGGGAAATAAATCTTGACCAAAATCGTGACCATGCCCATTTAAGAAGATTAAATGGTTTTTACCAAACATTGTTCCAGGGCGACCATTGATGGCTACGTCATCAATAACCTTGTTTATCATCCGGGCGATTAACAAAGAATATCTGAACAACTTTACCGTTCAATCATTCTAGCATTCAGACCAGGCCATTTTCTTTATGCCTCTGTTATGTCTGTTGATTAAGATTTATGCCTACGTTATGGTTTTTGACGGTGATTAAGAAACGATTTGACATCCACATTATTCATTCATTACAAATTAAATCTATATCTTCCTTTAAAGTATCTTTTAATATGCTCGGGGGAGCATCAAAATTAATTTATTTTAATTTGTGGTCAGTGGAAAGAAGTATTTCATTTTTGTATGGTTAGACATGGTTATAATTAGCTTTATACTATTCATAAACGGAAACTTTCATGGAGGAATATGATCACGCTGGTTTCGAAAATTTATAACTTTGGGTCATCATTCCTAATCATCAAGTTTGTAGTTGTCGCCGAGTTTGTCTCGCATGTGTTAATGGCGATAAAAACCAATTCAGTTACAAGGTCAATTGTAATGATTCTCGCTTGCCAATCCGTTTTTTTAGACAGATAAAATAGTGTGTGAAACTGATAAACCGGTATGTATTAATACAATCAACTAAACACTCCGAGCTTAGTTATCTATTTTAAAAGTCTGATTTCAGGGAAGTGTGCAGAGTTCGGGATAATACGGTATTTTGTTTTAAACAAAATTAATAAAAGAATAAAATTACATGTATCAGACGGTGGAGAAAAGAATACTGGGTAATATCTATTATGAATAACAATTATTACAAACAAGACATAATGATATATGTGACTGAATAGATTGTACAATATTTATTTTAATAAACAATAGTTGATGGTCAATATAAATGTAATAAAAATATTGAAAGTAGATTGGTTATGTAATAAAGCCAAATCTGTTTTTATCTTAAAACAATTATAAAATTTTTAGAAAATAAAGGTTAGGGTTTGCCATCCCTCCATTCCTGTAACAAAAGAGTATGTAAGATGCATAAAATCTTTAAGATGTTCGCAAATTACTCTGATGTTTTTTTTTTTTTTTTATATTTAAACATCTAACATAGGTGAAGTTGAAATTCTAAGAGTAATCTTCTCAGGAGATTAAATTAAGAGCTGACTAGATTTACCCATTTTGTTTCGTTTTTATAACATTAACATGAAAATTAAATATTCTGTTTTAAAAGACATGGTTTAAGTTGGTAATTGCTTACTGTGAGGTAACATCTACATTGGGAAAATATTTAATTAACCATCGCATTTTAACCAAAATGATTGTGTGTATTATTTTGTGCTTGTTTGTTTCTTTGGCATCAACACAAGGTAAGTGTAATTTAGTCTTGCATAATAAACAGTTTTCAATATTATTATTTTCTTTTATTCGCTATGATGTCAAAATTTGATGAATTTTATAAATAAATATAAAAAAATCATAATTTATGCTATAGTCTGATATTGCATCATTTCTTAATTTAACGTCATTAGAAACATACCTCATTTCTTAATTCAACGTCAATAGAATCATACCTCATTTCTTAATATAACGTCATTAGAATTATACCTCATTTCTTAACTTAAAATTATTAGAATCATACCTCAGTTTTAAAATCAACGTCATTAGAATCATGAGTAATTTTTTAATTCGTCATTAGAATCATAACTCATTTCTTTATTCAACGTCATTGGAATCAGACCTCGTTTCTTAATTTAAAGTCATTAGAACCAAACGTCACTTCTTAATTCAACATCATTAGAAACAAACCTCATTTCTTAATTCAACGTCATTAAAATTATACATAATTTCTTTATGTAACGTCATTAGAATCATCCCTGATTTCTTAATTCAACGTCATCTGAATCATACCTCATTTCTTAATTTAACACAATAAAAATACCCCCTTTCTAAATATAACGTCATTAGAATCATACCTCTTTTCTAAGAATCTTACCTCATTTCTTTATTCAACGACATTAGAATCATACCTCATTTCTTAATTTAACGTCATTATAATATAACCTCATTTCTTAATTTATCGTCATTAGATTTATACCTCATTTCATAATTTAACGTCATTAGAATCATCCCTGATTTCTTAATTCAACGCAATTAGAATCATTACTCATTTCTTAATTTAATGTCATTAGAATCATACTTCTTTTTTTATTTTAACGTAATAAGAACAATACCTCATTTCTTAACTCAACGTTATGAGAATCATACCTCATTTCTTAATTTTACGTCATAAGAATTATACCACATATCTTAATTTAACGTCACTAGAATTATGACTCATTTCATAATTCAACGTCACTAAATCATACCTCATTTCTTAATTCAACGTTATGAGACCCATACCTAATATCTTAATTCAAGATCTTTAGAATCATGTGTCATTTCTTAATTCAAATCAGTAGAATCACGAATCATTTCTTAATTCAACGTCATTAGAATCATACTTCATTTCTTAATTTAACGTCATTAGAATCATACCTCATTTCTTAATATAACGTCATTAGAATTATACCTCTTTTCTAAGAATCTTACCTCATTTCTTAATTCAACGTCATTAGAATCATACCTCATTTATTGATTAATTGTCTTTATAATCATGCGTCATTTCTTAATTCAACGCACTAGAATCATGCATCATTTCTTAATTCAACGTCATTAGAATCATACGTCACCTATTTACACTTTTAGACAACCCAATTTCCAGTCTCCTAGGAGGTATTCTTCAGACGAACTTTCTACCATCTCAAAGTGTGTATGATATTCTTTCACATGATCAACATATGTGATTGCACATATAATGTACATGTATTCATACTTTAGTTGTACAATTTGAAGTGCTATCGCATGTTTATTAAATATTTATTAACATAGTTCATTCTATGTGTTATGTTTTGATATTTCAAAATAGGATGCCTTTTAATCAAATAAAAAATATAACTTCAGATGGCACAAAATCAGGTCTTCTTGATGAAGTTCTCCAAAGCGATCTTTTAGCGCCTAAAGGTAAGGAATTTCAAAGTATGTACATACATCTTTCCTATTTTCAACATACGGATACTCATATTACTTTGATTTCTTACATTCAAAGTGGTATAACTTTTTTTCTTATATGATAAGTTAAAAAGTCCATTCTTTGTGTGATGTCCTTATATTTCAGAAAACGTATCATATTTAATCATTAGAAAAGGTTTAATAATTTCAGATAGCACAAAATCAGGTCTTCTTGAAGGAATTCTCGAAAGTGATCTTTTAGCACCTAAAGGTAAGTTATTACAAAGAGTGTACATACGTGTTTCCCATTTTCAACATATGTGTACTCATATTATTTTCTTGCATTCTTATATAATAAGTAAAACATCTCATTCTTTGTATGATGTTCTAATGTTTCAGAAAACGTGAACAGTAATAAAATAAAAAAGTTAACAATTTCAGATGACACACAGTCAGGTCTTCTGGATGGAATTTTACAAAAGGATCTCTTAGCACCTAAAAGTCAGATTTTTGTATTTTTACCTGATTTTTTAACATTTTTGACAACACAATTTTTTGAAAACTCTATTTAGTTTTTGTTATATCTAGATAACACGATTTCCAATCTTATTGGTGGAATATTGCAAAATGATTTGTTAGCACCTCAAAGTGAGTTCGTTAATTTCTTAAATAGCTCGCCTAATATTGGTTTTTACTTTTTAATGTTTAATTTAAA
Organism: Magallana nippona; assembly: GCA_033439105.1. Classification (NCBI taxonomy): domain Eukaryota; kingdom Metazoa; phylum Mollusca; class Bivalvia; order Ostreida; family Ostreidae; genus Magallana; species Magallana nippona. Next base: position 3,836,390 of record CM065922.1, read on the forward strand.
AATCATTAAACATTTAACATTCATTTAAATACTGACTTTACAAATTTATAATGTCTTAAGAGAAAGTATTTTTTTAGACAGCTCAAAGTCTAGTCTTTTTTTATGAAATAATAGAAACCGATTTGTTAGCACCTAGATATAAGTTTATATTTAAAAGAAAAACATAGATAATTAGTTATTTTGTCATTCTAGTGTTTACTCTAAGCAGAATTGCTACTCTTAGATTAAGTATTAGAGAGAGAGAGAGAGAGAGAGAGAGAGAGAGAGAGAGAGAGAGAGAGAGAGAGAGAGAATTAAAGCGCAGATAAAATCAACACGTAAATATTGATTTTATAAAAATTGTATGAATTTTAGACAGCACAAAACCGAGTCTTGGTGGAATTCTACAGAACGGTCTGAGTCGGCCTTTGACCTCATTACTATCAAAGAACTCTCCGGTTTTCACACTACTCCAGCCATCTACATTAGAAGAGATTGTGCTAAAGCTGCTTGAGCTTCTGAAACCATTGTTGCCTTTCATCAACATCTTGCTCCAACATGTCACCGAGATTCTGATTGTGGTGATTAACAACCTAGGGGACTTTCTCGATCATTTAATTGCGATTTTGAATGCTCTGCTACCTGACTGGAAAAACATACTGCTGCAGTTGGTGAAAACTTTGTTACAGCTCTTGAATGAGATCCTGCCGCAGTTACGTCCCCTTCTTAAAGAGGTGCTGAAGTTGGTCCAGGGATTGCTACAGTTCCTGTTTGACGGGAATCTTTGTGACCTGGATCAAGTGTTCAACAAGGTGGACCAATTGTTGTCAATCTAACGCATAATGCACAATGTGTCTGCCAAATAATTTTTTAATTGAACTATAATGATCAAAACCAAAACAAAAGCTAGCAATATAAAGATGATGTGTCACTGCTTTATATTTTGCTCAGGTATCAAGAAATTATGCATGCCAGTAGTTGTTGGGTTTTTGTGGTTTTTTTTGCATTAATAGCCAAATAGGCAGATTCAGATTTGCTAAGTTTGTGTTTGGTGTATTATTATGTAACTGTTTTAATGAATTATACAGCGTGCCATTTAAGTCTAGAAATATTCACGAATCCTATTTATCATTCTTCTTTTAGATCATAAAAAGCATGTTAAGCAATTACCTGTGGTTCTTCATTGTCATTTTGAAATAAAAAATAAACAAAAGAAAATCTGTAAGAGTATGGTGTTTTTTTAATCTGTAAAAAGCTTTAGAAACCATCTGCTACATTTTTTTCTATCTTAAAGTATGGATTGTACAGTTGCATTAATCTGAAATTCTTCCACATATAATAAGGTTATTTGGTGTGAATTATTAACACATTTTACAATTAAATCCCACAAACCCATATAATTGAGAATAAAGTGTGTTATTCTGACACATATATGGTACGTATCAGGTACGTTCAAAGGTCATATGAAACGATTTTTAAAGAAAATTACTTTTATGTGGAAATGTGTTAATAAAGATAAAACAAACAAGAATTTAATTATTCAATAAAAAATAAAGAAAGATTAAAGCAGTGCAGGTGATCAAATGTACTCGATCCCGAAAATTATTTCCGATACAGTGGTAGCAAACTTATTGTTGACAAACGACACGCACGATTCTGATACACGAACGATCACGCACGATACACGAACGATTACGCAGGATACACGGACGATCACTAACTTACTGAATTTTTACGATCAAGAACGATAACGATAAAAAACGAAAACGAACGATTGTACACTATTTAACACGCAAAATCAAAATTAATATTTAAGATTTGAATAACGAAAACGTATTGCTTTAATTTGTATTACAATATGCCTGTGTTTTATTGAAAAGCGGCATGTACAGTAGCCAAGCACCGTTTTATTTTTACGAGTAAACGATATGATAGGATCCATACACCAATTAAATTGTTTTGTCTCTACAACGAACATTAACTTCTATCATAAGTTAAAGAAAATTAAGTGAAAAAGAAATGAAGATAATGCATAAACTACACGAAATTATTTACATACATATTTTTATTTTAAAGAAAACTTAATAATGATAACGGGGAATGGTTAAGCTTGACGGCTTTCATTCAACGTGTCTCTCTTGCTTGACACTAATATGATTAAAATTATGTTTCAAAATACGATGGATGCTTGATATAGACTGATTACAAAATCATGCAAAACTAAATATTTTAAAAAGATTAGCGCTGACATGATACATGTATGTAAATAACTGTTAATATTTTTCTATAAAAAAGTTCCAAAAGAAAATTACAAAACAGGAGCAGAGCAAACACGGACCTCTTACAAAAAAGGTAGGATCAGGTGCCATGGAGGAGTGAAAATCCTCCGCCGACCGGTCACACCCGCCGTGTGCTCTTTGTCGTAATCGAGAAAAAAACCCCGGAAAAGTCCGTAGACAATTAAGGTCTAACAATTAGCATAGCATGAAGAACGTCAGTCAGCATGCGACCCAGTGGAAGATTGTATTTGATGACAAGGTCGTTGTATCGACCATAGAACGTACGAAAAGAAGACTGCAAACGAAACCGTTGATAGTCCTGTTTTATCAACTTGTTTGTCAGTAGCTTGCCTCACCTTAGAAACTGTTCACACGAAGAGCATGCCCTTGCGCATCGAATCACTTGAGAGACAAAAACACCATATGCGGGTGATGAAGGTATATTGCTACATAAGTGAGGAAAGTTGACTATAGAAAAATAGAAGTCATCACGTTTATCATATAGTGTTGTTAGGTCACCATCAATGTCCATTTCCAGCAAAATATCCAAATATGAAGCAGATGACGCAGACTCTGTGGTATCTTATTTCAATTTCAGAGACGGCAAACGGCAACCACTCACAAACTTCTGTTATGGGTTTTAGTCTTGCAGATCCTTGCCTGTCTAACGAAGACGATTTCAGCAACAGAGGTACGATGGAAAGGGGGAGGTATTACATTAAATATGTGTGTTTTTCGTATTCAAAATCGTGTAAACGACATATTTTTGTTGACGAAATTACTATTTTTATAAATTTTCTGACAGAGTATGCGACAACACTGAACTGCGATTCAAATGTTACCCCAACGTTCCATGCATTCACCCAAAATTCTAACGTAGGTTTTTAAAAAAAAAAATATTCATTTCTAATAACTATTTTAATTAGAAACAAATGTACTATACATCTATACTGAAGCAGTCATGTAAATGAATGAAAACCAACTCTATTATTTAATTTGAATATCGATATACAGGAGAGCCAAAGCATCAGTATTCAGGCATCTCCCCAAACAAGAGAAATTGAGATACAAGTTGGTACATTTACCATTAATACAAACACAATAGAAACAGAAGAAGAACCAGAAGACAATTGGGTGGAATTTGATTACAAAATGGAAGACTCTAACATAGAGTGAACCCTGCCGAATAAAGAAGATCAGGAAGAGATGAAGCTGAAGAATGTCAGCAGTTTAAGTGGCGACACAAAATTTATTGATTACAAAAGCAGTCTGGAGCAGCTCCTTCCCTCCCAGGAAACTGACTATGTATGGCGTGTGTTGGGCACTATTTTACACATTCAGTCCATATGCAACAAACGCGATTTCCAATGGGAATGGGCCAGTCAACCATTTTCGAGAATGATGTCATTTGGTTTTTGCTGCTGCAAATAGCCTTCAATCTTGTTTAGTGGCGCAAGTCCAGTCAAAGCCATAAACACGTTAAAGTTTGCTGGTATTCAGTGTTTCAGTTACAGGACTTATTTTTCCTTCAGCAACTTTACCTAGTCCCAGCTGTTCAAATGGCATTCAGAAGTTGGAGTTCTTTTTGCTATTCACTATTTGCTATTCGAATAGCGAATAGAATTATGTGGCCAGTTCGCTATTCAAATTACCGTAAACATGCTAATAAACGTAATTTCAAAATTCACATAAACTTCCTTTTTTTAATCGAAAGAAACAGTAATATAGTAGTAAATATTATAACTTGCTGACATGACCTGAATATTGACATAATTAGCTAGCCTGGCGATAATGTAAGAAAATCAACATATTCTGTTATAATGGGAATATCTTTCAAGGGGCTGACAAACACCCTGTATCCCATATTTGGGCCTTCATATTTGGTTGGGATGGGGCCCCGGGAAAGTCAAGTCGACTCTCAAAAGGAAATGGGTTTACACGGCCATAGGCTTAGCTAGCCTGGTGAAAATAGGAAATTTCGTATCATACAGTTCTATTAGGAATATCTTTCAAGGGGCTGGCTAACACCCTGTGTCCCATATTTGGGCCTTCATATTTGGTGGGGATGGGGCCCCTGGAAAGTCCAGTCGATCCTCAAAAGGAATAGGGTTTAAACGGCCAGTTACAGGCTTAGCCAAAGTCATCCGTGTTTTGTGCATTATTTCTGACTGGTTCAAACTGAAACGGCTGTACCACGAAATCGGACAGATCAACAGCAAATAAAGAAACCTCCATGTCAATGGTATTGAGCAGATTTTGATCAATAAAATTGCGTAAAATCACACTATCTTTATAACGTTGTTTACATCAGTGGGTCTTTGTGACGTCATAATCAAGAACGATAAGCGAGTAACAATTCTTTTTATTGAACAAGTTTACACCTTTATTACACTAAAGCGACTCGAAAAATAAATTCTCTACGTATTTTAGTTTATATGCGAATCAATCTTTATGTTTTTGAAGTAAAATATCACTGTTAAAAATCGTTTTATATGACCTTCAAGCCCTTATTTTATTCGCCAGAATTTTTTACAAGATCAAAATTTGGAACGGACACCATCGAATTACCGGACTATGTTTTACGCAGGAAGAACAGTTACTGTTGTTATATGTTTGAATGCATTTCGTACAGAACTCGTGCAAATTTGTTTCGTCTGACGTCCTTTGATGTCTGATGAAAACGAGTCCTATACGTACAAATACCAATCGCAAAACAAATACACTGAATTTTGACGTGACTGGCACACAAACTTTAGTCTACCTTTCAGCAACCATGTATTCAGGTTTTGATACGTAACGTTTTCGATTTAATTATTTGTTTATTACTCAAAACAGTAAGGTCTTTTATTTGACATTTCATTTAAAGAAATAATTTCATTTTTTTTTCTGTTTAACTTAGCTTTAATATACTAATTTTGGAGACCTCCTGTATGGACAGAGTCGACATTTATCAACGGAAAATTAAAAACAAAATGCGTTTTATCACCGTTTTGATCGTTCGTTATACGTTTGTTACATAAACAAATTATCAAACAAAACTTGACAAAAACGTCACCTCATTGTTCTTTATTTTCTTGTTAATGGCCTCCTTGCAATTCAATCGTTGTTTTCAATTACGAAAGTAATTTTAAAAGAATATAATACAAAGATTTCATATAAAAAAAAATTGAGTAAAATTGAACAATTAAGGCGAAACACTTCTATAGCTGCCCATTGGTCCTTTATTAACCGTACATTGTTCGACCACCTCTGTTGGAACCACCAATCAGAGACATACTGCCGACACCACGTCCTCCCAGCCCCCTTATTCCATTCCATCCATTCATCATATTCACCCAGTTTCCATTCAAACCATTGAAGACGTTTGAGCCACTGGACGCCCAATTCAGGTTGTTGTTCATCCGATTTGACCAATTATTAAAATCGCTGTTAAATTCATTGTTGTTGAGGTTGTTTCCGTTCCTCCAATTAAACCCATTTAACCAATTGTTGTCGGGCCTGTTTATTCCATTATTTCCGTTGTTAAACCAATTTAATCCGTTGTTGTTAAACCCATTTTGCCAATTATCGTTCAGACCATTGTTGTTTAATCCGTTTAAGTTATTAAATCCATTCAACCCATTGGTGTCGAGCCAATTAATTTCATTGTTCGCATTGTTCAAGAAATTCAGTCCATTGTTGTTCAACCTATTTAGCAAATTATCGTTCAAACCATTGTTGTTAAATCCGTTTAGGACGTTCCCTATGTTCAAAAAGAGAAAAGAAGAATTATCATGTGTACATTTAAATACTGAGGATCATCTGTCTAAAAAGCAAACGGCTTTGCAGAAAAGAAATGAATAACGTGGGTACGCGTTTGTTTATAGGACTGGCGATGATCAGGATATTCATAGACTGGCGATTATAAGGATATTTATAGGACTGATGATGATCAGATATTTATAGGCTGACGATTTTCAGGATGCTTTCAAGATATGAATGTCACAGATTTTCAATGCAAACACAAGCAAATTACATTGAATTTTACATGTTTTATTTGCTAGGAAATACGTGGGCAAATGTAAATATTCAAATATGATTTAACTTCAAATGAATAAAACATTTTGAAAAGATTAGATTTTAAAAATGTTTAGAAATAATGGGAAAAAATGAAAAAAGAAATTCTATTAAATTATAAAGTTATGTACGACGATTTATGTCAAAGTTTGAAGAACAGTATTTACTGGTTTAGCCGTAGAATGCAAATATGTAAAATGATGGTATATATCTCTGTAGAATGATATAGTTATGATTATAAGGGTTATCATTATGATAGTGTAAATCTACCTGCCTTTCTTATTCGTAGTCATTATGAAAAATAAACTCTTACCATTAGACTGGGCTACTGAATTTCCAAATAAAAGCACCAAACAACAGAGCAATTGCAACATCATTTTTGCCGGACAAGTAGTAAACACACACACAAAAAGAAGTGCAGGGGGAAATCTTGTGTAGCTTTGACCAGAGGTGACTTATATAGGGGATAGTTTTCTCGCCGAGTGTGTTAAACATGATTCAACATTAAAGAGAAACATACAACGAACTAATAGAATCGAATGAAAGCTGTAAAATTAATATAGTTTAATCATGTAAACATTTCTATTGCGCATGATAACCAGAAACACTATCTGGTTATGTTCAAACATTAACTTACTCCTTTGAAGTTCAATGTCTTTCATGCTGTCATAAACACTTTGTGTGTAAAATTGAGACAATTCCGCCAAATGTTTGCAGACACATAATTACTTCAAGTTTCTACGAAAACTTTTTGTTTTGTTATGGTCCTTATGTACGACTTTGTACATTTATAAATCAAGACTTTCAAAATTTTGATTTAGTGTCACTTTATCTTCATGTAGAATCAACTATATGAAAATCGATCATATATCAAGAACATGTTTTGCGAAATCTTCAATAATTTCGTTATTAATAAGCTCAGAAAAATAGTAAATAGGAAATAAAATTAAAGAAGCATAAAAACTCAATCAGTTGCTTACAAAAGTATCAAATATCACTGGTATTTAATATTGAAAGCCTCCATGAAAACAATAAATGTTATATGTTTTGTATTCAAGCAAGTAACAAATAAAATATATGTTGGTTCATAATATGTTTTATTTCAAAATAAAATGTTAACTTATAGTTTTGCTTTAATATGAACATTTTATATCTTTTTTGTTTGTAAAGTGTGTGTGGCAAGGTTCGTATTTAAAACACCAATAATGCTGGACCGGGAGGTCAAAAGTTAAATAATGAGTTTATATCACAAAAGCTGGTCGGTTGTTCAAATACTTTAAACTAAAATATGTTTAAAGAATGTAATTGCATTTGCAGTCAAGACATGAATTTAAAAAGAAATAAAATATATGCATTGAATTATTATGTTGGGAAAGACTAAATTATTTTCAAATTAATAATTCAATGCTTAAAAAATTACAAAAAGTCTTTATCAGATCTCAAATGAAATATTTCTTTCTAGAAGACGAGGTATAAGATGTTTTATTCCCTATTACGACAAAGAGCACACGGCGGGTGTGACTGGTCGGCAGAGGATGCTCACTCCTCCTAGGCACCTGATCCTACCTCTATCCTTTTAGAGATCCGTGTTGCTCTGCTTTGAATTTGTATTTCGTTTTATTGATTTTTGAGATGGTTGACAGTTTGTTATTGTCATTTTCATGAGAAGAAAATTTGATAACCTAATAATCATGATGATAAAAATTACATTAATGATGAAATAAACAATTCGAAAAATATTATTTTAAGTTCGGATGAACAGATCTTACTGTGAAAACTAAAAGCATTTTTTAAATATACAAGAAACGTATCGAGTTCATTAACAAACACGTGATGTTCATACAAATATTTTAGCGATAAAACGATAAGGAAATGTTCCGTTAAAGACACGTTGTGTTAAACGCATCATAGATATAAAGGACATCGTTACAGTTTTCTAATCATTTGGTCATTAGTTTGACAGTCAACAATGCAAATACATAAGAAACAATCAGCGATAATTTTTAACCACTTCCTTGTTTTGTTGAGGTGTTTTCAGGACATCACTATATATAGATCCGCCGGGGCAGGGGTTGTTATATTAACGTTTTAAAATAGCATGCAAATGTTGCTACCAAATTTAAAATGCGTATAAATTTCACAAGTCATTATGTTTAAAACATGTATCACATGTATAAAAATAATAAAATTGATTTTCTTTTTTTAATTGGTAGGAATCATTTTGAATCATACAGCACAAGCCTCAATGCAATAAGATTCTCCAAAACTTATCCCAAGTTCGATATTTAGTTTACAATCAGCTATTTTGTTAAAGTAAACCTGTATGACAATATTTTATTTCATCGACGAGAAAAGTACCAGAACTATTGATAAAACCGTAACAATCGCTAAACACTTTTCCTCGAATATATAAAAAAAAAACCCTCATTTACGTAAGATGCATGGGACAAGTAAGTAATTGTAAGAATCAAGTCAGGGTTTGTCTTTCGAAAGGTATCTTAGGAAATAATGATTGTCTACCAGATAAATTGACTTAATAATAACATTGAGTTGATAGTGCACACTGCCGTTAAAATGACGTTAGGATTACTGATATGATTTTTTTAAGAATGCCATTATCAGGCATTTAAATGACGCAAGAAATTGGAAGTTTTATAAAAGCTTATTTCACAATCTTGCGCATTATTCTATCAGCCTTATTCTTTTATTGCCGATATTGGTCATAAGAGTTTAAGTGCCAACACAGAGCACCGTACTCACTTCCTAGAACTCTCTCGAACAACTGATATATACCTTGCCATCACCTCTTTATAAGCCGCTTTCTATATTTCAATCCAAACATCACTAGCCATTTGAAGCTTTATTCTCATCCTTTTTTTGCTTAAACCTTTGATTGACAATCCCAATAAATCATGAAAACTGCGTCCTTATTCATTATACATAGCAGCACTCCACGAACCTATGCTGTTATAAAACTATACAAATTGAAAAACCACATAAAGGAATCCAAAAAAGAAATTGCAGTTTACAAATTACATAGTTTCACATAGAGTTGAACGTAGAAACATTAATGCATTCTTAAAATTAATTTAAATGAAAATCGATAAAGAAAAGATTGTGACAGTCATTTACATACTATCAAAAGCCAAAGCATTTTAGCAAAACAGCGAGTACGTGTACGTGTAAAAAGGGAAACACGCCATCAGGTTGGATAATGACAATATTCTACACGAATTAAACATACTTGTAAACTGCCAAGCACCCGAAAGCTCAAATGTGTAGTTTCCATTGTCGTAGTTACCCATTTAACAGATCTGTTTATTTTTCTTGGGCCAGAATATGTAATATTAATACTGATATAAAGAAATTTAAAGATAATTCATTATCCTTTTCAAAACCATTAATCGAATTATTTTTTAAATTTCACAGTACTTACAAATGTTGGACAACTCCGAATGTCCAACAACATATGTACAACAAAGCTAATTGTTATCTTTCTTTTCTTTCACGGACTTGGCTAACATTTGAACTGAAATTTTTCTAAATTTATACGTATTTTATGATCCTTTAATAAACAAAAACAAAATTTATTTTTCGTAGTATAAATAAAGGATGTTGAGGAGAAGTTTGAAATATGAAAGTATGTTACAAGAACAAAAGTAATCAGAATATTACGTTCTATTTGCGTATTTACATTAGAAAGTTTCAGTTCTAGAAGACATGACACATTTATCATTTAAATTAATTTAAATTATCTGATAATTTACTTATCGCGTGTCTTAAGATTGTTGATATAAATGATAACTTGTACCTTGTATTGTTTCTGTAATGTAGATTTTATAACAGACATACTAGTTCTATGTTAGACAGATATAACGTTTATCACTAACTATTCCAGTTAGTTTGATCAGTTCGGTTTTGTATATTCATGGGATGATATGTTTATATACAATTCGCAGAAAATGAGGTTCAGTAATTTAAGTATTTGAGCACATGATAAATTTTGTATTCATTTGTTACATTAAAGTCTAAGAAATTACTTTTTACTTCATGAAATTAGCATGGTGATCAGGACTTTTTAAAATGATATTAAACTTAGTTTTAGAAACGTACTTTAGTATAGTAAAAATTCATCATCATGATTTTAATTCAAAGCACAATTTATTGTCTGAAATAATAAAATTTTCTTCATATTTTCTTCAAGGTAGAATAATCACATTCTTTTCGTTTTTATTAGACATCTAAATATGCATGAAGAACTTTTTCATATTACAATTCAAACTCTTATTAACAAATGGAATGCCACCAAATATAAACGAATGAATATATTTGTTCGCATTATTGTCTTATAATATTGGAAAGATCAGGGCTTTTTTCAAAGAAAGACTACAGTTCACAGACTATGTAAACCTGAAATGAACACACCATTTGATTTAGTTTTCTTCAAAGAATGTCATGTGGTATGCTAGAGAACAGTAATCAATCATTGACAGTTAATTCAATATATGCATGTTTAACATGAAGAATTCAAGTTTACAATGAAAGTAACAAAGATAATATATCAAATGATAAATTATCTTGTCAAACGTAGTGTCCGCACGAACCTCAGCGATCTGTATAAAATCTAAACCAAACTGTGACACAGTTTTGAGCTGAAGAAGAATAGCAATGCTTAGAGTATTTCTGTTTCTGTTAGTAGTCGGTATCAGTGTTGGGTTGTCTGCGGCGCAATGGTTTGGTAAGTCAATACCTATTCATGTCCGTAACATTTCAAACATTAGTAATACATCTGTTTAAGATGTTAAATCTCAAAATTCAAATGTATTACCTTTATTATTAGTTACTATTATGATAAAATGTTTATACATATAATATAACCATATGCACTTATAATTATAAACCTGGTTTTAACATATTTAAAAGAATTATGTACGACGATGTTGTTGGCATTTGAATGCATCTAACGTATTGCATTCATATTTGAATTTTAATAGATTCGAATAGAGACGGGTGGAACAATGGTTGGGACATTATTTGGGACAGAGACTGGAACAATGGTGGCTGGACGCCTTGGTGGTTAGACTAGTGCTCGAAAAATGTGTTAAAGAACTATAATTGACCATACCGTCATCAACGACTGAATGTGAAACAGCTGGACTGTTTATTAGAATTTTTTGTATATATGATTCTCTACTTTATTGTTAATAAATGAATCAAGGAGTTTAAAAAAAGAATGCAATGATAACTGTTACTATAGCATTGAATGAATTATTTTTGACGTCGTCGTGTCAAAAGCTGCCAAACAAATTGAATAACGCGCATTAGCGCATTATGATAATTTTTCTACTCACCTGACGGCAGTTATTGACACGACGACGTCAAAAATAAATCATTCAATGCTTATATTTACATTCCATCATTAATTATTTTATTAATACATCGGTATAAATTGCAGATCACGGAGGGAGTAAATTAGTAACAGCAAGAACAGCTGTTCTCTAAAACCGGTTTAAACTAGTTATCACATAGACTGGAGATTAGCCTTGAAAATATAATCCATGAAAAATAACTGTTAAAATTTTGGTTTTAACAATAGAATTAATTTTAGTGTTGAATAATTGTATAATTTATTGTTTTAACAGCATGTTTGAAATATATTTATAAACCGATAACATAGAAATCAATGTTTAGGAACTACTTATGTAAATTACATGTAAACTCATATGCAGTGATTCGGTTGTTGCATTTAGAGGCATTTAAAGACCACAGAATTTTAATGGAAAAACACAGTAGAATGTAAATATAATGCATTTTCTGAAACTTTGTTTATGTAAATAGAAATGCCATTCAATGTCTGTTTTAATATTTTCCAAGAGTGGCATGTTTGTTTAAATTACCCCCATCACATTTTTTATCGAATTGACGTACATAACATTAAGATGAAAGTTCCTAATGCAGGTTTGAAAAGTAGGTCTATAATACGATCGACAATAAGCTTGATTCTGATGTTAAGACTTATAGTGGAGTGACAAAGCTAGAAAAAGTAGCTTATTTTTCGAGTCTAATGGACCGGCATACCTCATGGCTGAAAGTTAATTTTTCTGAGAGGCACACCCTTCCCCAATCCTGATTGCCCGGTCGTACAAATTCTGAAGTCAATTTTAAGTGAAGAAGTGAGCATTTTGATATTTTGCATTGTTTGTCGATGATTTAGTATTTAACAAGTTATAATTTCTTTCATGATTTTTTATTTTTAATACATATTACAGCAGTATAAAATTCCGACTCAAAAGTTTCATTTTTGGTTATTTATTTTCCTTCTCTCTTTCATAAAACTCTAAACGAAAATGCGTGTTTTAATTTACTCATTATCATCATAGTTATTTCATGTAATAAATGGGTAATTATTGTTAAATGTGAGGAACAAAATGAAAACAACGGTATTTTATGAAGAATTGAAACAATTAAATCGGATCTCCCACTATACACCTTTTAATATGGATGATTATGATATATTAACTATAGCATATTCCGGAAATATTGTATCTATCCCTTAATAAGTCTAGAGCTTCGTATAACCGGAAACAAACTATTAAGTCCCAACACAATAGAAGCTGTTACTATTGAATCTTCCGATTGAAATATTGAAATACTGATTAAATTGATTAGATGTAGCATATTAACGCTAAAACCTACTCAAAATTAAGTACTTTGGTTTGAACATATTTTATTGTAAAGTTGGCATATACAATAGGATCGGGCACAAGTTCTATAAACTTAAAACGCCCTCTCCTGTACTTTACTAGGTACAAGCAAAATTGTACATGAAAGCCGGGTCAAAATAACACACACTATCCCGGAATAATGGCACATTTTGAGAGCTCTGTAAAATGTGCTCCTACAAATGCAAAAACAAAAAACAAAAACAACGTAAGCTACCAGTAAATTGGCATTTGTGTGTTATTTGTCGGTTTCATCGAATGAAAATATTACCTCTGTGACTGAAAAAGGCAAGTGTTCTCTTCTTTTTTGCTGCTAAAAAGTGAAAGGATGATGTGTATTCGCACCTTATTTGTGAGTACAAATCACTTGATGAGGTACAAGTGGAAATTTTGAAATACATGTATCATTAATCTTGCTGTAACAATATATGTGAATGAAATAAGGATATTTCATGTACGACTTGATGATAACGATTTTGGCCTCGTTCTGCAATAAAATTGAGAAGTACTCCACACGTGTGTTCTTTAAATTACTGAACTTATCAATTTACCTGATAATTTCACTCTTGTTATAAGTTATATACTAGCAAGCTGAATCTAGAAATATTTTCCCCTGAAAGCATTGAAGTTGAAGTCTCTGATGTCCCTTCACTTCACATTTCTACGAAGGGGTTCAAACACGCTCTAAAGCCAGTCTGTTTGATTGAGGGGCTTGTATTTTCTGCAAACACAAACAATACAGACATGATAATAAATTGCATGAAATAGAAAGAGAAGAACGAACACAGAGGATTGTTCACACGGCAAAAGAGAAGTGTGACACTGAAATATTGGCAATAGTCTCATCCAAAAGTTGTTTGGAAAATGCTCTCTACCATAGTTCTTGCATCGCTAATTGTCTTTTAAATACCATAAAGAAATACTCAGAGGAAGATATAATATAAACAAAACAGAGCATAATAAAGCATTCCAAGAATTGATCAAAGTTATATACAATGATGTGTTATATCATAAGAAAGCATTTTACTTGTCTACCCTTTTGCATACGTTTAGATCTGTTTTGCCAAAAGATTTGGCTGACAAATATGAATCTTCTTAATTGGAACGGAGACTACAGAAATATGACGGTGATGATGTTGTTATTCAAACACAGAATGGACAGGGGAAATTTAAATTATATTTAGTAGCTCTATAACAATAGCGTAGGCTATTGAAGCAGCAAGTCAGATGAAATCGGAATTGAACTTATTGGATCTTTAAAATGACGTAACTAATATGCAAATGAATGATAAACACATTTTGCACAGAGCTGCATCAGTACTTAGTCATGATATTCATTCTGTACAACAATCTAATGATGTATACCCATCACCAGCGGAAGTGTGACTAGAAAGTTCAAATACCAATAGCATTCCTTGGTTTCTTCTCTGGTTGACCGACGGAGAGGTATTTCTTGGTGAGGTAGAATAAATTAATGATAATAATCATAGCAGAAAATATACAGCTTTAGCTGAATGTAATGTGTCGCTTAATAAAGCATTTTATACTCCATTTCACCTAGGGTTAGCATAACAACCCCATCACGAATATGGGTCCAAAAATCTTATTGAATCCCTCAATTCTCTCGGCTTCTGTGCATCACATACAGAAGTACGATCTTTTTTGACTAGTTTAGCAAATCTAGAAATAACTAATCTAGAAAAAACATTGCCACGCCCCCAATGGCGTAGTTGCTTATGAAGAGGGGGGGGATCTTATACAAGAAGGGGCAGATAATGTTGATATCAACACAGAAACTATTGATGGCAAGAACACATTTCATTCAATGTCTAGAGCTATCTTTCAGATACAAGAAAATACAACAAACACAAACTTGTCATCTGTAAGAGTTGTACGGGGGGCATACTAGGTCTCTAAAAGTAGATGAAGCAAAAACCGAATTAATGCTTTATCTTCCTTTTAACAAGCGAAACCAGAGCCATGGACCACCGCATTGTAGAAATGCCCATGATGTTATCAAATGACATGACAGTGTTCAAATTCAAAAGTCCCAAGGAAAATTACAAAACAGGCGCAAAGCAAACACGGACCTCTTAAAAAAATAAATAAATAGAGGTAGGATCAGGTGCCATCTTTGTTGTAATCGGGAAAAAAACGGACAACTCCTTAGACAATAAGGTGAATAATTATGGTCTAACAATTAGTACGAAAAACGTCAGTCAGCATGCGATCCAGTGGAAGATTGTATTTGCTGACAAGGTCGTTGTATCGACCATAGAACTTACGAAAAGATGACTTCAAACGAGACTGTTGATAGTCCTGTTTTATCAACTTGTTATATTTCATTATATATTAATTATTATATCAATTATTATATCGCATGAAAATACCAAATATCTTAGAATTGACGTGGGTATTTCTTCGTCAGCTTGCACGGCAAATGCTTTGCACATTCCAACAGTTGTACAATTCAAAGAATGAATTGTTCCATTCTGGACCGGACAAAACGTTTTTCAAAGAGTTGTTCTGAATATACAAACCTAATGATATGGGAACAGTTTACACCGCCATGAAACAATGTTCAAACATTTTCAGTTCAGACGTTTGTAATCAGTCTGGATGGATTCCATGCCTTTTCATGCTTTATTGGCAAAATTTGGGCATGAGGTGGTTTACGTGACATACTTGCAGGTTCTAGAGTATATGCTCCTAACACGGTAGACCAGATGTTGTCTGGAAAAGACTTTAACCGTACCGTACGTGGTTTAACTGTAGCATATGAATTTCTGATGGTCATGTTGTTGGACAATTTTTTTCAAATGGGCAAATAAAAAAGATTTCTTTGCATATATTGATAAATGCACATGGCAGGTTATCCTTGAATTTAATAGTTCATTTGCTGATAACGAGAGAGTAAATATCAAAGCAATGTCTGATGTTACCTTCTTCATGTTGTTCCATTGCTTGACTGTTTTCGAAAACTTGGTGCTAGTTCTCCAACATTTGAATTTGGAACAGTTTTTTAAATGCTGTCGAAATCATGATGATGAACATCCGCGCTGAGAGCGATGGTGATCGAGATATACATTTGTAATCAGTTGCAGAAATGTTGCCGTACTTTTTTATGACCAATAGAACAAACTACGCTCGATGGATGCCTGTTTACATATTAGATATGATACAGCTGAGTTTGTAAAGTCGTCCTTTAGGTCTGGGGATTTTCTGTGAAACAAAAAGTGGGTAGCTTTAATGGCATATGGAGCGACATGGCGACAGAAAAAACTATTATCAAAGACTTCAAAAGTTCCAGTGGCATTGTAGGTATTACTAGAAAGACGCCTGCACTTCTCAGATGGGTGCTTACACGATATATATTGTCATATATTACTTCCAAAATGAAAGAAAGATCTGGTATAGATACCAACACATCATATGACCATAAAGAAAATAGGGCTACTGCCATATCACGTGATGAACAGCAGGTAATACAGTTGGTTCAGTACGTGCGTTCAAATATGACGGACCAATTAAATGACATTTTCAACCTTTTAAAAATACAATGATTTTTGTACAACGTGTTTCTACAAACATACAGACAGGGTTTTTTTCCAGAGAAATTATACATATGCAAGTAATATTATGAAGCTACATGCAGAAAACTATAAAATCATTAAAATGGGTGTAAATTTTGGAACTAAAGGAATACGTACTTTTTGCTCTAATTTCGGTCATCCTACTTTGACCTTTAATTGTTTTAAATTTTCACCATAGAAATTTCTACGACCGGCTGAAAATTAGTACTTGATATTATATCTTTCAAAAAACATACAAATTTGCCGTGAGGTAGGGTGGTACATTAAAATCAAATTTTTGATGGCATTGTCACTCCACTTATAAGTTTGAATACCGCTGAAGCTTTCAAAATTTTACTTTGCAAAATATTTAGTCATCATTCTTGGTCAAATATTGTAATATTTAAGTTAAGGTTCAAATCTGTGAAAGTATTTTGATCAATATGTACTTTTATCAAGGAACACATTAATATTGACAGCCATCTAATACACCCTCAATTAGTCTAATTGTTCCTTCAAACGCATAAATTTTAGTAAAAAATGATTGGTAATGTTGAAATATTAATGTTGAATACGTTTTCAAATGTATTTTATTATTAATCGATTATTCATCACATAAGTCAGGGCTGGTACATTCATTGAATTAAGAGAGTGTAGCCAGATACATTACACTGGTATTTGCGAAGAGTATACCTATAATTTATACAAAAATATAATATATGCTTTTCTTTAAGAGGAAAGCCTAAAATGATACTTGCTTTCAGATTGATATGTCCAAAAACTGGCTCGTTTAAGTATGTTGGGTTTTCATCATTAAAAGAGTTATAGTACGGAAATGGTAAAAATCATGTCAACTTTCATATCTGTGTTTTTGGTCAGTAATTGCGTATTTATCAATTTCAAATGATTTGGGTTTTTGGTGTCCTTGCAATACACAATTTTTTGCTGTGAACAAGTCATAAAACACGCAGACAAAATAATAAATCGTCAGCATTAACTAACATGTTCCTTTTATCTGTTTTCCTATAAATTGGCATTTGTGCCCATATACATTTGTATTGAGAAAATCAACGATGAGACTGTTGGTTTTTGTTTTTGTTCTACTCCTGATAGGTGTTACTCTTGCACAGAGAGGTAATATTATTTTACTATATTTAAAATGAAATACAGTCTGTATTTATTTGAATATATTATAATTTCTTTTTATCTATTTCAAATCTGAGCATAACGATTCATTGATTGGCTAATCAATTAATTGATGTTAAATATCATTTCTACATACGTCTCATTATGACAAGCATAATGTTTAATATCATATCTAGATGTTAGCAAAATTTTTAAAATCATGTTTCGTAATATATATAAAACGAAATCTTTTCTTGATTCCGGGTGGGAATAGGGTATTCGAATAAATGCCGAGTTTCCGTTTGGATGACAAATATCATTTTGACAATAAGATTCATTGTTCAAATTATAATAACATTTGGTAATTGTAGACTTTTGTTTAATAAAGTTCTTTTCACTTGTAAAATCTTACATAAGTGCTTTATTTGTTGGCTTAATTTTACGAAAAAATTTCATGCATCATTTGAACGCTTTAGTAATGCTTAAATAATGGACATACATTGAATGAAGAATAAAAAAAATTCCATTGATTGGTTTTACGTTACACAACAAAAAGAACTGTCAAGGTTATTTTATGAAGGTAACCTTTTCAAGCATTTTATGAAATGATTAAAAACATATACCCATCGTCATAGGAACGCAAATTAAAAATTTGATTTATCGCCGATAGAAATCTTATATTTTTCAAATAGTTCTAATTTCTAAGAATTTCGACTATGATATTGTAAACCTTTTAGGGGGAAGACGTGGATGGAACAATGATTGGAACAATGGCTGGAATAATGGCTGGAACAATGGCTGGAATAACGGATGGAACAACGATTGGAACGATGGATGGCCAGGTGGAAATAGAGGATAGCGACCCTTCTCAGCAGGAAGTCAAAAAGTGACAGTTATTGTTCGAGAAGAACCAGAAGATACACTTAAGAGAAAAAATATGAATTAACGAAGTTTTTGAATAGAATTTTTACCTTAACCGTGCGATTTTGAAATAAATGTTTGAATGTCGATTGTGTTTTTTGCTTTCTTATAAAATAGCAATATATCGTCGCGTTTCATAATAATTTTGGAAAGTGGCCTTTGGTTTTACATATGAATGTTTGTATGTATATAATATCAATTCAATATATTTGTTTAAAAACTTGGGAAATTGGTGCAAATATTTTAAACAAATAAATGTTTTTTGATTTTTTTTTGCACTCGCCACTTTTATGTTAAGTTCTAAAATAGACGGATTCCACAGAGTCTGAGTAATTCGTTTCATATTTAGAAATTTTACTAGAAAAAGACATTAATGGTAACGTAATAACAAAACTTCAGTCTTGGTGATAAACGTGATGACTTCAATTTTTCTATCGTCAATTTTCCTTACTTAAGTAGCAATATATCTTCATCACCTGCAAATAATAAATCACTCGCTGTGGCCTTCAACTCAACATTCAGGTATATCGACGACGTATTATCAATTAACAATTGTTACTTCCATACTTCAGTCGGCTCGATATATCCCAGTGAACATGAAATAAAAGATACCACAGAGTCTGCATCATCTGTTTCATATTTGAATATTTTACTGGAAATGGACATTTATGGTAACCTAACAACAAAACTTCATGATAAACGTGATGACTTAAATTTTTCTATAGTCAACTCTCCATACTTATGTAGCAATATACCTTCATCACCTGCAAATAGTGTTTTTGTCTCTCAGTTAATTCGATACGCAAGGGCATGCTCTTTGTATGAACAGTTTTTAAGGCGAAGCAAGCTACTGACAAATAAGTTGTTAACACAGGACTATCAACAGTCTCGTTTGAAGTCATCTTTTCGTAAGTTCTATGGTCGATACAACGACATTGTCAGCAAATACAATCATCCACTGGGTCGCATGCTGACCGACGTTTTTCATTCTAATAGACCATAATTTATCACCTACTTGTCTACGGACTTTTCCGTTTTTCCCGATTACGATAAAGAGCACACGGCGGGGATGACTGGTCAGCAGAAGATTCTCACTCCTCCATGGCACCTGATATTACCCTTTTTTCTTTTAAAAGGTCCGTGTTTGATCTGCTCCTGTTTTGTAATTTTCCTTTGGACTTTTGAATTTGAACACTGTTCGTTATCAACACATGTCATTTTTTTATTCGATACGGATGGGCATGCTCTACGTATGAACAATTTCCAAAGTGAGGCAAGCTACTGACAAACAAATTGATAAAACAAGATTATCAAAAGTGACGATTGAAGTCATCATTTCGTAAGTTCTATCGTAGATACAATGACATTGTCAGCAAATACAATTTTCCGCTATGCCGAATGCTGCCTGACGATTTTCATATTTATTGTTAGACCATTTTTTATCACCGAATTGTTTACGAATTATCACTACAATTTATTATTATATTTAACTTCTTAAAATTAATGGCTTTGATATACTAACCAATAAGTCACATGATAATAGAATGCATGAACATATTTATGTAGGAGAACATAGTTTACTGAACTATTATAAATAACACGTTCACAAAATGATTATCTAGCAACTGGGATATTTCAAGAAAAGTTTAAATCGGTTTCTCGAAAACAATTCCCATGTGATAGTTGTGTTAATATTTGAGGTATCAAAATAAATGAATAGAGTACCTCACACACATCACTTTTTTTAAAACGTATATATTAATATCATATATTCCTAAAATATAAAGGAAAATATGTATAGAGCGGGGTTTTATTCAGTATAAAAAAATCATAGCGTGACAAAAAACCATTCTGAGGATATCTTTACAGTATTTATCAATTATGTATAAGCCTATTCTGAAAAAAATCTAACAATATTTGAATTTTATCTTTGATTGTTTTTTTATTACCATATTTAGTTTGGTTTTTTGTTGTTGTTTATTTTTTTTTTTTTTTTTTTTTTAAATTTGTTTTGTTTCAAATAAAAAAAAAGATTTTTAAGTTTTCCGTCTTAAGACTTTGTTATCATGACAGCTGTTTTATTTATCTACAAATATACAAAATCATCATGCTTTCCACACATTTGTTAATCCATGACCAAATTGTTTTCTATTTAATGTTTGAGAATGTCCTACTTTTATCATTACGACTGGCTTCAAGTTTGTTTACATTTTACTGAAACATCCCATTGTATATGAATGTAAAATGACAATAACAAACTGTCAACCATCTCAAAAAATCATAAAGCGAAATACAAATTCAAAAAGAGCAACACAGACCTCTAAAAAAATAGAGGTGGGGTCAGGTGCCTAGGAGGAGTAAGCATCCGATGCCGACCGGTCGCATCCGGTGTGCTAATTGTCAAGATCATGAAAAAAACGGAAGAGACCGTAGTATATACACCGATGTATAAATAATGGTCTAACAAGTATGTAAAACGTCAGTCAGCATGTGTTTTAATGAAACATTGTACTTGCTGACAAGGTCATTGTATCGACCATAGAACTTGCGTAAAGATGATTTTAATCGAAGTTCTTGATATTCTTGTTCCAACGACTTGTTTGTTAGTAACTTGCCTCGTTTAATAAATTATTCGTATGTAGAAACCGACCACAAATCCACCCAATAAGAAGAAACTTGCTGCTGAAAACCCTTTTTATACATCAATATAAATATATATCGTCCAAAGTCGTGATTTTACATTGTATTTTGATGTTTTTATGTAATAAATCACAGACATAATTGTGACACATTGCTATGGACCTCCTCTTACGATTATTAGCAGTTGTCAGTAAACATTTTAAAAATCACGTTTTGCATAAAAATATAAAACAAATTGTATCTTTCCTAATAATGTTCCAAAACATTAGTGTTTGATACATACAGTCGATTTTATTTATATTACGGGTGAATGATCATTAAGTATGAACATCAGTTTTTGCGCATTTTTTTTCATATACTTATATGTACAATTCTTAACATTAATTCTAAAAGGAAATTAATATATAAATGATATGTCTTGTACCTTAAGGTTAGAAACGTATTATGTTGTTCACCAAACTAATTTCTCTATATTAAACACAACAGGAACTAGATCCTACAAATGTACCAACGTAGACATCACTTTCCTTAGACATGATGAAAAAATGACAATAACAAACCGTCAACCATCTCAAAAATCCATAAAACGAAATACAAATTCAAAGCAGAGCAACACGGACCTCCAAAAAGATAGAGGTAGGATCAGGTGCCTATGAGGAGGTGAACAATTGCACATATAGGTTTATCTTTAAAAAAAATTTATAGCTTACAGACATTGTTAGCAATTGCCAAAGCCCTGTTACAATGATACATGCCTCGACATCGGAGCGAAAATTTTATTTTGGGAGTTCTATCCTGCGTTATCCTTTAAAGTAAATATTGTTTTGTACGTTATTTTCTCCATGAAATACCGATGAAATGTTTTGAAAAGTCTGTTGAATTGCATTTTAATATGCATAAAACATTTATTTTTAAGTAAACATAACATTGCTAGATTGAGTATAATCCAACCGATCTTTTTTACTATATAAATGTATTTTTTAAATATTTTAATGTTTATCTGTTTGTGGTTTTTCTGTTGTTTGCTTATCTTAACATCTGTACTTTGAATGTACTATTTTCTTACAATATTTATACCAAATATCTTTGATACAAAAATTCAAATGTCCGGCAATTTATGTATTTTATGTATAAAAACAATGTTTGGTTATATGATATAAAGGCATATTGCCTTCTTTTCAATCTTTTTTTTAATGTAGTCATCATACATACCTGAATTGAATTAAAGCATTCTACACACAATGTTTGGTTTGAGGATCAGAATTAGCCTTTCAATTGTTTTCAATTTCAAGAAAGGAATAACCACCATATTTATCAAAACATATTAAGTCCAAAAACTAGTTAAAACCAAACTGACATAAAACAAAACCGCAACACGGAAATTCTGAATTGATATCGACTTTCATATCCGTTTATTTAATAATGTATTGCGTTTTACAAGTTAAAAATGATTCATTCTGTTAATAAGATCTCTAATAACATAAAATTTATCGCTGTTTTAAAGTTATGATGACAAAAACATGATTTTGCAAGCTCGTTTTACTATAAATTGGCGTATGCTTTTCTGATAGTGTGTTATTGGGATTTTATTACAATGAGACTGTTGTTTTTAGCATTTCTTCTTTTCCTTGTTGGTGTTACACTCGCCCAACAAAGAGGTAATATTGCTTAACTATATAATTATTATCTGATTATTTCATGAATTTGAACCTGTTCTGAAGAGTTATTCTTTAGATAGATTTGAATTAAGGTATGATGCATCTAAAGTTGTTAAACTCTATGTGATTCAATACATGGCTTCAGTGTATAGTAGATTAGATGTCCTTTGGATTATGTTGTTAAATGGTGTTCTATTTAAGCAGAGAAGGCTAAAACAAATGTATTTGCGTTAACTTTTATGGTTGTAAGAATTTTTATATGCCTTCGAATCAAGATAGAGGCCATTCCAATATTTCAAAAGCATATAAACAATTTGGCTAAATATATTTAGGGAAGGTTTGGATGACAATTTAAAAATCTTAATCTTAATAAAGATACCTGTCCACTATTCATTAATTGTCTGTAAAATAATTTAAACATCTTTTAGGGAGGTTTGGTCTTTGGAATAATAATTGGAACAATGACTGGAACAACGATTGGAATAATTGGAACAACGATTGGAACAACGACTGGAATAACGATTGGAACAACGATTGGAACAACGATTGGAACAATGGATGGCGAGGACCACCACAAAGAGGCTAACTCGTGGTGATCAAATCTCAGTGAAAAGTCAAATAACTGTGATTGGTGTTATCCAAAACGGCTGTTGCACTCAATTTATTTAAAAAATGGGCAAAATTAATAGTGTAGCGTTTGTTTATAAATAAATGAATATGACATATATTGTTTTTTTTGTTTCAATATTCATCTGACTGTTACTGTATATAGTCAATAAAACTTACCATTAGGCAATTACTAATTTCTTTATTTGTTTATGGTACCTAATGAATCCATCAACAGACTGTTCAGTTATCAACACTTAATGAATATATTTTGAAACAAATGCGAAGTTTTTACCATTCTTGGTTTTAGTTTTGATTATAACAAAATATTTATAACGGTTTATGAGTAAAATCTGAATTCTAACATTATGAAAAAAAAACTGGTCCTTGTTGATTGACACAATGCATTGATAAACATAAAACATTTACAACATTAATGTTTGTCTCGTAATATTTTGTAAAGGTTTCAAATGCACAACTCAATTTAAAATACAACTACATGTATTCATATCAAGACAACAATCGTCAATGGTTGCAATCGTAACACAGTTGTATTAATTTTATTTATCTATAATAACTTTTTAGTTCCAGATTTGCAGTTATTATTAGATTTCATGTATTTAGTCATTTATTCAATTTTTGCAGGTTTATATTTTGTCAGTCAACTAGTAACCTTTGAAGGAATTGAGTGTCACATAAAATCATAACATTGTCAAGCACTTCGTATCCCCCCACCCATTAAAAAATAATAACACTGAATTTCAGCTTTCGTAGCTTTCATTCCAGAATAAAGATTTTCAGAGCACTTGTAATTCCTTTTATTAAACCTTTTTTAAAAACAAAATTTGACACAATTAGCATAAACAAAACTCATTATGTCTAAGATACAGTTTTATAAAGAGAAAAAAATAAGATACAATAAACTTTAACACGTATTTAATTGACGAGTAAACAGTGTGTCCATTCCAAACTTTTCGTGAAATAGTGAATGAGGAAATTAGAAACATGATTGATTCGGGAGTGACAATCTTACAATCCATATTGTAAATACATTGTGATTGGAAAAATAAAGCTGCTTAATTAAATAGATTTTGCATTGACTTTTACGTTATCAAAAAAATCACAATGCTTGGTGCTGAAAGGATTCCAAACACAAATGACGCATTTGTTCAGTTAGCTGGTTGGGAGAAGTTTTTAAATTTGATTCGTGCAAAGGGTACTTGATGCTTTCTTTACAAGAACTTGAGAGAAAGATCAAAGCGTTTCAAATACATCTAAGGGTAAATGTAAATGATTCGGCAAGTTTCATTTATTTTAATGAAAACGGTTTTAAAATTGAAGCATGTAATTGATAAATTCATTTTATACTTAGAGATTTTTACTAGTACTCTCAACGATGATTTTTAAGCAATTTCGATCAACTACATTGACAACTAAACCGACCAAACGGAAATGAAGTCAGCAGTTTCATATTATATGGCAGAATTTTGAAAAAAATGAAATCATTATTGTTAAAGACAAAATCACGTAAATTCTTCTTTAGGTTTAGCGAGAATTTATTCGCAATATTTGCAACATTTCCAGTGTTACTTCCTTCCTAATTGTTGGATCTGGCGAAACAGAGTCAAACAGACACTTTATGAGGTGAGCGCCATCAGAGCGTCAATCTATCTTAATCTATCAAACAATTGTGATGTGATATTGACGATAGATGATTCGGATCGATGTAGTCATTAAAGCAGTTCCTCTCTAGTATGGAAATGACATCAAGAAACAAGTTGCCTACGCCAGACAAAAACTTACATCAAGCCAAGTTTAGTATTCCTCGATAATATTTGGACATTTCGAAAACTTCAGATATGCTTGTAAACAATTTTTATTTCATGTTTACGCACATGGATTTGTTTTGTGGTCTAGAAATTGAACTCATACCAATTATGACTGTACACATTAACTGGTTGTTTGTCCATGCACTTATGTGTTGTGTGGCAGCCATTTGTGAAGAAGTTTTCTTATGCTATATCAACCAATAGGTCGAAGGTTCCTAATCAACCTTATGTACTTACGTTGGATTTATGTAAATCTGTGTAAAAAAAATCTTGTTTCCATTGAATAAGCCATTGGGTGGTGTCGATTAATAATACTGGTTTCTAACTCACCTGAGCTGAAAGCTCAAGTGAGCTTTTCTGATCACATTTTGTCCGTCGTTCGTCTGTCCGTCCGTACGTCCGTCTGTAAACGTTTTTCAACTTCTTCTCTAATACCACTTGGTCCATTTCAACCAAATTTGGCACAAAGCATCCCTATGGAAAGATAAATATGAATTGTAGAAACGAAAGGCCAGTTTTCATTCAAAGTGGAGAAAACCTCGAAACTGTAAAAAAAAAAAAGGGGGGGGGGGTGCATTTATAAAATTCTTCAAAAAATGAGTCAAATTCAACATAAATTAGCCTAAATAATCCTTATGGAAAGGAAAATATAAATTGCAAAAATTAAGGGCTAATTTTGCTCGAAATTACTTACGAAAATAATAATAAAGAAGTGGACAATCAGTTTATAACTTCGGGTTCGGTATTCCATATATCGGAAACGAAGTTCTTTGTTTGAAGCAGCCAGGACGCATAATAAACGGGTCAATCTGACAAGGATGAATTTTTTGGTTGTGCAACAGTTCGCGTGCGAAGGGAATTTTTTGAACATGCAAGATATATTAGTGACGATTTTGTGAAGTAAATTGAGGTTAAATATTTCAATGCTTATGACGGTGGTTTTATATTCATTTGTTTTGATTTTCGTTTCATTTCATTAGGCCCTAATTATGCTTTTTAACTTGGGGAGCTATCGCCTGTATTTTGGAATTTTTACGTATCAAATCAAACATAGATCCGGTACATCAGACAGCTGATATTTTACTTAGACAAAATGAGCAAAATTGAACATCTGATGCAATAACAACATAATCAAATTCGGTATGATAATGATAAGATCACTCTGTGTAATGGTTGATTAATGCAATGTGTTTTGTTAAGATGCCCAGCATTTTCAGTCTAAACAGAAGTTATTTTCGCTGATGAAAATATGTAGGTATATAAATGATTAATTTTGAAAAATAAATTATGTTCTTTCTTTGTTTAAGTGCATTTTTCCTGTTTTAATTGTTTACAATTTTCTTGTTACTAACCGTATTTAGAACATAACCCACTTTTTCATCCAATCAACAGTCACTAAATATTCTATTAAGTGATGTTTTTAATCGTTAAGAATTTCACAGCGACGTCACATTTCGATTGACAGCTAAGAAAGCCGTAAACAAGAGAAAGATAATGTCTGATTGGCACAGAACTTTTGATCAGCCAATGAAAAAGTGGATTATGTTCTAAGTAGGTTAGATCATATTAAGTAAAATTTACGCGATAAAGAAGGAGCTCGGTCGCTTCGCTCCCTCTGCCTCTTTCTTAATTGCGTAAATTTTACTTAATATGATCTTACTATTACTGGAGTGTCAAGCTTCGAGTTATAAGCAAAATGCAAAGCTTGCTCACAATTATGTTTGTACACAGAGCTGAGGCCATGTTATAGTTTGTTTACATAAATACATTTTAAATGCTGAATAGGAAATACCAAGTTTAAAAATCTGAAGTTGAATATAATAAAATCATGTGAACAAAAACATGACTCTAATCTAGCAGAATTGTGAGCTCTGTATCTTGCTTATAAGTTTACAATTGATGCTGAAATTTTGGTTGATCATTATAAATGTATCGCTAAACATTAAATACTTGTACAAAAAATTAAAAGGATGATATGCTATAACTACATGTACTTTCTGGAGCCCCTTATTAAACAATGAATTATATGAAATCTACACCAATTTTGATAGTTTTTCAAACACGAGTAAACAAAAACGACATCTTTTAAACAGTTTCCATAGTTCTGACACCTTATTATTATGAGGATAAATGTATTATTGTTGTTTTTAAGAAAATATTGCAGCGGAAAATCAAATTTGTAGCCATTTGTTGTTTTTTTTTTTTTATTAAAGATGAAAATAATGGGTGAGCCTTAGTACTATAATAAGAAAGGAGGAAATGATCATATACATACATTGAAGACATATGGCTGGACCGGGAATCAAACCTGGCACCCCTGCAACTCCAGTCAGGAACTCTGCCACTGAGCCATCCACTCATCCAGGCAGATATCCACGGTCCATATAGCCCAAACTACTATAGTACATTAGAGTGATATGCCTGTCAATATATCGATTTGAATAGCTCTTTAACATATGACGTGACAACATTTTCAGCCAAGTTTATTCATCGATCAAGTAAATTATAAAAAGTTTAACAAGTTACGCCAGGTAAACTGCAATCGTTTATAATGGGGAAGACCAATTAAATTTTTAAATGTTTTTAATTTGAGGAAACGAGCGCATTGAGTACAATTTTCTACTTTCACATATAGGGATTTTTTAGATAAAAAAACAATTACTACTAGTAAGTAGTTGATGGAGAAAATGTACCTTCATAATATGCTCTCATATATTTTGATTGCTTTATAAAGAGTGTGTGTGGGGGGGGGGGGGGGGGGCTAAATAAAGGCAATTGGAAGTAAACAGTGAACCCTTATCCAAAATTTAGTTACTAGTATATCGTGCAAAGGATATTCTTATTTTCGGTAAAAATAGGATTCCATAAAGGTACTTATGTCAAAGATTAACTATATGGCACAATATCCTTTGAACGCCCATATAAAGCCACTGTTGCTCATGTGAGCGATGTGGCCCATTGGCCTCTTGTTTTAAAAGTATATTTGTATCCACAAATTGTTTTCCAGTGCCCGGGAAAAATAATTCTTGCGATTCAACCCTTTTCTTTTGGCTGTAGAATTTATTTTAATTACAGTTCAGAAAAAAACACGACAATGTAATTAATTGGTTAATTAAACTTTGAACATAAGTTACAGGTTCACTGGATTAAGTGCGACTAAAAACACTATACATAACAAAATGATGGTGCACATAAAAAGGCCACAAAGGAAGAAAACATGCATAGTATGCCACTTTCTACATCACATGTAAACGCCAATTTAAAGTAAGTAATATCACAATCACTGCACTGGTAAGAAATATTAGTATCCAATAAGGGACAAAACAAAATACTTATGTAGACCAGAATCCAGACACATATACATGTAATTACAAAATACTCGACCATTGAGACCGTGTCCCTGGGTCGTACTGTCATCGCACATGCGTAAACCATAAACTGTAATTTGTACACATTACGTCCAAGATTTGATAGACGCGTGTATTGTCGCGTGCAATTTGCCAACATATGAATCTACATAGGTACATATAAAACTAAAACTATTCAGAACAAGAACTAAATATGTTATTGCTTATTTAACTAATACATGTACCTGTAAAATACGATTATGATATAAAAAAAAAAAAACTAAGAAAAAATCAAATTATTCAATCAATAAACTAAATTGGCTTCTTAGGGCTACTCAACAAACCTAACCATTGTTAAAGAAACCTGGGGGAGCCCGGCAGGTTCTGAGTAATTTGATTCTAAGAACGATGGCAGGAAAACCCTGGGGGAGCCCTGCAGGGTCTGCCAAATCTAATGACTGAGGATGAAAACGAAACAAAGTCTGGGGGTGCAGGAACAGCATAAACTTTAGAAACAGAATGGATCTTTTTGTAGAAATTGAGAAAAAAAACCCCAGTAATCTGACTTTATTGATTAACTACCGCTTATTTTACTCTGTTGGATAAAGTGCAGCCGGGGTCTACGATATGATGGAAACGTTACCCATTCTATATACACGACACAAGCGTTCGATGTGCATGCGGAAAAAGCAGCGCTGTAAGTGTAAAATATTGCGGATTGCAATTCTTTTAAAGACTATACCATCTTTTATGGGTTTTTTTTAAATGTAATTTCTTTCATTTCCCTTTTTAATAACATATTTCAACAGAGTGTGGTTCATTGATTTAGAAGTCCGTGCAATCAGAATTCGAAAGCAACCGACATTCTCAATCGGTTTATATACCTGTAGAAGTTGAGGAATCGGAAAAATCATATGGCGACAAAATACTTTTATGAATTCATGTAAGCTCAAAGAATTTGGTTGAATATCATTTAAATTGCAGGATCACCTGATCAAAGTAAACGTACGTTTTTTATATTTGAATGTGACATAAATCATTTAAATAAAATAAGGCAAGCGCAAGGATATGCAATATCATATAACATATTATTGCACATGTAGATATGGCAATCGCAAGCTGCGATGCTTTGTAAATTCAACGATGTTTATTTTAACAAAATGATACTAAATTAATTTTGAATCATTCATTTCATTTATTTATTTGCTGTAGAAAACTTTAGGAAGTTGAACTAATTACACACACACATACACCCACCCACCCATCGATATATATATTTTTCAGGGAAGTAAAACAAATAATAGTCCAAACTAATTTTAACCCAAAATTTAATAATTATTTTGGGCAAAAAACGGAAGCAATAAACATTATGATGAATTGCATAACTGCACTTTTTATTGCATTTCTCCTAGTTTTAACAATTCTATCAATCAGTTTTCTCATAATACAAATTGCATGGCTGCATACAAGTAACGATTACAAAACCACTTTTTTGAACGTACGTTTAACTATAAATTGAAATGTGTTTTCCTGATTTTCTGCTGCAAGGAACTGTCTGCGATGAGACTTCTCTGTTTAGCTTTCCTTTTGTTCCTCGTCAGAGGTACCGTCCCCCAAGGTGGAGGTAAGATAACACAGCTTTGAAATATAGAAGGTATCACCGTTGACAAAATACCAACGATTTAATATAATATAGCTGATGACACAAGAACCTAACTTTAATTTTTCTTCAGTGCGTTTGTCTTCTGACTATCTAATTTAGCAATCAACATGACATATGTTTTATAAAACATTGGAACCACGTTAAGTGCACCATGTTCACTTGCTCTCTTCTATCCATAGAAGCAAACACTCCATCGTATCACTAATCACATGTCCGGCCTTATAAGTCCTTCATCAAGAGACAAAAGGTACTGCGTAGTTAACCGAAATGGACGGTAACGTTTCCAATTTTAAAAAAAAAAAAACATTTAAAAAGTCTATACTAAATATGTTTTAAAATATGTTGTTTGGAGCTTTTTGTAAATTTTTAGGCTTGTTATTTACTCTAAAATAAAAACCTTTAAAACGTATTTTTATTACACGACGAAGTCAGGTATATATTCTGACATAAACATTCAAATTCTTATAATAATTCAAAGAACTTAATCAATTTTTTTAATTCGATTAAATTTTTTTATTCGGATAATGTTCATGTTTCATTTTATACAATACAGCGCCCATGAGAAGCGTGGTGCATCGAGGGACATTACTTTTGGATCAACCCTTGTGCTACGAGTATATTCATTGAAAAACTTGTCATAATTTTCTGCATTGAGTTATACATCCTGCATGTTTTTTAATATTGTTATATGAAGGAACGGGGTACATAACCTCGTAGATTAAAATGGCCATTATATAAAAATTGTCTCTAGCAAAGTGTATCACTCTTTAAAATTGTTGTATAAAAATCGTTTGAAAAGCATGAAAATCAAATGTTACCTTGAAAGTTTAGAGACAATATCATGTCGGTATTCAACCCTGTATAATATTTGGCGGGTTTAAATTGACTTTTAATTCACTTTTCCGAAAATAAACTTTCCCTTTACAAAGTTGAAAATAAAATGTAAGCATTTTTTTCATAAATTTGAGACAATTTTGTCTTTAGATTATCTAGTTTTTAATGATTTCTAAGATAATTATGTTATTATATGCTGGTAATAATTTGGATGCCTATAAATTTGATAAATAAATGCAAAATACATGTAACTTGCCTTTTAATCCATTGAGAGCTATGAAGTTAATTTGTTTCATATGGATTAGGAAGAATTGGGGGTTGGATCAAAGATTGGGATAACGACTGGAATAACGACTGGAACAACAACTGGAATAACGACCGGAACAATGGCTGGCAAAAACCATGGAGAGGCTAATATGTGGTGATCAACTCTCAATGAAAAACCTCAAAACTTTAAACTGTGTTGTCTAAAACTGCTGTTGAAAAGGAATGAAACTACAGTTAAGTTTGTTGATAAACAAATGAATAATACAGTGCTCTTTTGTTTCAATATTCATCAACTGATGCTGTATATAGTAAGCAAAAACATTAGATTTAACTATGAGCAATTACTCTTTAATTTCTACGTAAGTGGTGTTACCTCATTAATCAATCACGGGACTCTACAGCTATTATCATTTAATAAGTATATAGTAAAACAAATGTATGTTTTTTTTCCATTTTTGGTTTTAGGTACATAACACAATATCTATAACGGTTTATGAGTAAATTCTTATTATTATTGATGAAACAAATTCAACGAAGCTTTTATGGATAACTGATAGGGTGATGCTCCGTTTGACATGTTACTTACTCGACATATCAACACAACACATTTATAAAGAATGAGAATGGTCATTTAATGAGGAAATAAATTACAAAGAATACTTAACACAAAGAAATGTAGCAAACTGACAGTGCTACACTCCTCCAACATGTATGTACAATCGATACAAAAGGAATGTAGTTATTAAAAAAATACTACACTCATCAAGCAAAACCATATGTATACAATAGTACTATTTAAACCATAAACAGTCCAAAAGTTAAAAACCCAGTACCATAATGATGACGAGAATAAGTAAAAAAAATACATCATCAAAAAGATACAAATGTAAATTGTTAAAACATCGTCAAAGATGGGGGTTTTTTTGGGATGTCAAATAGTTGCAAACACTGGAATAACCACTTCTTTACCAACATTGAATTTTATTTAAATCGAATGATGATATAAAAATAAAACAATTAAGACGAACTGGGTATCTTTTTGAATAAACAAATGAATATTTCCTGTTTCGTTCATTTGTTCTTCAAAATACATAAAAGTCGATATTATACGTAGCTTAAAACAGAAATCAATTTGAATATACTCAAGTATGAACTGTTTATTTTTATAAGCAAAGAATACGTTAGATTTTACTTTGGTTACCTTATTTAACAATGAATAATAGGGTAACTGAGATTTCATTCTTAACCAAACTTTACATACAATAATATTGTATCCTGATGATTGATGTTCACAAGATTAACTGTGAAAGCAAAAGAGGAGCTACCTATATCTTCTGGCATTTTACCTTCGGAAAAAAACCAACATAACAAATCAATTCAACGGCCATGCAATCGGTTTAAAAAAAATTGCCAGCGCATATAATTTGCAATGCATAAAACTTGAGCAAGTATTTTAGCATTTTGGGTTGAATGGAAAAAACACCCACTGATGTGCATTTAAATTAGTGAAAGATTTACAAAGAAATGCATTATGCTTAGCAGCAACTAGATAGACTTGGATCGTACATAAGGTCGTACATAGGGAAAAAATGAAGATCCTAAAAACAAATCTACTTCATGGAATACTTATTAATTATAATATATACAACATATCTATGTATTTAAGAAAATTGAGGGAAAAAATAACACGTCACCGTCAAAACTAAACGTATATCAAAAATATATAATGGTGCCTATTCAATAGTGGACCAAATGCTGCCAACCTTTTTTGTTTCATTAAAGACATTTGTAAAATCGAGATAAACTGTAACAATTTAAGGTGAAGAAACACGGTCAAATAGGAAGTGACGATAGCTTATATGAATTTAAGTTACCAAAATTATGTTCTTTTATTTATTGTCAATAATAAATATGAATAATCTTTCAATCCCTAATTTTGGGAGATGAACGATAACTTTAATATGATTATTAGTACGCATTTAAATTAATCTTAATTTTATTTTGCATTAGTATCTCCCTGCTCGGGGCTTCAGGTCGTATGGAATGCAACTTTTAACCTATGCCAGAAAAGAATCTGACAAAAAGGAACTAACCTTTAAATGAAATCAGGGTTGTAATGGCACTAACGTGGAGGTAAACCAGGTGAAATTGGTCCATTACAATTCAATTTAAAAAAGAAAAATGGGACAATATGCCATTACAGAATTTTTCTTTAATCTTTGGTCAGGGCAAGGGCTACATGTAGGACGAAAAATATGAAAAACAATGGTTACAACATGCCAATCATTAAAATCAAGGAAATAATAACACTTTAAGATTGTCCCGTTACGGTAATGGCGTAATGTTAAAGAGTTCTTGTCCTCAATTACCGAATGAGAAATTTCAGACCATTATTCTTTGTCTTACGAAACAAAATGAACAAATTAACCTGTGTAAAGTCTTAGAAAAAAGTAAGCAAAACTAGTTTTAATACAATAAAAAAAAATGTCTTCGAAACAAATATTTTTTTTAAAGATTGTCACTTATCTTTAATTCAGATATATTTATTACAGTTTGTTTTAATCTCAAAAGAAATCTATTTGTAATTTAAAATGAAGTCATAACCATTCTTGTTTTTATGTTCTTTTTTTTTTTATCTATTTTCTCCTCAAATTTTCTCGTTCTAAAACGTCATACTAAATCGTGTTCTTACACTTTTCGATGTAAAAATATTGGCACATTCTATGTCTTTCACCTAACGATAAACAGCACTGAAAAAAAACTAGTTAACACTTGTTAATTTCCTTGATCTGAAGATTAACATTTATTTATATATAAAGCACTTCAAATATATACTCGTAGTAGCCCAGATATACTACAAAGTCCACCAAGGAACTCAAATCCAGACACTCAACATATCCTTCTGTAGATAAAAAAAATTAAATAAATCGGTCATTTCCTCCATCTTTAAAAATCCGTGTTTCATATAGATTTTATGTAAATTTGTAATCAATAAGTATAATAAGTACGTTTTCTCGGAAGTACAAGAAGTCCAGTTATAGTAACGGTAAACTAGCTACTAATTGTAAAGTGTAGTCTTTCTATAATTGTGCTATTATTCACTTTCAAATAACTAGGTCAAATACCCACTTTTCATTCTAGTGACCTTTCGACGAAATTGTTCACATTTGCATGTAGATTTTCTTCTTTCGCTTTTTTGAGGGGGAAATAAAGTACATAATAAAACAATTTGAAGAGTGAAATCGATGAAATATGAATAGCTTTACTAATTATATACATCAATATATTTTGAAGTTAATTTCTTCAGATTTTTTCTCCACATTTTTAAAAAAGTTTCACCCACATTTGATTGAATATATTTAAAAAAATAACTGAATAATAGTAACTCCAAATCATTGTTTTTATAACATAACTATCGAATGTCAGTATTTTGTCGGATTTAAACTTATACGAGGTCAATCAATTTCTTAAAATATGCTATCTTGAAATGACTTTTTAAAATTTGCCTGGTCAAAATCGGTACAGAGGAATATTATTAAATATCAAGGTCCAATCAGAGGTGTTTTTTTTTAGATTGACCTCGAGTTGTATTCCCTACACCTGATGCCCCAAGCAGGAAGATACCAATGCCCAATACAATCAAGAGTGATTGGAATGTGTACTAATTTCTCTTATCCGGAGTTTAACATTAGGTCAAACCTTTTTTTATGTATAAAGTAATTCAAATGTACACTCATGATATGCAAGATAGACTATGAGTTTTACCACGAAATTCAACTCCAGGAACAAAACGTCAGATCCGGAAGTAAATAAAGGTTTTAGATGAATCAGTCATTTCTCTCAGCTCTGTCCCTAACAATTCCATGTGTCATCTTTATTTTATCAAATTTGTAATTTAAGGATTACAGTCACCCAGGGGCGCAAACATTTCACTAATATAAGCGATAAACTACCTATTTTTCATTGTAGTCCGACTATTGGAGTGCTATTATTCATGCTTTAAGTCAATGATATATTTTCATGCTAGTGGCTCCAGAATATTTATCGGAAAACTAGTAAAACTGCTCATCCCTACTAAGATTTCCTTTTTTAATTATTACAAATAATGATAAACTATTTGCAGAGTGGTAAACATTGAAATATGTACAGCTTTACATTTATATTTCATGAATATTTTGATTTTGATTGTTGATTTTATGTATTTTGTTTAGATTTTTCATACTGCGTGCAAGCTAGTAGTCTTAAGGTGTAATATCCCTCTGCTATTAATTTTCCATATATTTTTAAAAAATTTCATATTGATTTTCATACTAATTGTTAGACAATAATTTATCACCTAATTGTCTACGGACTTTTCCGGTTGTTTTTTTTCCCCAATTACGACAAAGAGCACACGGCGGGTGTGACCGGTCAGCAGAGGATGCTCACTCCTCCTAGGCACCTGATCCTACCTCTATCATTTTGGAGGTCCGTGTTGCTTTGCTTTGAATTTGTATATCGTTTTATGGATTTTTGAGATGGTGGACGGTTTGTTATTGTCATTTTTTCATTTCATCAAAGTCAATATCAATAGATTCAAATGAAACAAAGTTGAAGTGATGAAGCGCTGCTAAATTTTTCAAAAATTGATAATGTGTCTAATCATGATAAGAAGAAAACTAGACATAGCGATTAGAAAAAGCAAAATCTTACCATCACAGCATAAAATCAAAAATATCAAATGTGTATGAAAAAAATATATTTATATACGTTGTCAATTCATATTATAAAACACAATGAAGCGCTGCTTTTTAGTTCAGAATAGCACCTTGTCAATCAGCGTGAGTTATCTTTCTTTGTCATATACTATTGAAAGTTTTACATACATGTTTGACATACAGGGCATGATAACTTGCCACAGTTTTTAATTCTTCAGAAAAAGGTTATTTTTGTTTTTAATTTTAGATAAGATAATATTAAATGGATCCAGATGTTTGAGATATTGAGAAATGCTAAAAATGTAAACCAGAGCATTTTGTTATAACATAAAAAGGGGATCAAATGAATGATATTCCCATAATTGGTATGCTCTCAATAAATATAGGGATATATTGTCCTGAATAAAATGTGATATTGTTGTTTGCTTTTTTTAAATTTTGTTTTCCCATATCTGATCTCTCATAATAGAAAACCCTTATTCAATTTGAAACATTTGAAATGGTATTAGTTTCAAACCAGTTGATAACTAAGTCTAGAGTTTGCAAATGTGTTGGTCACGTTTTCCCCAATTAAAACTCATTCACCTCTGTGAACAAGCTATAAATAGAGAAATAGAAATTTCCATCCAAAAATTATCTGTACTAAAACATCAAACCTTACTGTTCATCTACTGAGCTAGTACATAAAATTTAGTTATATTTCTAAAAAAGTTAATCCATCAGGGGAAGGGGGGAGGGGGAGGTGTTATACATGTAGATGTGGAAATCAGGTCTTCCAAAAACATGTTGGAATTCCCGTGGGTACCAATTGCGCCCCTCTGTTAGCAAACCTATCTTTGTATTCATATGAAGAAGAATTTAATCAAAAACTTGTACGTGAAAAAAATTAATCACTTGCTCAGGCCTTCAACTCAATATTCAGGATATCGACGACGTATTATCAACTAACAATTGTTACTTCTAAACTTACGTCGATTTGATATATTCCAGTGAACTTGAAATAAAAGATAAAGTCTGCGTCATCTGTTTCATGTTTGGATATTTTACTGGAAATGGACATTGATGGTAACCTAATAACAAAAATTTTAAACGTAGTGACTTCAATTTTTCTATTGTCAACTTTCCTTAGTTATGTAGCAATATACCTTCATCACCTGCATATGGAATTTTGTCTCTCAGTTAATTCGATACACAAGGGCATGCTCTTCGTATGAACAGTTTCTAAGGCGAGGCAAGCTACTGACAAACAAGTTGATGAACAGGACTATCAGCAGTCCTTTTTGAAGTCATCTTTTCGTACGTTCTATGGTAGATACAAGATACAACGACCTTGTCAGCAAATAGAATCTTCCACTGGGTCACGCTGGCTGACATTTTCATTCTAATTGTTAGACCATAATTAATCACCTAATTGTTTACGGACTTTATCCGTTTTTCTCGATTAAGATGAAGAGCACACGGTCAGCAGAGGCACCTGGTCCTACCGTTATTTTGTTTGAGGTCCATGTTTGCTCTGCTTCTTTTCTGTAATTTTCCTTTGGACTTTTGAAATTGAAACACTGTTCGTTATCACCACATGTCATCAGAAAAAACTTAGCTTTTGCGATTATCTTGTTAAAAAAAGTTTAAGCCAAAAATATATAATAAAATGAATGTCTAAAAATTTTCAGTTTCTATATAAAGCTTCCTTTGGCATTGCATATTATCCTTAGATTAAAAAAACCCAGTAATATTAAAACCGATTTTAGCTTATAACATTGTTATTTTGTGCTGAAAACCTTAGATATTGAAGTTTATAAATATATTTTTTGAAAAAACTCTGAGAAAAGGCAATCCGTTTTGCTTCTTAATCTTTAAGTGTAATACTATTCTTCAATACAATCTGGACAATTGGCTTTGTAGTTGCTATTTCAAAAAGAATGCTGTATATATATGGTTGGATTTTCTCCTTCTATTGCTTGATTACCCTCAAGGTAAATGTCTAATACTAAAAAACTCAGTACAGGTTGTTCCGTTCTATCATATCGAATTTTAATGAAAAATAAAAGTACCATTTCAAATATCAAAGTACATTATTTTCAATTTCAGTTATTGGGTTCACAACATATATCTACCTTGGTTAGTCTGGGAAAATATATTCATTTTACCTTTTATGTCACGAAATAGTAAGATGCTATATATTGATTCAAGATCACTTGATCAGGAGTTTAATTCCAATCACCCAATATATACATTTTTTTCTAAATTCACGCATGATTGTTTTTGTCATATATGTGTAAAGATGTTTATTTTTCTGGTTACGATTACTGTGACGGCTTTATTTTTGTCGTTGGTACACAGGATGAATCTCTACCATCACTTCTACTGAAATCTGTCTGTAATGTTCCTGATCTCTGCCATCCAGGCTTCTGAAATCTGTCTGTAATGTTCCTGATGATCTGCCATCCAGGCTTCTGAAATCTGTCTGTAATGTTCCTGATCTCTGCCATCCAGTCTATTGAAATTTGTCTGTAATGTTCCTGAAGGGGAACCGACTATTATAATAACTCATGTCATTCAGTCATCTCCCAATACCTTTAAACTAACATTTAGTTGAAGGAATGGCACATGTCAATAGTGAATTTTTGGTTTCGGAAAAGTAGAATGATTCTATATTCAATATTGTTTTGAAACATATTTCAAAATTATGTATGTAAGATGTTTTCGAACTGATTTAATTATGAAATTTATTAATTTTGTCTAGATTTGTTTATTACAGCTAGAAAAGACAGCATCTGTGTTTTCATTGTTGCTTTTAGGTTAAAGGTTTTG
This sequence comes from Magallana nippona, assembly GCA_033439105.1. Taxonomy (NCBI): domain Eukaryota; kingdom Metazoa; phylum Mollusca; class Bivalvia; order Ostreida; family Ostreidae; genus Magallana; species Magallana nippona. The sequence goes on from CM065922.1 coordinate 3,875,396, forward strand.
TCATCCTTATTTTTCAAATAAATTGATTAAGCAAGTCACTTAAAAACATCATGCGTATTAATGATGTATAATAACACTGTATCAAAATTTATGTTCAGCTAACTTAAAGAGCCAATTTCTCCAAAATGCATTGCTTTCAAGTAAGTCGTATACAGATCAATTATTTGAATTAGTAAGTTTTATTTAAAGAGCCATGTTTTTCAAAAGCCATATCAAAATACGTGTGCGGATGACATCAACTAATGTATTTACTGTTGGTTTATAGGTTGCAAGAAAATGGGAATTTATCATGCGTTCATCTGAGTACAGACATTTAAATGAATTAAACAACTGCACACATTTTAACAAAAAATAATTGTTTGCTTGATTCTTTAAAACCTCTTTCTCTGTGCACGAAATACAAATTAGATAGTGATACCGGTACAGTCCGTATTTTTACTGTATTTTACTATCAAAAGCTTGAAGGCATGTAATGTGTGGTAAAACACGCTGTAAGCTGTGATTGACAGCAATATAATTGTGTGTGGTTGTTAATAAATCTCTCACAGGTACACACGTGACAACAAGGTATATAAACCGCAAACAATGAAGTTTAGAATAATCACTAGTGTCACACTTTGCTGTGTTTGAAAAATATAGACAGGACTGCTGATAGTTGTCCTGATTTCTGTTATTGAATGCTCAAAGAATATTCGTTTGGTTTTTTTTTAATTCATCAATATATTAAAAGCGATATTTTATATAATAAACGATCTTCACATTTTTCTTTGTCCTTTAAAGGAACAGTTTGCTCAATGTTTTCATGTATATAACTATTATAAATAAACCTAATTGTAAAAATACTGTTATAATTATCAATAAAATCAAGAATTATGAAAACGCAATTGATTTATTGATCACCATAAGATTACAGTCAAGCCTGCCATCCATGATGTGTTTGTATCTGAAATGAATAGATATATGTACTAGTCTTTACACAGTCCATTAAAATGATTAAAAACATAGAGATTTTGCTTCTTGTTAACAGAATTTATATTCAAAAATTATCTCTTTGATTTTAGCAAAAAACTAAAAATAAATTACTTTTAAAGCAATCACTCTTCCTTTACTATACTTCAGATATATTTCATAGAAAACATTCTGATTGATATAAAATTGCTCAAACGTTACCTACTAGCATCACTCTTCCCAGGTGTACAAATATAAATGTTTATCCTCTGTATCCAAGTCGAGGGTCACCCCCTAACCGAATATGTTGCCTGTTTCCTCGGGGTGGTGGATCAACATGACACAAGGGTGGTACACAGCCAGGATTGGGTCGGGGGTTAGGCTGAGGGTAGGGGTTTGGCTGAGGGTAAGGATTGGGTCTTGGAAGGGGGTCAACATGCCATCCACATCTTGGATTACCAGGGGGACAATGTGAGCGACCTACAAAGTAATGATGAAAATACTTATTTACACAAATAGATAACATTCCCAATTATTAATAAAAAAATTTATTAAAGAACACCATCTAGTCATTACAAAAATGATTGGAATACTAGATGTGTTTTTGCATTTTTTAACATATTTATAAAAAGTTTTTTCTATATAACCGAATTTTTGTAAACCACAAAACAGTATAACAATAAGGAAATCGCATAATTTGCTTTGGAAATATAATCTTATTTACAATTTGATGAAAAAGGATTCTTAGATACGAAAATATCAACACTTTTAAATGTTTTTCGGTAAAAAAAGAAATAGATGTATTATCGCAAGTGATTATACTCGATACTTACCTCTATAAATTTGACATAAGACTGAAGACTGCAAAAAGAGTAGGCCGAGAAAAAGGATTGTAACTGAAACGGACTTCATTTTGTAAATGATTTTCACCAAAACTATTTTCGTCTTTTATAATACCGCACACCAGGAAATGAGAATGATTTTACTACACCTTCCTAATAAGATTAAGTAAACTTGAGTACAATACTATAACAACTACTTGAAAGTCTAAGCACAGTGCTTCTTTTATTACCTTTGTGTCATTGAATTGTCGCTATTCTTTAGAAATGACGTTTTCTAGAATATTAAACTTAAAAACAATGTTGACCTTCTTTACACTGAACTGACACGTCTTCTGGAAGTCCCAGTTCAAACCAAACCCTCCTCAAAACTTTATTGCATTTGGTGTGGGGAAACAACAGTTAAGTTTGATTCTGATTCTTGATGTAGAACACTAATCATTGACTTATGTTTTAAGCGTATTTCCTATGGCAGTGTTATCAAAAATTTGAAAGTGGATCTTATGAAGAAATATTTAGACTAGATTCTAACATTTGACTAGTGTGTTAGTAAAACCATGTTATGAGCTGTCTAGTGTCATTATTTATACATGTAAATTACATTTAAAAGACGGGACTATGCAGACTTAATAGAATTTGTCCCTTGTAAACATTTATTACCTTATATATTTAAAAAAAAACTGCAAGTATATAATGTATACCATGAAACAAAATTTTATTTTCGATCTAATTGACCTGTAATACGAGAGCCAATAAAAATTATGAAGACTTTTGCCCTAGCTTTGATGTTTAACATCATATTATCATCAAATTCGGAAGACATAATGAATTAGAATAATTTTAATCAATTTATACTCAAAATTGTATATAAGTATTCAAAACTGCAAAACTGAGGCCAATATTTGTATTAAGTAAACAATAAGCCATATAATTTCAAAAGTAATTTTTCTATAATTAACCAAATAATATAGAAACGAAACATCCAATTGAATATGATCATTATTATAACTTTGACAGGATATATTGTTTTTTTCGAACAGAATTCAGCTAAAGAAATATAGTCCACATTTAAAGTCACAACAAAGATGACGTAGCCTGATGTCATGGAGCAAGGAGAAGTGATAACAGTATGAATTCAACTCGGGGAAACATACAAGCAAACTGTGAAAATGCTCGATAATACAAATAATGTAAAAAGTAATTCGCACATATTGTGTTTAAATGCAATACATTCTAAAGGTGGGGGGGGGGGGATGTTGAAATTTTGTTTTGGGCATCAAACACCTGAAAAATAAGATATCAGTTAATATTTGATCAAAAGAATTAGTAACGACATCTGACGTTTAAAGTTTTCTCAACTGTGAACGAAGAGATGCATTGTATTAAAATGAAAACATTTAAGACCTAACTTATTATTCTCGAGCAATTGCGGGCAAATAAGATGTCGAGTAGAATAGAGCTGTTTTAAAATGCGGTGTCAAAAGCACACGATACATAGATATATGAGATATAGATAGGGTATCTTGATAACTTTACAGTCTGCATGTGTCATCACGTCATGTTTTGGACGTTACCGCGCTCCGTGGTGACAAAACAGGTTTTGTTTTTTTAAATTGGGTTACAAAAATTCCTTTTCATCAAATACACGCAATAGGGGTCATATCTCAGTCCCCTCTCGATTTATTTTCCTATTGTTTGGATCATTTATGTATTTGGACTAGTGTCATTCTAAAGGTGTGCTATATTTGAAATGATTTGAGCCATTGGATTTTTTTATTATGTTATTTTGTTGTATAAAGGAATAAGAGGGGAAAATAATTGATCTCTGTCTCCAACACAAGGTTGAACATTATTACTGACATACCGAGCCCGATGTATTTTGTTATCTCCAGAACATTCTTTTTTTTTTACTTTCCGCAAAGATATAAACAAAAATAAAGATCGTCTCTGACACAAATAATGCTGTTAAAAATATCATTTTATTTAAGCTTTACTTTTGCCCCTCCTGCAGAATTGATATTTTTGGCCATATTGGTCCTTTTTACCTTTTTTTGTTTTTATCTATATATTTTCTATAATAATCTTGTTTTAAAATATCATACTTTTGCTAACTCTTTTTGTTTTGAAGATTTACATTATGTCATTCAAATTTCTTTTCAATGTTGCATTCTTCTTAAAGATAAGGATAACAATCCTGGTACATGTAAAAACTAGTGGTAAACACTTGTTAACACTTGTTGCTAATAATACCCTTTATACGAATGCTAACGGTTAAACCTAAATCTTTATATGAAGCACTTTTAATAACTCGTGATATCCGAGATGGATTATGAAACTCACCGAGCACTCGACACATCCTCAAGTAGTTAATGATTTTAAATGAATGGAGGTCATCTCCCTCACCCTAGACACATCCCCAAGTAGTTAATGATTTTAAATGAATGGAGGTCATCTCCCTCACCCTAGATACATCCCCAAGTAGTTAATGATTTTAAATGAATGGAGGTCATCTCCCTCACCCTAGACACATCCCCAAGTTGTTGATGATTTTAAATGAATGGAGGTCATCTCCATCAGCCTTGTCCTCAATATCTCTGTGCATTATCTTGATTTTGTTCTTATTTGTACGTGTAATTGAATTATAATAAATGTTATACCACTTTAATTTCAGCTAGATAACGTTTTACAAGGAAAATAGTTTTAATTGTGTCCTCTTTAAATTATTGTTGTAAAAATTTTTGTTGTTTTCATACGGTTAATTGTTTTCATAAATACGTGTTATGTTAAGTAAAAGAAGTATTTGATTTCTGATTTTCCTGATCTTCCACTTGGTCGCATGCTGACTGATGCTTTTCATACTAATTGTTAGAACATAATTTATCACCTAAGTCTACGGACTGTTCCGTTTTTTCCGATTACGATTACGACAAAGAGCACACGGCGGGTGTGGCCGGTCAACTTTTGAATGTATCATCATACAACTTTTGAATGGATCATTATAGCAAAGACAACGGACGTTGAATGTATCATTTTTCTTCGAGGGTGTTTTGATAAAATTGAAATAACAGCTACAGGAATGAATTTTAGAAACTTTTGCAGATATCAAATAAAAGCTTTGATAATAGGCTACTTTTCTTATATTGTATTATTTTGATAGCACACGCTGATTTAGTTTTATAAGTGTCCAAACCTCAAAGTTTGCATTTTTTTTTTAAATTGCATCAAAATATGACTCAAAATTCGTACCGTGACAATATATTAAAAAACGAGATTGATTTTAAAAGAACAACTTTATAACTCTACTTTTAACCAAATATTATGAGATTAATATTTGTTTAAGTTTGACAATAAAGAACATTTCTTGTGTCAGTGAACGTCTGCTGTCCAGGTAAACAAACACTTTTGAATGTATCATACGGCACATGAATGAAATGATTCAAAGCGGTTGTACGGTGTGATGTAGATTACAAATGAGTTATAAGCTTACAATCTTATACATCTGGTTTTAAGGTTTTCAAACAAAGCGTAATATAACGTAATCTTAGTAAAACATAAACTTAAACATGGGCAATTATCAAGCTGACAAAAATTCATTTTTACGGAAAATTTATCAACGGTATTCTATTTTATCATATTGTGTTCAAATCGTGTTCTATTTTTGCTTTATTTTCTTTTTTTTACACAATTTTTTAAGTGTTGTATTCTTATTTTTATATACATAAAAAAGTATGAGCAAACCAGCTTTCATAACTAAAAAGTAAATGGTGCAATGATTTTAGTATTGCTTGAGCCACCTCACTCCTTTGTCTTTCAATGTCTTATGTTTTATGTATACTAGCATTTCACTGACACCATTTCTTCACTTATGATACGCTTTTGGCATTGTCGTTAAGGATACACATATCAAAAATGTGTATCTTACTTTCAAAGTTTTTTGTCAAATTGAAATAATTAATGAATTAATAAAAGATAAACTCTTAAACTAAGATAACTACATATGTATCCCGAAGACGCAAACTATATTGTACTGTAGCAACTCCCAACGTGTAACAACCACCCGCTTCGAGAATGGCCTTTACATGTACCCCCGACCAATTCTGTGCAGTTTTTCTTCCCGACGAAAGGTGTAAGGTATATATAGTCAGATATTTTCTATATACAGTAAGATCACTCCCAGAGAAAACCTTCAATGTTATGAAAGTCAAGTACTTCTTCCGTTTAAAAGCCCTTGTTGTTATAAATCACGAAATACATTTTTAAAAGTACAGAACGCATATCTACCTGGTTTAATATGGGAAAATATATTTATTTTTCGCTTTGTCACGAACCACTGATGTGTCATTTTTTCCCAAATGTACTCGATTTCTTCTTATATGCCTTCATATTTTACGACAGACCTGTTTAATTATACATATAGCAAAATGTAGCATTCCGCGTACGATTATTGTAAATAAGATAATTTTTAGCGTTTTATGTATTTTCAGAAGGATGATAGTGCTTTTATTGTTTCTTCTGTCATGTTGCAGACTGATTTGACTATGAAATTAATTTGTTCTATTTTAAAGTTCTGAGATTTGATTGAGGCATACTATTATTTCTATTCATTTGTTGCTATGTTATGACCGTATATTTCAACTCAGAGTTATGATTACCCACTGAGAATGTGTCGCGGTTGTGGGGAAAATCCATTACACTGACATATATACATCAACTTGAAAAACCCTCAACTTGAGTGAGTGAAATCATTTAGTTTCTCCAAAAATAAATTAAGCGGATAAGTAAAATTACCAGTATACTAAAGGCTCAAGTAGTGGACTGTTTGACAAATTTCGTTTGACAAATTAGGATTTCAAGACTTGAATTCCTCAAGAAAACAATCAATTGAATTGTGGATCTTACGTATTTTCGGCGATGGGTAGACTGTTTGGTATTCTGATTTGGACGTTATTGTTTGTATTCATGAAAGGACAAATGCTTTTCGATGATTTGGGTGATAAGTACAAGTCTATAGACTTGACATTACATCTTATAAAAATCGAGCTACAGCAATTTAGTCAAGGTATGGAAAGTATGGTGACAAAAAAACTTGATGGTATCAAAAATAGCATCGAGGTAAGAATCGGTAGTATGATGCAGACCCAACACCGACTCTTAAAAAAGGATGTTTCGTCGCTTACGACCAGTTTGTCTGGGAAAGTTGATGAGAAAATTAGTAATGTTCTTTCCACAACTCAGATCGAACAGCAACTCCTGAGACAAGAAATGGTGTCGCTAATAACTAATTTGTCTGGGAACGTCGATGAAAAAATTAGTGATCTGATAACCATTACTCAGACCGATCAGCCACTCCTTAGACAGGAAATGATGTCATTGACAACCAATTTGTCTAGGCGAGTCGATGAAAAAATCATTGATCTTATTACCATTGCTCAGACCGAGCAGGAGCTCCTAACACAGGAAGTGGTGTCTATAACAACTAATTTGTCTGAGAAAGTTGATGAAAAAACCAGTGATATCATTACCATATCTCAGACCGAGCAGCGACTCTTAACACAAGAAATGGTATCTCTTGCAACCAATTTGTCTGGTGAAGTCGATGAAAAAATCGGTGATCTAATAACCATATCAAAGAGTGAGCAGCGACTCCTAACACAAGAAATAATGTCACTGACTACCAATTTGTCTGAGAAAGTCGATGAAAAAATCGGTGATCTAGTTACTGTAGCTCAGACCAATCAGCCACTCTTAACACAGTTAATGGTGTCTCTTATGGCCAATTTGACTGGGAAAGTCAATGAAAAAATCACTGATTTAATTACCATAAATCTGACCGAGCAGCAACTGCTAAGACAGGAAATTGTGTCTTTAACTACCAAAGTCGATACTCTGCTGAACAATAGTGAGATAAATTGGTTGAAGGCAAGAGAGAATGTTATTGACGATATAAGAAATTCGAGTCTGTATGTGAGCGAACAGATTTCTTCAGGAGAAGTAATACATATTCTAAGATATCTAGAAATGACCAGTCAATTAAACAGCATTGCAGTTTCCGATTGTTATGACATTTTGGAGAAATATCCAAGTTTAAAAGGAATTAACGGCGTCTACAAAATCATGGATTCAAATAAAGCAAAGACCGTGTACTGCGATATGACAACTGATAATGGGGGATGGACGGTAATTCCCCTCTCCCCCTTTCTTTCTAAAAATAGTTTTTTATAATATAAATTGATAGTAACATTGTTGTTTTAAGTTCGAAAATATATAAATCTTCATTTTTTGTCTTAATGTGAAACAGGTTATTGAGCGGAGATCGGATGGGTCGGTAGACTTTTACCGTAACTGGATGGAATACAAGAACGGATTTGGATATGCTGATCATGAATATTGGATAGGTATGTGGCAACCACGTTTAAATTAAAAAAAAAACGCACTTTGAATTTTTTTTTTCAAAGTACATTAAATTTAAGACCAAATCAATGCACTCTGAAAAGAATTTCAAAGTGCGTTAAATTTTGGACCAATCAACTCACTATCATTTTTTTCTAAATATGAAAGAAGCAAAATAGAACATGTGATGAATGATATTGATATTATAGATCACTTCAAAATAATCCGATTTTGTGAGTGGAAATGCTCTTTTATCAAACCGAGACAGAAATTCCCGAAGGCTTGCCCGATGGGTATACATGTAGTTTCAAGATTTCATGAAAAAGTCATCATACTCACAGCCATTGGATAAGTGTTTTATTAAACTGATGTATATGTATATATTTACATTTGCAAATATTCTACCTTATAGAACCTATAGAATAACGAAAACGTTAAATTCTGTGTGAACTTTTTTCCTGACGTCACAATGCTTGTCACAGGCGCTTATCACCTGACGGTTGCATTATTATAAACGTAAAAATACCATTATATTAATGATTCTGAACGATTTGCCTTTCTCAAACGTACATAAAAGTAATATACAGCAATGTTTACAAGTTCACCGGGATATGAACTTGCTTGGTACGTGAGCAAATCTTCTGGGAAGTTGGGCTTCAGAGGATTTGATCACGTGACCAACCAAGTTCACATCCCAGTGAACTTCTAAACCTGCCGTTTATTTCTTAATTAATGTATTGTAAGTTATCAAATACATTCATTTATTTACCCACTATCAGATATTGGATAATTATGTTATACTTAAAGCCCTATATCTAAGAAGTCCTAAAGTCCTAAAAATTACTATAAATCCAGATGCGTACAACATACCCACTACTCATTAAATCAATGTCAGATATGATATGGAAATTATGATTTTTACAGGAAATGACATGTTACATAGACTGACCTCGCTGAGGCCCCAGGAACTGCGAGTAGACATGGAGAGATTTGATGGAGAGAAGGCCTATGCTCTTTACTCCAGTTTTTCTGTTGGGGACGAGGCCAATAAATATAAACTTATGGTGCAGGGGTACAGTGGGAATGCAGGTTAAAATCGTGCTGTGTTGCTATCATTCAAAACATAAAACATATTTATACAACGACATGTCAAGTAATATTAAATGAAAATAGGCCGTGACATGATAATGGTCAGTAATTTAAGATTCTATATGTTTTATTGAGTCATTAAAAGGGTTAAAGCTAGTTATTGCTGGACATACCTATATATTAGTTACAGGTTTTATAACATGTATTGTGATTGTACCATTATTCATGAGAGTTTTCAATTGCATTATCATTCATAAGTAATGTGATTGTAGGAGATAGCCTGGATTACCACAATAACATGACGTTTACTACAAAGGATCAGGATAATGACAGGTGGAGCAATGGAAACTGTGCCATTCACTGGAGATCGGCTGGATGGTTCAATATATGTTTAAAGGCCAACCATAATGGAGAGTATATTGACTCTGAGATAGCAAATGATCCTAAATATATAGTATGGTATCACTGGGAAAATTCGTGGGTATCTCTGAAATCGATGAAGTTGATGATTCGTTCTCTAGCTTGAAATCAAGATTGAGCTGGAACTTCCTTACCAAGTTCTAAACTACTCTCTCTCTCTCTCTCTCTCTCTCTCTCTCTCTCTCTCTCGTTTATCGTCAATATTGGATTTTGTTCAATCATCATTAAAACTGCCATTAATTAATTATTAATGTTTATATTAGGATATGAATATTTAAAATGAATTAAATTGATAATTTGTTCAGCGAAACTAACAACCTATTTTTAAAAAGGGTAATTTTTGAATTGTCCAGATAATATTTACAGTTTCAGATGACAATAGTAAGATTAAATCAATCAGTGAAAATAATTTAAGCTCTTTTCAAAGTTAATATTCAGTTATATCCGTTATTTGTGAGACACAAAGTTTGCATTTACATACGTTTTTTACATTAAAGATCGTATACGCATGCGGTTTACCGGTAAACGTTTACCTAGTTTTTTTTTCGTTGCTAAGTGTCTTTTGTCTTTGAAATCACTAGACATGATATGTGTTTGTATTTGCTGACAAGGTTGTTGTATCGACCATATAAAGAATTTAAATCATTACAATATCCAAAAATTTATTTTATTGATTTAACTCTAAGACTTTTTGTATTCTATTCCAACACGTCAATATCAAAAATCTATTCCATTGGCTATATTATGGTAAACCGGGAAATTGTCCACCAATCGCTCCGCTGATCTTAGAAAAAGCAAGTCTAGAATATATGCATTTATAGCGCATTGTATGAGGAGGCTAAAACGTTACTAAGAAATGGAGAAAAAAGAGGGGGAAATATATGTAATAAATTTAAAACCGCAACTTTCTGGATATCTGTAGCCTTTTAACCACTAAATGTTTCCTTAACATGCAAATTTATAACAACCTCCTTTTTGTATAAATATTTAGTCGACATTTAAAATAGCTTCGACAGAGGCACCACCTGGCTGGAGTACATGAATTCAAACATCTAGAGAGGCTACATATTGGGAAACACTAGTAATGTTATATTGAAACTTATGGGTCTAATTTTCATTATCAACTTAGCTACACCTTTTCTTCTAAATACTGGCTTAAAAATAAAGTATAATGACAAAAGGTTTTTTTCTTGCAGCAAATTTATCACGTAACAAAACAAACTGTATGGACGGGCACATGTACACCCTCGGAAATGAATCTTCGTTAACCTCTCTTAACTGATCATTTTATTTTGAAATAAATATTTACAGATTATCATCTTCAACCAACATTAATTAGGATCCCAACTCGTCAAATCTCAAAAACCCTGCAAATCCCAACAATATCAGCACCATTTTTAAAAAATCAAATTATCATCACTGTCTGAATTTAATAAACACAAAATCTGCAACATCAATTTCAGATTTTTTACGTACGGTTTTTGCAGCTAATCGTTTTGCCAAATCTTTCATAGCAGCATCTAAACCACATAAATTGTGCTTTCATTTAATTGAGTAAATTGTAGAATTCACAGTTTAAAAAGACGTGCCATATTTCAATAAATGGTATTTATATAACGCAACGCGTCAATAGGTTTTGCCGGTTGGTCACTGGTGAACTTCTTTCAGGGCTGAAAACTGTTGGTAAATGTTTTATTTTTTATTTTTAAGTTTAGAAAACAGAAAATATTTCAACATGTAGTTGGTGAGGCTGAAAAAGGAACACTACTGTGCTGCAATGCTTTGTATGCAAGACTTTGTATACATGACTGTAAAGTTCGAGGAAATGATCCATATATTCATGTAAAGTATGCACAACAGAAATCAATCGTCATAAAACCAAACCTAAAACTCAAAGTCAACTTAAAAAAATGAAATCTAATTTAAGTGTTACCACTTTGCAGTTTGAAGGAAATTCGGCAAATACTGAATATTTGCATTTAACGATAAGTGATAATCCTTTCCTCTGGCCTATATTGCCGACACTGAACAAAGTTTAAAAAATATTTTACCATCAATATTCATAATATCGACCAGATGAAAATGATCATTAGTATGGAATAATCAAAGCTGCCTTAACTCTCTCAGGAACAAATTTAATATTTTAACTTTGGTGTAAGATTTGGAGAGGGAACCAACTAATTGTTTTCTTCTGCTCAACAAATATCACATATACATTCTTTACCTGGACCACCCCAAATTTCTTCATAGTATTTTAAATTTCATCTTCTACTGACCAGCCATCAATATCTGTCTAATGACTTTAACTTTAAGTATTTCTTTATTTTGTGTCATGGGCCTCCATAAATGATTTTTTTCTGAACACGTTGAAAGAAAAATCATCAGTAATATTTTGTAAATAATGTTTTCGGCTGCCACTACTTCTTGTAAACTATTCAAACAAGTCACCATTTACCAAAAATCTCTCTCCATCGGTTATATAATATCGTGAAGCGAGAAAGTCCTCAATTCATTTTACTAATCATTGAAACAATAGTATATGCATTTATAGTGCACTGAAAGAGGACGCTAAAACTTGACAAAGAAATAGAGGGAAAATATTTGACAAATTTATAAACCTAACTTTATGAATTCCATGAACATCTGCTAGCTGGTTCTTTTTAGGGGCAATCTCAAAATACAGGTACATTTATCATAGACATATATAGAAAATTATTTTATTTTTTTGCACTTGGAAAAAGATGTTTAAAATACTAGACTAGATATTTTCATCAAATTGTAATATGTGATTATTTATATCATTTTTTGAATTATATGTCAAAAACACTAACTGCTACAATCTGATTATTAAGGTTATTAAACGGGTAATCTCAAAATATAAAAAATGAAAACTATTTTGATATCTTTTTATTTCTATTACAAATGAAGATTGGTAAAACGGATTCATTAAAAATAATAAGAAAATTAACTTGCAGGATAGGTTATATTTCCAAGATGAACAAATTTTCTTTTTCTTTTTTATTAATCATCGAATTGTCTACGGATTTTTCCGTTTTCCTGATAACGACAAAGAGCACAGGGCGGGTGTGACCAGTCAGCAAAGGATGCTCACTCCTCCATGACACCTGATCCTACCTCTAATTTGTAAAGGTCTTCTGCTCCTGTTTTGAATGTCTCCTTTTGACTTTTGATTCTTTGAACACTGTTCGTTATTACCACATTCCATTGATATCATAATTCTACAAAGCTTCATTTTATCATAACGTCATAAAACAATATTGCAATGCTTACCTAACAAACAATGAAAAAATCGTATACAAAATAAAATTATATTCAGAAGTGAAAGTATTTATTAGTGTATTGTAAATTGTGTTCAATATCACTAATGGTATCAAACGGCATGAGTACATGCTGGAATGAACAAAAACATGCCCAATGAAAACCAAAGTTTAGAGTTCTACATCAAGGATCTGAATCGGACTTGTATGTTATTTTTAAATAAAAAATTTAGTATGATAACAAATATAATGCGTGTTAGGCTGAGTTTAAAAAAAGCCCAAATAATCATGTAATCAAGTTTTTTAGAGTGTATAGTCTGAACTGGAACTTTCAGAAGACCTGTCAGTTCAGTACAGTACTTTGAAGGGTAAAATTGTTTCGATGTTAAATATTCTAAAAAAAAAAAAGTCACTTCTAAAGACTAGGGACAATCCAATGGCATATAGGTAATAAAATAAGCACTGAATTTCTACTACTTATTAGAGGTAACATAATTGTACTCGATTTTAATTGGTTATATTAGGAAGTTGTAGTAAAGTAGTTCTCATGTCCTTGTGTGCGACATTATAAAAGAAGAAAATAGTTATTGTGAAAACCATTTACAAAATGAAGTCCGTTGCAGTTAAAATCCTTGTTCTCGGCATTATCGTTCTGCAGTCTTCGGTCTTATGTCAAGTTTATAGAGGTAAGATATACTATCTTCATTTTAGTGTTCTTGTCGTTTTTCTGGTTTACGAAAATTCCTTTATTTATATATAACTTTTTACAAATGGCTTGAACCATCGTAAAACTTATCTATTATTTGAATCATTTTTCTAATTACTGAATGATGTTTTTGAATGAATTGTTTACTTATATTGGGTAATGCCATTTATATGTGTGAATAAATATTTGTATCCTTTATTTGAAGGTCGCTCACCTTGCCCCCCCCCCCCTGGTAATCCAAGATGTGGGTGGCATGTAGACCCCCTTCAAAGACCCAATCCTTACCCTCAACCTAACTCCCGACCCAATCCTGGCTGTGTACCACCCTTGTGTCATGTTGATCCATCACCCCGAGAAAACATGCAACATATTCGGTTAGGAGGTGACCCTCGACTTGGATACAGAGGATAAACATTAACATTTGTACACCCGGGTAGAAAGATGGTAGGAGGTAAAGTTTGAACATTTTTATATCAATCAAAATGTTTTCAATTAAATATATTTGAAGTATAGTAAAGGAGAGTGGTTATTTTAAGAGTAAATTTTCTTTATCAGTTTTTTGATTAAGAACAAAAAAGATTTTTTTTTAATATAAATTATGTGAACAAGAAGCGAAATCTCTATGTCTTGAACCATTTAAATGGACTATTCGAAAACTAACATATCGTTCAATTCATTTCAGATACGAACACTTCATAAACGGCACAATGTATTGTAAAATTCTGGTGATCAATAAATATATTGTGTTTCCATAATTCTTGATTTTATTGAAATCATCACAATATATTTACAGCGATTTATTTATAATATGCGTTAAAATATTAACATTGAACAAACTGTTCTTTGAAGAACAATTTAAAATGAGTGAGAAGATCATGAATTATATAAAGATATTGCATTTAATATTTTAATGAATTTGAAAAAGGAAAACAAATTAATGAATATTCTATCAGCATTCAATGGCAATACCAGTTAGGACAATAACTGGCTGTCCTCCACATAACTTTGTTAATCATAACGACGTTTGACACTTGTGATTATTCTATACTTAAATGTGTGCGGTTTTTATACCTTGTGTGTCAAGTGCTTACCTGTGAGAGATTTATTGAGCGCCACACACAGGTATGGCACTGTCAATCATAGCTAATAGTGTGTTAAACCACACTTAGAACGCCTCTCTGCATTTGATATCTACACAACAGAAAATGTTTATTACAACAAATATTCGGTTTAATGAAAATTTCTTTCAGTAAATAGCATTCAGCGCTTTCAGTAAGACTCTGATTCTTATAAATAATGATTAATAGATTTAAATTAGAAATATTTTTAAATGGATGAATCATCAAGTCAAAGTAGATATTTTAGGTAGGAGTATTCCTTATTGATTTTAATTTACCGATGTTATTTTTAATTTTAATCCTATTACTTACCTTGATTGTATTATAAAGGTGACCTTGTAAGCATTACTAATTTATCCTTTTCAATACAATACACTGACATTTACGTCATCAAACTTTCCAATATTTTATTTTACTTTGGTCGATCTCCAGTTGTTAAACAGTTGAAATACGTGAAATCGTTCTTTTCGTTAAAAACTTATTTGAAAGCAAAATTCGACTTCATTTTCATAAAATGAATTTGTGTTATTATCTTATTCATTTTTGAGAGACAGACAACGGTTAAACGGTTAAAAGAATCATACAAATAAGATATTTCTTATTTCAATTTATTCAGTCGTTTGTTTAGTTGTATTTTCTTTGCCATGATAAATTCGTGATAAACTCACCAATTTCGTCACGATATTTAATTACATTGCATTCGTACTTACCATGTTTAGTAAACAACAATCAAAGAAAACTGATAGTTTGAACATTTTCGTAGTTTATCAAAGAATTGGATATGAAAAATATTAACTGCTTCATTCACAATCTCATTTTTAAAAAAGATATAATTTTTTTTATTTAAATGTATTTACTGTTTAATGTTCATAATGGTCTACCTGATTTTTCTACGTGGCCCTCGGCAATTGTTTTTCATAAAATATCCTTACTGGTCTTTTGGTTGTTATTTTTTACATTATACAGTATTAATCATAGTGTGGTTTTAGGGGTCATAACTAGTGCTAATTCTTTATGCACAATAAAACAAACTTTAAGTGCAAGTTAAGGATAAAGTTGTCATATGTAAAATGTTTTGGTAGTTTAAACATCTTTCACAATATATTCATATTTTGAATTAAAACCAATATAGTGTTTCATTAACGAAAGAATATGATTTTTATGTTAATATATGGAATCATATAGACGCTCAGTGCACTCTATGCTCAGTGCACGACGAAGAATACAATTATGTTACCAATTGTAGTCAGAGAGTAATGGTGGTGCCATTTTACGTGCTATAGTTATCATTCAATTGACAAATATTAAAACGATATATTGATGTTGTCATATGAATCAAAACCAGTAGTAATGACATATTAACATAACATACACTTTGAGGAAATAATTAGAGATACCTCTTGCTTGCTGTTTACAAAAAACCATCAGAGACACTAAGGGATTAAAATAAAGCTTTAAATTTAACTTAAAAATCTTTGATTTGATTTGATTTGAACATATTTTATTGTATATATGTAACATACATATACATAAATGGTTTGGACGCAATATCTAATATCTTTATATATATATATATATATATATATATATATATATATATATATATATATATATATATATATATATATATATCTTGAAAATCTTGAAGATGTTCAATAAATTTTTTCGTAAAGAAAAATACTGCAATTTTTCTTCCAGAATTTAAAATGCAATGAAGTGTAGTTCACAAAATTGTAAATGGAATAGGTAGAATTATTATGTGCATTAATTGCATCAAGTATGCAATCAAGAAAAGATTAATTATTTTCCACGATTAATACGTACTGGTAAGAGTCACGTGCACTAATATAGTGAACAAAGGCAAGTTAGGTAGTTAGTTAAACATGAGTTAGTTAAACAGGCAGTAACTGTCAGAATTCCATGCGTCGGTCAGGACAGGTCTTATAGCTGCGTTTTATAAAAACGATAGTATTAAGTAGTATAAGGTGACACCTCACACCTTCCGCATTACACCTGTCGGTTTTTTGTTATAGGCTTGCATTGAAAAAAGTACAATCTTAGTATGTTGTCGTTTTTGAAAAGTTTTTATTTAACATAATTTTATGATTAAGATTCAATTTACGTTTCTCATATTTTGATTGCTAACATTGACAATCTTATTCATCTTTACCATAATAAAGCGAAAAACATCTGCATCGCTCAATAAAGTTTATCCATTACACAAAACACATGATATATAAAAAATAATAATCATAAAAGAACTAAAGAATTATCATTGAAACTGATTTAAAATTTTCTGAAAAAGGAAAATGTTTCCTAAGGGTTGATTTCAATTATTTCTTTACACAAAATCTCCTGTCAAAGATAGAAATATTCAAAGTAAATAAAAAAACAAAAAAAAACAATGGTAAAAACGACAAAAAATAAAAACAAAGATAAAAAATAATGTGCATATTAACATATTAACATATTTGGAACATTTCCTGAATAATTGCCTAAATCATACACATACATCATAAAACCTACGTTTTTACAGTTAACCAAAATTGATACAAATCGGACAAGCTGCAAATATCTGTATTTCTTCAAAACAGTACATACTTGTACAAGGAATTATGTAAGGAATGACTATTTGGTTCGATAATATTTCATATGTTTGCCTATTGTTTAATTCTCGATGACAATTAATTTAATTCTGAATGGTTTATAACGAGCAAAGTTGTTAATGGTTGCATATTCAGTAATTTAAAAAAAATCCCGTTCATATTTTATATATTTTCTGAAAGGGAAATGCGAAGAAATCTGCAAGTATCATTTCATAAGGTATGTAATATGTTAAAGATATGAAATTTGAATGGTGATTAAATGTTTTTATTTTCTAAGGGGTATAAATAAGAGAAAAAATCGTTTCCAATATATCTCCAGAACAAAACATCAGCCATGATCCGAGCTTGCGTTGTTTTTGGTTTCTGTGTTGCCACCGTGCTCTCCGATGGAAATCAGGGCTGTATGTACTTATCTTTATATCTTTCTTTGTGTAATTATCAGTCTTTCGGTCTGTATATCGTTGTCTTCTTTCTGTGATTTTCTGTATCTATAACACTTTTTCTTTTCTTGTATATCTTTGTATTATTTTAAGTATTTGTCGGTTTGACTTATTTTGTATTCATATTTATATAACAAGCTTCGTTTCCATACGTTTTACTCTCATTGCTCTTGCCATAACTACCAATATTGATAAGATTTATCCTACTACAGCCGACGGCTATATTCCTGATGGAAACAGCGAGGGACACATCGGAGGGGGGCTAATTGGAGGAGGAGGATTAGGTAGTATAATTGGTGGAGGAAGTCAGTGGTCTCATCATAAACAATGGTCTAGTTCCTGGCAGTCAGGAAGCCACGGTGGCATCGGAGGAGGAATCAACGGAGGGGGTCAAGGTGGGATCAGAGGAGGGGGTCATGGTCAGATCATAGGAAGAGGACAGGGTGGGATCATAGGAGGTGGTCATGGAGGGCTCATTGGAGGTGGTCAAGGTGGGATCATTGGAGGGGGTCAAGGTGGGATCATTGGGGGAGGACACGGTGGAATTATTAAACGAAAGGGATGCGGACCTTACGGATGTGGACATTACAGGCGAAAATAAGTAGGTTCACCTATACTTGCATGAATTCAAACAATTAATACTAATAAACTTGTGAATTTATAATTTTACTACAGTTTTTAGAGAGACAGATTTATGATTTTTCTTTTCTTTTTTTCTAGGCTGTTTACTGAAAAATATGTTAGAAACCGTTGTTAATTGTATTTGTTGACAATAAAACGAAAACTTACATGATTCTAATCTTTTTCATAATTACAAAAAGATGCATCTCGTTTAATATTTTATAATGAAATACTAATTTAAAAACAAAATGAATTTTTGAGTAAAAAAATTTGCTACAGATAATCAACTTTTTTGGAAATAATAAAAAACCAAGATATTTGTGAGCCAATGGTCACTAGTCTAACACCCGCTCTTATGTGAATATACAAAATAAGCAAAGTGAACATGTAACAGGAAGGCGACATCGAATTTGTTCCAAAAGAGTGTGTTAAAATTTCAAGCATCTGCAATTGATAGTTACTGAGAAATCTTTGACGCAAATTTGTTAAAACAACTAGGCAAAAAATAAACAAAGTCGTCATTTAATAGAAAGTTGACGTCTGATTGGTCCAAAAATGAATTCCACCATATGGCATGCATAAATCTTTGACAAAAATGTGATACCGACAGACAGAAACACAGACACACAGACAGAAACATAAGGGTAAAACAGCATACCCCCTCTCCTTCGGAACGGGTGTGTAACGATGTGCTTAATCTAATGTAACCGATCCTAACGACAAAAAATAAACAGGATACGTTTTGTATTGATTAAGCAGTCTCTGCAAAAGCTATCGTATCTATACTACTAAAATTATGGACTCGAATTTTTGTGTTTCAATACTGGTAAATCGGAGGAGATCTGTCCATTGTCTTCGATATTATAAACATTTTATCAAACTTAACTATGCCAAACGTGAAATTGTTTTCTTTCCATTGCGTCAATTAATCAAATATCAGCAAAAATAAAGTCCAAAATAATCCGGAATTATAACCGGAATGAATTTGAATTTTGTAATCGTCAAGAGCTCAGCTTCCAGATTCGCTTTACATATTGTTCTGTAAATCGAACTCATCCATTTTTTACGGTATGAAAGAAGTGTACAAAATTGTCAAATAACATTCCTGTCCATCAATGTATTAAGAATAAAACTAATTTTCATAAAACGTATGATGACTAAGAATATGGCTAGGATAGCGCAAAGGTAATTTCTTTACATTTCATGCATACGCTTTAGACTCGCGGGTAGGTGAAGACGGGTTTAGTAATAGTTCATAAAATATAACTTTTTTCATTAAATTCAAAACAAGTAGTGAAATAAACATTCAAAATATAAAATCAATCTCTTCATGTTCAGTTTTTTCCCTAAAATTCTATTTGCAGTTGGGTAGTCACACTGTGGCCACGAAAAGAGTTTAGATCACATTTTAGTTTGGAAATTTGTGTCTTGAACTTTGATGAAAGCGGACAAAACGGAGAAAAATATCCCATTTACGCACGAAATTATTATTTTAAAGTATATGAAAAAAATATCCCGCGAACACCATTAAGCCCAGGGTAGGGTACTCTGTTCTATTGTCTTCGACTATAAACTCTGGTTGAAAAGTGTTTTGGAAAGAAATGGTTGTAGAAAGGGTATTATTGTGGCAAAACTCTTATTATCGCATTTTTTAAATTCTTTTTCATCTAACCCGATCACCTGTGCGGGAACGTTAAATCTTGTTCTTATGAATAAAAAGAGTGAAATACATATCTTTTAAAAAATGTTTTATTTCGAGTATATTTTTTATCACGACGCTATGTTTTAGCAAATCTTAGGACATATTTTCTAAAAAGAAGTCTTAATCAATTGATAAAATGACTGATTGATTGATTGATTGATTGATTGTGATCATACGTCCCCGACGTCAAGATTCAACAACATATATTGCAACGTAACTAAATGCCTATTCAAGAAACCAGTGGTAGACCAATGCCTCACTCACAGAGCCATTCTGCACACAGGGATAAAAGTTCCAGCTATCAGCCAAAAATTTCATATATGGCAAACATTTGCCATGAAAACAATTGCCACCTTTTTTAAACTATTCAGACATGTTTTATATTGGATACTATACATACACACACTTGACAAATTATCTACTATAGACAAACAGACGGATTACTCTTAAAAATCATTCGAACTTATGATGTAACTAATTGTGTATTAGATAATATTTGCAATGCGCTTTTGCATTAAATGAGAAAACGCTACGTATGATAATGAGTATTGATAAACGACACTGGATGACAGTTTAAAGACCAAAAAATGCATTATAAACAAACTATGAATATCTCATCACGATAAATTTTCTACCAAAAGTTCAGATTAGCAAATTGTGGCAATATTGATTAAAAACTCACTAATATGCTAGAAATATTTTAATAAATCAAAGATATAATCCACAAGGTAACAAAATCAAAGAGATACATTGTGTAAACAATCAAAATAAACACATTTTACTCTGAAGTACTGTTTTCATTATTCCTTGAATATGAAAAAATTCAACGTCAGTTACAACTAAAATATAAAATTTTTCAAACGTTGGTAATCATCACAACATTTATGCGCTTAAATATATATATATACTGTTTCGAGATATACACATTCCTTTAAATTTAAAAACAAATTGACTTAAAAAAAATATTCAGCATTTTTGAATTGCAGTAAAAGTAAGCACAAATGCAAAGTAATAATGTTGAAATTGAATTTTAATAAAAAGCTCGTTTAGTAGCCATACAACAACCATAATCGGTCACTCTCAGAAGTTCTGAAAAGCTTTAAGGGCTCAGACGATTTGAGGAGAAAAACCTCAATAATCTTGAGTTATTCACTGAAAATGATAAGTAAACCCTGTATCACCGTTGGGTTTGTTTTGATGGAAATGAAGAAATAATGAGCGATCCTTTAGTTGGTACTGAAAGTAAAGAGGAAACATTGAATGACCTTACGCTTGCACCGAGGGTACTAAATTTTTTAATTCCTTATGGAAGAAAGTATGATGAATATTCGATATAATTTATATGAGGATAAGTTCAAGCAAGTATAAGAAATATATTACGAGTTACATAAATGATCGTATTACTATAAAAGTACATCTCTTTCTGTTGGCTATAATCTAAAATAAAGGTATTAGAGTATGAATTGAACCCTAATAACATAAAAGTCAACAACTCTATTTAATAACAAATACAAAATGTGAATGTTACAATCCTATCTCAATCAAAACAATAACTTTTTTAAAACATTTTCTAACATTTTTATAAGTTAAGTTACAATAAAGGAGAATTATTCGTTTATCAACAAGTATGACATTTTTGTCTCTTGATTATTGGTTTTTGACACGCAGAATGGGACCAGGGTTGGTAGACATTTTTTGTTAAAACGTCGGTTCTCCCAAAAATCAGCCGAAACACGCACGACACATAACGATAATAGGTGTACCAAAAAAGTGTTTACGGTCGTCATATATTTTTGTCTACACATGATCAAAATGAAGAAATAAACAGTAGCTGCATTTGTCAAAAGCTAACAATTTGAATTGGCCTTATTAACAGCAAGTTAGTTACAAATTAAACAAATATATTCCCCCAAAAAGTTAAAAAAAAAATTATAGCTTAAAATCTGTTGCAAAATACTTATGTTTTTAGAATTGTTATTAGAGTACGTACATTTTATTGCCTACAACATATTCGATAAACTGTGATGCAAGAAAACAGCACTGTGTAGGATAGAATTTTCATTTGCATAAATGGTATAAAATATAATTATAATAGAATATAAATTGTGGTCTTATTAGTTGTATTAATTAATGTGGTAAAGATAGACCGATAAGTAAGTACAAAAGTTACAGAATATAGAACCAGTAACTGTCAGTATTTCGTTCATCTGGCAAGACAGGTCTTAGTGCGACAATTCACTTTTTCTCGGTTAAGGTGTTGAGTTAGGTGGCAGAGGGCAGTTTTTGTTTTTACAATTCACTGTATCCTGGGGATGTGTGTCTTCGGAACTGTGTAACTAGAATTTCCTCAGTTCCCATTCAGCACAAGTACTTTTAATTCACTTCTTATAAGGCCAATCACCAATTACTGGGGAAAATTACTTGTCAGAATATGGACTCGTTATAAGACAAGTATAAGACCAGTGAACAACCAAATGTCACCTTGTGCTGAATACTCCTTTATCCCCATGGTTTTCAATATTTTTTTTTTCTGAAATCTACGTCTATGACTCTATGCCCCTCCTATAATTCCTTTCTGAGCTATTTGTTTATATTAATTTCATTTCTCGATCTCTCTAATAGTTCATGTTGAGCTATCCGCTTATTTCTTTATGAGTGACATTAATCATTCTTTTATATATCAATATTTTCACCCTTATTTAAATTTAGTTTGAGTAACTTCTTCAGAGTGACGTTCTGTCTTCGTAAAGCTTTCAATAAAAGTCTGTTAGAAGGCTAAGATAGAATTTTGTAAATGTATAAACTGTGTATTAATTTTAGATGCCTTTAAATTGTCTACATGTATAACAAACACATCTTCGAAAAATTACAAATGTATATGTATTAACTAAAAACAACTAGATTTACAAAATTTAAATATTTACAAATATGAAATTACAATATGAAATCTAAAATGTTTTTTTTTCAATATAATTTACATGTTATATAAACCAAACAGTAAATTTGATTTCTAAATAATCAAAGAGGGCTCAAGTGTTGTTGCCATTTTTACACCATATTGATTTCCTTTAAAAGAAGAACTCCATATAAAAATATAGGAAAATGCCTAAATATAAAAGGTAAACTGTATGGATTTTGTTTCTCATAAATTATAGTTTATAACTTATTTATTAAACAATTCATATCTTGAAATTTTAGCAACTTCTGATGGTTAATTTGCTGACCATCCGGCCTCCTTAATATCAAAGGACAATATACATGTACTTATATTTGGAGGCCCTTTACGAACGCCATTGGGTCTCTTCATTAGGCTATGTCATTAAAGCTTTCCATTAACATTTCCTAAACAAGTTTTCCCTTTCTGATTCATCATTTCAAGCAGAGTATTCAGTTAGATATTCTGTAGAATAGTTTATATCTATAACCGATTTTGTTGAAATATATTTTTAAAGGATAACAGGTATCATGTAACCGGAATATTGATCAATTTATTATATAATTTATTGCATTTTATTTTCCTAGTCACACTTCACTGGATGTTGGTGCAAGACTCTGACAAACTGACACGGCAATTTCAAACTGCTTTAAACAAGCGCATGGAAAAGAAACACATGCTACTTCTTTTTTACCGACCAGAACTGTTTAGCTTTAAAATCAAACACAAACATAATGAAAGGTATACCATAGACTAGAAGATAATTTAATTACCGAACACATGTAATAAATATTTGTTACATGTATGAATATAGTTTAAAACTTTTTTTGAACATTTTTGCACCGCTTTTTTAATTAGTGTCAGGCTATAAAGGATGGGCCACACAAAGGCTTCCTGTTTTATAAAACTGAAATGCATCATAAACTTTGAATCCAGTAGTATTATATTATACTGTCTTTTAGGCTTTTTCCTTACAAAAGTGGTGAAAAATCTTTAATAATAAATAAGTAAAATTGATAAATTATAATGAAAAAATAAATTTGCGAATTTTAGTTCGGGTTTTCAACGTAAAACACCGTTACACGTAAGCCCATGAATATGAAATTGTCAAACATTTTCTCGTTCCATCACCATCTTGTACAATTAAAAATGAAGAAAACAGTCAATAAATTTACACATTCTTAAGATTTGTAATTAACATACAAATGTATATATGCAAAGAAAAAAATATAAGACTTTGTTTTGTGAAAAGCATTTTTTGAATTTATGAATTGAAATCAAAAAATAATTATGAGTTATAATTCATACCAATGCAAACATGATTGACAGTTTGAACAGGTATAAAAGCACCAAGAGTTTTGTTATACTCACAGTAGCTCCTTTGTCTACAACAAATCAACAACCATGATTAGAGCCATCATCCTTCTGACTATCTGTGTCGCCACCGTTTACTGCAACGGTTACATACGTAAGTCTTTATCTTTTTATTCTTTTTTTCTGTTATCATTCGTTCTAAATAGTTTTCTCTCCTTTTTTCTCTCATTCTCTCTCTTTTTCTTTCTCTCACTTTCAAAGTATGATTTTGATTTTTCAGCGGGTGGTGGTCATATCGGCGGGGGCCGGATTGGTGGCGGACGTCTTGGAGATCTCAGGGGAGGATTAGGTGGTATCAATGGTGGTGGCAGCCAGTGGTCCGATTCCTGGCAGTCTGGTAGCCTCGGAGGACGTATTGGGAGTGGACTTGGAGGACACAGAAGGATCATTGGAGGGGGTAACGGAAGGATCATTGGAGGGGGTAACGGAAGAATCATTGGAGGAGGCCACGGTTATGGAGGAAATGGTTGCGGACCTTACGGATGTGGTGGGCGTAAATAAGTATGTTTTTTTATATCGAGTCCTTTTCCGTAAATGTTTGAATATTTGCATATAATTTGTTATTCATATGCATATTCATCTAAATATATTTTTTTGTAATTTTACAGGAACATTTTAGGATGTCATTATTACCAACAGTATTATTGTATCCTAATATTGTATTTGTTGTTATTTGTTTTCAAATAAATTATTGATAACCGCATACTAGCATAAGTGTTGTTCAAATCTGTTATCAAGGAACATCTAACGATTATAGTGATGTCCTGTTTAAGAATGACATGGGTTCACAAATGTATTTGGTCGCTATCTTATTGTTAAGATGTTTCACGTGAAATTCACATGAAAAATTTCACGTGAGTTTCACTTAACAGGAATTTCACGTGAATTTCATGTGAATTTTACATGAAACTTAACGTGAACTTCACGTAAAGCTCTTTTCACATGAATTTCATGTGAGGCACAATTGGCTGTGTATTCCCTTTAATGTTTCTTTCAAAGAGGTAATCTCGGCTGTTCCAAGAGCCTCCCCCCAACACATTTTCACTGCTTGTTCGTCTAAATTAAAAAAACAAATTAATGCGTTAATTATCGAATTTATTAATCTCAATTAATGAAATAAAAAATCATAAATAAGTTAAGTGTGTATTTCATTCATCGAAAAATATATCGTCTGCATTCGATTCCGATCGATAGTCTTCGATCGATGTACTTGTAAACAAAAATACTAACAAAACCTTTGGGGTTACGCGAAACAGCCGTCTCAACCAATCAGATTCATCTCGCTTGAAAATATGACCTACTTCCTCTCTCTATAGATATACCGATCAGCTGATAGTCGGAGATGTTAGTAGAATAGAAATAAAGTTTTTGTTATCGTGAATGTTGCAGAATAACCTCCGAGGTCGAGAAATGTTGTTTAGAAATAGCCTCGGCTTTTATATTTCTAAACAATATTTCTCGACCTTGGAGGTTATTCTGCAACATTCACGAAAACTCTTACTTTATTTCTTTAATAAATACTATAGTATTATAAAAAAAGAACTAATGCGTGTTAGGCTGAGTTAAAAAAAAAACACCACAAAAATCATGCAATCAAGTTTTGTAGAGTGTATAGTCTGAACTGGAACTTTCAGAAGACTTTTCAGTTCAGTACAATACTTTGAAGGGTAAAATTGTTTCGAAGTTAAATATTCTAAAAACAAAAAGTCACTTCTAAAGACTAGGGACAATCCAATGGCATATATGTAATAAATTAAGCACTGAATTTCTTCTACGTAGTAGAGGTAATATAATTGTACTCGATTTTAATTAGTTATATTAGTTTTTAAAAATACCACAAAAACTCATGCAATCAAGTTTTATAGAGTGTATAGTCTGAACTGTAACTTTCAGAAGACTTGTCAGTTCAGTACAGTACTTTGAAGGGTAAAATTGTTTCGAAGTTAAATATTCTAAAAAAGAAAACGTCACCTCTAAAGACTAGGGACAATCCAATGGCATATAGGTAATAATATATGCACTGAATTTCTACTACGTAGTAGAGGTAATATAATTGTACTCGATTTTAATTAGTTATATTAGGAAGTCGTAGTGAAATAATTCTCATGTCCTTGTGTGCGACATTATAAAAGAAGAAAATAGTTATTGTGAAAACCATTTACAAAATGAAATCCTTTGCAGTTACAATTCTTGTTCTCGGCATTATCTTTCTGCAGTCTTCGGTCTTATGTCAAGTTTATAGAGGTAAGATACACTCTCTTCATTTTAGTGTTCTTGTCGTTTTTCTGGTTTACGAAAATTCCTTTATTTATATATAACTTTTTACAAATGTCTTAAACCATCGTAAAACTTATCTATTATTTGAATCATTTTTCTAATTACTGAATGATGTTTTTGAATGAATTGTTTATTTATATTGGGTAATGCTATTTATATATGTCAATAAATATTTGTATCCTTTCTTTGTAGGTCGCTCACCTTGCCCCCTGGTAATCCAAGATGTGGTTGGCATGTAGACTTCCTTCCAAGACCCAATCCTTACCCTCAGCCTAACTCCCGACCCAATCCTGGCTGTGTACCACCCTTGTGTCATGTTGATCCATCACCCCAAGGAGACAGGCAACATATTCGGTTAGTGGGTGACCCTCGACTTGGATACAGAGGATAAATATGAACATTTGAAACCCGGGTAGAAAGATGGTAGGAGGTAAAGTTTGAACATTTTTATATCAATCAAAATGTTTTCAATTAAATATATTTGAAGTATAGTAAAGAAAGAGTGGTTATTTTAAAAGTAATTTATTTTTAGTCTTTTGATTAAGAACAAAGAAGATTTTTTTGAATATGAATTATGTGAACAAGAAGCGAAATCTCTATGTCTTGAACCATTTAAATTGACTATTCAAAAACTAATATATCGTTCAATTCATTTCAGATACGAACACTTCATGAACGGCACACCGTATTGCAAAATTATGGTGATCAATAAATATATATTGTGTTTCCATAATTCTTCATTTTCTTGAAATCATAACAATATGTTTACAACGTTTTATTTATACTAAGTGTTAAAATATTAACCTTGAACAAACTGTTCTTTGAAGAACAATTTAAAATGAGAAGATCGAATTATATAAAGATATTGCATTTAATTTTTTAATGAATTTGAAAAAGGAAAACAAATTAATGAATATTCTATCAGCATTCAATGGCAATACCAGTTAGGACAATAACTGGCTGTTCTCCACATAACTTTGTTAATCATAACGACGTTTGACACTTGTGATTATTCTATACTTAAATGTGTGCGGTTTTTATACCTTGTGTGTCAAGTGCTTACCTGTGAGAGATTTATTGAGCGCCACACACAGGTATGGCACTGTCAATCATAGCTAAGAGCGTGTTAAACCACACTTAGAACGCCTCTCTGCATTTGATATCTACACAACAGAAAATGTTTATTACAACAAATATTCGGTTTAATGAAAATCTCTTTCAGTGAATAGCATTCAGCGCTTTCAGTAAGACTTTGATTCTTATAAATAAAGTTTAACAAATTTAAATTAAAAATATTTTTAAATGGATGATTCATCAAGCCAAAGTAGATATTTTAAGTTGGAATATTCCTTATTGATTTTAATTTACCGATATTATTTTTTATTCTAATCCTATTACTTACCTTGATTGTATTATAAAGGTGACCTTGTAAGCAAAACTAATTCATCCTTTTCAATACAATACATTGACATTGACGTCATCAAACTTTCCAATATTTTATTTTACTTTGGTCTAGATCTCTAGTTGTTAAACAGTTAATTTATGTGAAATTGTTCCTTTCGTTAAAAAACGTATTTGAAAGCAACATTCGACTTCATTTTCATAAAATGAATTTGTGTTATCATCTAATTCATTTTTGAGAGGCAAAAAACGGTTAAACGGTTAAAAGAATCATACAAATAAAATATTTCTTATTTCAATTTGTTCAGTCGTTTGTTTAGTTGTATTTTCTTTGCCATGATAAATTCGTGATAAACTCACCAATTTTGTCACGATAATTAGTTACATTGCATTTGTACTTACCATGTTTAGTAAACAACAATCAAAGTAAACTGATAGTTTGAACATTTTCGTAGTTTATCAAAGAATTGGATATAAAAAATATGAACTGCTTCATTCACAATCTCATTTTTAAAAAAGATATAACCCTTTTTTATTTAAATGTATTTACTGTTTAATGTTCATAATGGTCTACCTGATTTTTCTACGTGGCTCTCGGCAATTGTTTTTCATAAAATATGCTCACTGGTCTTTTGGTTGTTGTTTTTTTTTTACATTATACAGTATTAATCATAGTGTGGTTTTAGGGGTTATAAGTAGTGCTAATTCTTTATGCACAATAAAACAAACTTTAAGTGCAAGTTAAGGATAAAGTTGCCATAGGTAAAATGTTTTGGTAGTTTAAACTTCTTTTAAAATATATTCATATTTTCAATTAAAACCAATATAGTGTTTCATTAACGAAAGAATGTGATTTTTATGTTAATATATGGAATCATATAGACGCTCAGTGCACTATATGCTCAATGAACGACGAAGAATACAATTATGTTACCAATTGTAGTCAAAGAGTAATGGTGGTGCCATTTTGCGTGCTATAGTTATCATTAAATTGACAAATATTAAAACGATAGATTGATGTTATCATATGAATCAAAACAAGTAGTTAGGACACCTTGTGCATAACATACACTTTGAGGAAATAATTGGAGATACTTCTTGCTTGCTGTTTACAAAAAACAATCAGAGACACTAAGGGATTAAAATAAAGCTTTAAATTTAACTTGAAAATCTTTGATTTGATTTGTTTGAACATATTTTATTGTATATATATAACATACATATACATAAATGGTTTGGACGCAATATTTAATATCTTAATATATATATATATATATATATATATATATATATATATATATATATATATATATATATATATATATATATATATATATAATATTGAAAATCTTTAAGATGTTAAATAAATTTTCTCGTAAAATTCTGCAATTTTTCTTCCCAAATTTAAAATGCAATGAACTGTAGTTCTTAAAATTGTAAAGGGAATAGGTAGGATTATTATGTGCATTAATTGCATTAAGTATGCAATCAAGAAAACATTAATCATTTTCCACGATTAATACGTACTGGTAAGAGTCACGTGAACTAATGTAGTGAACAAAGGCAAGTTAGGTAGTTAGTTAAACATGAGTAATGGAATGTACAGGCAGTAACTGTCAGAATTCCATGCGTCGGTCAGGACAGGTCTTATAGATGCATTTTATAAAAACGATAGTAGTAAGTAGTATAAGGTGACACCTCACACCTTCCGCATTACACCTGTCGGTTTTTTGTTATAGACTTGCATTGAAAAAAGTACAATCTTAGTATGTTGTCGTTTTTAAAAAGTTTTTATTTAACATAATTTTATAATTTACATTTCTCATATTTTGATTGCTAACATTGACAATCTTATTCATCTTTACCATAATAAAGCGAAAAACATCTGCATCGCTCAATAAAATTTATACATTACACAAAACACATGATATATAAAAAATAATAATAATAAAAGAACTAAAGAATTATCATTGAAACTGATTTAAAATTTTCAGAAAAAGAAAAATGTTTCCTAGGGGTTCATTTCAATTATTTCTTTACGCAAAACCTCCTGTCAAAAATAGAAATATTCAAAGTAAATAAAAACATTTTAAACAAAGATAAAAAATAATGTGCATATTAACAAAAGAAAACCGCTTGTTTTCGTCCTCCGATTGCTTTGGGTTTTGACCAATTGTAAGATCAAACAAACTTCAGAAAGTATTTTGAAAAGAATGAAGACAGGTTTGTTTTTAATTTGCCAAAATATCTTATGTAACATTTGTTTTATATGGAGACTTTGTACATCTTTTTTCCTTTGGAATATTTCCTGAATAATTGCCTAAATCATACACATACATAATAAAACCTACGTTTTACAATTAACCAAAATTGATACAAATCGGACAAGCTGCAAATATCTGTATTTCTTCAAAACAGTACATACTTGTACAAGGAATTATGTAAGGAATGACTATTTGGTTCGATAATATTTCATATGTTTGCCTATTGTTTAATTCTCGATGACAATTAATTTAATTCTGAATGGTTTATAACGAGCAAAGTTGTTAATATTGCATATTCAGTAATTAAAAAAAAAAATCCCGTTCATATTTTATATATTTTCTGAAAGGGAAATGCGAAGAAATCTGCAAGTATCATTCCATAAGGTATGTAATATGTTAAAGATATGAAATTTGAATGGTGTTTAAATGTTTTTTATTTTCTAAGGGGTATAAATAAGAGAAAAAATGTTTTCCAATATATCTCCAGAACAAAACAACAGCCATGATCCGAGCTTGCGTTGTTTTTGGTTTCTGTGTTGCCACCGTGCTCTCCGATGGAAATCAGGGCTGTATGTACTTATCTTTATATCTTTCTTTGTGTAATTATCAGTCTTTCGGTCTGTATATCGTTGTCTTCTTTCTGTGATTTTCTGTATCTATAACACTTTTTCTTTTCTTGTATATCTTTGTATTATTTTAAGTATTTGTCTGTCTGTCTGTCTCTTTGTAGTCTTCATATTTATATTACACGCGTCGCTTCCATAAGTTTCGCTCTCATTACTCTTGCCATAACTACCAGTATTGATAAGGTTTATTCTACTACAGCCGACGGCTATATTCCTGATGGAAACAGCGAGGGACACATCGGAGGGGGGCTAATTGGAGGAGGAGGATTAGGAAGTATCATTGGTGGAGGAAGTCAGTGGTCTCATCAAAAACAATGGTCTAGTTCCTGGCAGTCAGGAAGCCACGGTGGCATCGGGGGAGGAATCAACGGAGGGGGTCAAGGTGGGATCATAGGAGGTGGTCATGGAGGGCTCATAAAAGGTGGTCAAGGTGGGATCATTGGAGGGGGTCAAAGTGGAATCATCGGAGGAGGACACGGTGGAATTATTAAACGAAAGGGATGTGGACCTTACGGATGTGGACATTACAGGCGAAAATAAGTAGGTTCTCCTATACTTGCATGAAGTCAAACAATTAATACTAATAAACTTGTGAATTTATAATTTTACAAAAGTTTTTAGATAGACAGACTTATGATTTTTCTTTTCTTTTTTTCTAGGCTGTTTACTGATGAATATGTTAGAAACCGTTGTTAATTGCATTTGTATTCAATAAAACGAAAACTTACTTGTTTTTAATCATTTTTATATTTACAAAAAGGTGTGTCTCGCTCGTTTATATATCACGAATTTAAAAACGCAATGATTTTTTGAGTAAACCAAATTTGCTATAGATAAAAAAAACGTTTTTGGAAATGATAATAAAAAACCCAGATATCTGTGAGCCAATGGTCACTAGTGTAACCCCCGCTCTGTTGTGAATATACAAAATAAGCAAAGACAACCTGTAACAGGAAGTTGACATCTTATTTGTTCAAAAATAAATCCCACCATATTGCATGCCTTAACAAAGAGTGTGTTAAAATTTCAAGCATCTGCAATTGATAGTTGCTGAAAAATCTTTGCGCAAATTTGTTAAAATAATTAGGCTAAAAATAAACAAAGTCGTCATTTAAGAGAAAGTTGACATCTGATTGGTCCAAAAATGAATTCCACCATATGGCATGCATAAATCTTGGACAAAAATTTGATACGGAGACAGACACACAGACAGAAACACAAGGGTTATACAGCATACCCCCTCTCCTTCGGAACGGGTGTGTAACGATGTGCTTAATCTAATGATACCGATGCTAAGACAATAAATAAACAGTATATGTATTGTATTGATTAAGCAATCTCTGCAAAAGCTATTGTATCTATACGATTAAAATTATGGACTCGATTTTTTGTGTTTCATTACTGGTAAATCGGCTGAGATCTGCCCATTGTCTTCGATATTATAAACAGTTTATCAAATTTCACTATGTCAAACGTGACTTATTGTTTTCTTTCCATTGCGTCAATTAATCAAATATATCAGCCAAAATAAAGTCCAAAATAATCCGGAATTGTAAACCAAATGAATTTGAATTTTGTAATCGTCAAGAGCTGAGCTTCCAAATTCGCTTTAGATATTGTTCTGCAAAATGAACTTATCCATTTTTGTCGAATTGCCTAACACGACTTAATGACTTTATGTCAGCTTGAAGGGGGAAAAGCAAGTTGCAGTCATAATGATTGAACTTATTTATGTTGAAGATTTATTTGTAATGTATACTTAAAATTAGTTTTACGTAATCTAAAATAGTAATTTTGATTGCCCAAATATTCTTATTCGTGCTCACTTAGAAAATGCATTGACATGTGCAGAAATCATAACAATCCGTAGTATAAATGCTGAAAACATATCAGGTTGTTAGAGATTTAAGTCATTCATGCGTTGAAAAAAAAATTAAAACAAAAATAAAACAAAAATAATTTTATTGATTGTAAAGTTATACTAAAAAAAACTTCTAAGTGATGAAACAAAATATTCAAATTTGTTTTTTCTTCACTGCGATGTCTTACATTTGTAATGGATAATACATTTCATTTGGGGAAATTCATAGACGGTATATTTTAAATATGCCCCTCTTTTTAGTTTCTAGATAATTTTGGTTAATGATGCATGTGTATCGTCCATTGTTCTTATTTATTAAATGAATAGACAATAAAATTACTTATTCTTTAATATGCAAAACACAATATGAATGGAAGTTTTTATAGGTTTTTTTTATTTTTTTTTCGGGGGGGGGGGGGCGTAAGATTTTGACATTTCTATCAGGAATTATATTAATATGCAGAATGGTATCAGGGTTGTGGACATTTTTATTTTTGTTAAAACGTCGGTTCTCCCAAAAACATCATTTATTGATTTGAGAAACACCATGAAATGATATCCATAGCAAGTAACTCAGACGAAACACGTACAACGGTAATAGTTGTAACAAACAAGTGTTTGCTGCCGTCATATAATTTTTGTCTACTCATGATTAAAATGAGGAAATAAACAGTAGCTTGCATTTGTCTAAAGCTAACAATTTCAAATGGGCTTAACAGCAAGTTAGTTACAAATTAAACAAATATATTCCCCTAAAAAGTTCAAGAAAAAAATATTTATAGCTTAAAATCTGTTGCAAAATACATATCCCTTTAGAATTGTTATTAGAGGACGTACATTTTATTGCCTACAACTTATTCGATAAACTGTGATGCAAATAAAAAGCACTAAGCAGAATTGGATTTTATCATTTGCATTAATGGTATCAAATATAATTATAATAGAACATTAATCGTGGTCTTATTAGTTAGTTGCATTAATTAATGTGGTATAGATAGCCCGATAAGTAAGTACAACAAGAGTTATGGAATATAGAACCTGTAACTGTTCGTATTTCGTTCATTTGTCAAGACAAGTCTTAGCGCGACGATTCACATAAGAAGTAATAAGTAAAATTTGTTACACATTAGACCTTCCGAATTAAAGTTGTCAGTTTTCTATTTGGTTTGCCGTGATGAAATATTTTAACGTCGCATTTTGGCAATACTGTATACAGGGTTATTTCCCCCCTGTGATTATTTCGCCTCTTTACACTTGTTAACAATTTCGGCCGGTCTTGTGTTCGTTCAGATATTTATAATAGATAAATTGTTTTGAACTCGCCGTCTTAAATTTGCCTGCCGACAAAGAAGGCGAAAGGGTCGAAAATAAAATGGGGTTGAAAATATCCCTGCTTACAGTATTTAACGATGCAGAACACGTCTTAAATCAACATCTTTCTATCATAATGTGTGGAAAAAACCCTTTTTCACTTTTTATTTAGTGATATAATTAATTTCTATTTGTTTTGTTACAAAATGTTTTCTCAGTCTAAAGAAAAAAACCAACTCTTTTTCTAGGCTAACGTGTTAACGTTAAGTTAGCTCAAAGATTATTTGTTGAATATTTAAAAGACAAAGATTTTGATAAAAGGAAAATATGTTAGTTACATTGTAATCAGTAGGATCAATTCCTGGGCAGGCATAGGAAATCTAGGATAGATAAGAGGGGAAACTATCTTTTTTGTTAAAAAAGAATCATCATAAGGATCAATGAAACCAATGGAGGTAGTTAAGGGATCAATTGGAATCGGTGCAAGTAGACGATTAGAAATCATGGGAAGAATTATGGGCAAATAAGGATATTCTGTAAAATAGTTTATATCTATAATCAATTTTGATGAAATGTATTTTTAAAGAATAACATGTATCATGTAACCAGGGGATCTATTAATTATATGATTAATTACATTTTATTTTCCTAGTCACACCTCATTGGATGTTGTTGCAGGACTCTGACTTACATTGAAACAGCAATTTCAAACTGCTTTAAACAAGCGTATGGAAAAAGGAAAGCCACATACTACTTCTTATTTACCGACCAGAACTGTCTAGCTTTAAGATCAAGCACAAACATAATGAAAGGTATACCACTGACTAGAAGATAATTTAATTACAAAATGTTTGTAATAAATATTTGTAACATGTATGAAAATAGTATAAAACTTTTTTTACATTTGATAAATTACTTTTTTAAAATTAGTATCAGGCTGTAAAGGATGGACCTCACTAAGGTTGAATGTTTATAAAACTAAAAATCATCATCAACTTTGATTTCAGTAGTTTTGTATTATATATATACTAATAGGCTTATTCATTTTAAAAGTTAAAAAATCTTCAATAATAAATAGGCTTAAAATAAGTAAAGTTGATGAATTATAATGAAAAAATAAATTTGGGATTTTGTTAAGGTTTTAAACAATAAAATACAAAAAAAAAAATAAAAAGAGACCAAAAAAGATATTTTTAAAGTGCAAAGTGAAAATGAAATAGGGAAAACTAAAACACTGATTCACGTAAGCCAATGGATATGAAATTTTCGAACATTTTCTCGTTCCATCACCATCTTGCCAATTAAAAATGAAGAAAAAAAGCCAATAAATTTACACATTCTTAAGATTTGTAAAAAACATACAAATGTATATATTCAAAGAAAAAATAAGGGACTTCATTTTGCAAAAAGCAACTTATAAATAAAATCATTAAATAAATTATCGGTTATAATTCATGCAAATTCGAACATGATTGACGGTTTGAACAGGTGTAAAAACACCATCAGTTTTGTTATACACACAGTAGCTCCTTTGTCTACATCAAACCAACAACCATGATTCGAGCCATCATCCTTCTGACTATCTGTGTCGCCACCGTTTACTGCAACGGTTACATACGTAAGTCCTTATTTTTTTCATTCTGTTTTCTCTGTTTTCTCTATCATTCGTTCTATTTAGTTTTCTCTCATTCTCTCTCTTTATCTCTCTCTCTCTTTATCTCTCTCTCTCTCTTTCTCTCTTTTTCAAAGTATGATTTTAATTTTTCAGCGGGTGGTGGTCACATCGGCGGGGGCCGCATCGGTGGCGGACATCTTGGAGGTCTCGGGGGATTAGATGGTATCAGTGGTGGTGGCAGCCAGTGGTCCGATTCCTGGCAGTCTGGTAGCCTCGGAGGACGTATTGGGGGCGGACTTGGAGGACACGGAAGGATCATTGGAGGGGGTAACGGAAGGATCATTGGAGGAGGTAACGGAAGGATCATTGGAGGGGGTAACGGAAGGATCATTGGAGGAGGCCACGGTTATGGAGGAAATGGGTGCGGACCTTACGGATGTGCTGGACGCAAATAAGTATGTATATATTGATTTTAAGTCATTTTCCGTACATTTTTGAACGAGTTATAAAATATATATATTTGTAATAATTTGCATTTAATTTGACTATTGTATATCCATGTACATACATTTTTTGTTATTTTACAGGAATATTTTTGGATGTCATTATTACCGACAGTATTATTGTAACTTAATATTATATTTTTTGTTATTTGTTTTCAAATAAATTATTGATAACCGCATAATAGCACTAGTGTTGTTCAAATCTGTTATCAAGGAATATCTAAGGATGATAGTGGTGTCCTGTTTAAGAATAAATGAGTTCATTAATGTATTTGGTTGCCATATTATTTTCGATTGTTCTTTTCCTACTACACCAGTGTAAAGACTGATCACGAGAGAAATGTTCGGTTGCTTTTTAGTTGAGGCATTCAGATTGCACGAATTTCTGGTCGCATGAATTTTTTGTACGAAAAATATTGAAAAAATATCTTTCAAAAATATTATTGCAAATATTGTAACGATTTCTAATTTACATGTATTTTGTCACAGAATCGGTACGTTGTCTTACTTTAAGGGCACATCGAACACTTAGTATGTAGTTTCCCACAAAAAGCATTTGAAACTAAAATCATTTCGTTGATTTAAAAGTATATTAATAAAAACTTCTAAGTAATGAAACAAAATATTTAAATTTGTTATTTTTTCACTGCGATTTTTTTTCACTGTTGTAATGGATAATACATTTCATTTGGGGGAAATTCATAGACGGTATATTTTGAATATACCTTACTCCTCTTTTCTCGTTTCCAGATAATTTTGGTTAATGATGCATGTGTATCGTCCATTATTCTTATCTCTTAAATGAAAGGGCAATAAAATTCTCTAATATGCGATACACAGTATAAATGGAAGTATTTTATGGGTTTTTTTTGTAATATTTGGGGGCGTAAGATTTTAACATTTCCATCACAAATTATATTAATATGCAGAATGGGATAAGGGTTGGTGGACATTTGTTTTTTGTTAAAACGTCGGTTCCCCAGAAAACATCATACATTTATTTGAGAAACACTATGAAAGGATGTCCATAGCAAGTGAATTAAACGAAACACGTATGACACATAACGATAATAAGTGTAACAAACAAGTGTTTGCGGTCGTCATATAATTTTGTCAGCACATGACTAAAATGAGGAAATAAACAGTAGCTTGCATTTTAAGCTACAATTTGAAATGGCCTTATTAACAGCAGATTAGTTACAGCAATGGCATGCTCTTCGTATGAACAGTTTCTAAGGCGAGGCTAGCTACTGAAAAACAAGTGGATAAAACAGGACTATCAACTGCCTCATTTGAATTCCTCTTTTCGTAGTTCTATGGTTGATACAACAACCTTAACAGCAAATACCATCTTCCACTGGGTTGCATGCTGACCGACGTTTTTCATCCTAATTGTTAGAACATAATTTATCACCTGATTGTCTACGGTCTTTTCCGTTTTTCCCGATTACGACAAAGAGCACATGGCGGATCAGCGAAGGATGCTCCATGGCATCTGATCCTACCTCTATTATTTCCAGAGGTCCGATTTTGCTTTGCTCCTGCTTTGTAATTATCCTTTAGACTTTTGAATTTTAAAACTGTTAGTTATCACCACATGACATTACAAATTAAACAAATATATACCCCCAAAAAGTTGAAGTAAAAATAACTATAGCTTAAAATCTGTTGCAAAATACATATGTCTTTAGAATTCTTATTAGAGTACGTGCATTTTATTACTCCACATTGCCTACAACAAATTCGATAAACTGTGATGCAAATAAACAGAACTGTGTAGGATAGAATTAAAATGAATGGTATAAAATATAATAATAATAATAGAACATAAATCGTGGTCATATTAGTTAGTTGCATTAATTAATGTGGTGAAGATAGCCCGATAACTAAGTACAACAAGAGTTATAGAATATAGAACCAGTAACTGTCAGTATTTCGTTCATCTGTTAAGACAAGTCTTAGTGCAATGATTCCTATAAGGGGTGATAAGTAAAATTTGTTACACATTATACCTTCCGAATTAAAGTTGTCAGTTTTTTATTTGGTTTGCCGTGATGAAATATTTGAACGTTGCATTTTGACAATACTGTATACAGGGTTATTTTCGCCCCGTGTTTATTTCGCCTGTTCTAAATAAGAAGGAAGTCAAAAATTATTTTAAATTCGCCCAGTCTTATATTTGCCTGCCGAAAAAAGTGCGATAGGACCGAAAATAAAATGGGGGTTGAAAATATCCCTGTATAAAGTATTTAACGATGCAGAACACGTTTGACAATAACCGTCTTAATTCAACATCCTTCTATCATAATGTGTGAAAAAAAATCCCTTTCTCACTTTTTATTTAGTGAAATAATTAATTTCTATTTGTTTTGTTACAAAATGTTTTCTCAGTCTCAAAATAAAAGGCTTTTTTTGGTTAACTTGTTGGTTAGCTCAAAGATTATTTGTTGTATAATAAAAAGAAAAACGTTTTGAGAAAAGGAAAATATTTTATTTATATTGAATCAGTAGAATATATTACTGGGCATGGGAAATCTAGGATAGATTAGAGGGGAAACTATTTCTTCTGTTAAAAAAGAATCATCATAAGGATCAATGAAATCACTGGAGGTAGTTAAGGGATTAAATGGAATCATTCCAAGTAGACCATTAGAAATCATGGAAAGAATCATTGGCAAATAAGGATTCACTGGCGGGTCGGAGGATTTTCCGTTTTAAGTCAAGTAAAAATCATTTTTAAAAGGATGAATCAGCGGAAGAGACCAGTGAACAGTCAAGTGTCACCTTTTACAGAATATTCCTTTATCCCGATGTTTTTCAATAATTTCTTTCTGAAATCTACGTTCATTACTCTATGCCCCCTCCTATAATTCCTGTCTGGGCTATTTGTTTATTAATTTCATTTCTCGATCTCTACAATAGTTCATGTTGAGCTATCAGCGTATTTCTTTATGAGTGACATTTATCATTCTCTTATATATCAATATTTTCACCCTTAAGTAAAGTTAGTTTAAGTAACTTTTTCAGAGTGACGTTATGTTTTCGCAAAGCTTTAAATAAGAAGTCTGGTAGGAGGCTACGATAGAATTCTGTAAACGAATATTAGATATTTACAAATATGAAATTACATTATGAATTTTAAAATGCAATTTTTTTTATCAATATAATTTAAATACTATATAAACCGAACAGTAAATAAGATTTCCAAATACTTAAGAGGGCTCAATAGTTGTTGCCATTTTAACACTGTATTGAGTTTCTTTAAACGAAGAGCTCCATATAAAATATAGGATAATACATGCCCAATTTTAAAAGGAAAATTGTATCATAATGGATTTTGTTTTTAATGAATTACAGTTTATAGCTTAGCAATTCATATCTTGAAATTTTAGGAAGATCTGATGGTTAATTTGTTGACACCTTAATATCAAAACACAATATACATATATTTGATTAAAAAATCAAACAATCTTAAGGAAGAACTTTACAAATGTCATCGGGTCTCTTCATTAGACTATGCCATTAAAGATTTCCATAAACATTTTCTAAACATGTTTTCCCTTTCTGATTTATCATTTCAAGCAGATTGTTCAGTTAGATATTTTATAGAATAGTTAATATCTATAATCAATTTTGATGAGATTTATTCTTAAAGAATAACATGTAACCGGAATATCAATTAATTATATGATTAATTACATTTTATTTTCCTAGTCACACTTCACTGGATGTTGGTGAAAGACTCTGACTTAAATTGAAACAGCAATTTGAAACTGCTTTGTACAAGTATATGGAAAAGAAACACTTGCTACTTCTTATTTTCCGACTAGAACTGTTTAGGTTAAGATCAAGCACAAACAAAATGAAAGGTATACAATAGACTAGAAGATAATTTAAGGTATCTCCACCCTTGATGCTTTTATGGTTTAATCAATGTAATTGTTTTTTGTTTAAATTTGAAGATTAACATATAAACAATCCAATTGAACTAAAATCTAGATATTGCGAATATATTTTTCATGCTGTATGACTTAACAGAGGTACACCATCAGAGCAATTATACCGACGACTGCTCCCCAATCCAACATTACTTAAATTCTTTTCTGATTTCCATATATAAAAACAAATCTTTACTGAAATTAATCACAATCCCTTTTTCATGTTCTTGTTAACAATTAAAGGCCATTAAAACTTGCGAGCATTTTAAAATGTCTATAACGTTTTGATTAATGGTTAAAATCCACTAAGAATTGGTACATTTATAATTCATTATATATTCTATTGAAATATGTAAAGAAATAACTACCTTGCCAGGTAAAAAATGTTGTGAAATATGGTGCATGTATATTACTGCCTTATACGGTTGTATCGGGGTTTTTTGAAATTAAATTTTACGATTCCATCTTGAACAACTACAGTAAAACTCGGTTATAGCGAAGTCTTAAGGACCATTGGATTTACTTCGTTATATCCGTAATTAGTTATATCCGTATAACGAATTCGTCATCATAATTATAGCGAATTCACTATATTCATGCTTTACTTCACCAGACTACAGTTTTTGCTAATTGAGGGTTAGAATGAAAATACATTCTTTTGATACATTTAATAATCGGATATATTTGTAAATTGAAGAACTTTTTAAACTATAAAGTAAATCGTTATAAAAGTCTTAAATTTCTATACTATTCACCTCTTCGGGACTCCAAATCAGTTCGCTATATCCGTTAATTCGTTATAACCGTAAATTTTTGCAAAGATTTGTTATGAATTTTACTGGGGATTCAAAAAATATTTGCTATATCCGAGATTTCGCTATATCCGTGTTCGTACTAAACGAGTTTTACTGTATCTAAATTGTTCATCATAATTGTCATTTCACTTTAAATAACTTAAAATATGTTGAAACACAGCTAAAATGAAGAAATATTGCCAAAAACATGAATCTCATTACAATAATATGAAAGCCGATCACGGTAAAATAGTCCGGAATGCTCCCGATGACGTCATGCGAGAATGGAAAGACCTTAATTACCGAATTACCTAATAAATATTTGTTACAAAAATGAATGCAGTTTAAAACATTTTTGGAATTTTTAATGCACCACTTTTATTAATTAGTATCAAACTATAAAGGATGGCCATATTAAGGCTTACTGTTTATTAAACTAAACTTCATCATAAACTTTGAATTCATTAGTATAATTATACTTATACGCTTATTCCTTACAAAAGTTGAAAAATCGTCAATAATGAATAGGTTTGAAATAAGTAAAGTTGATAAATTATAATAAAAAATAAATCTGCAAATTTTAGTTCAGGTTTTACAGAATAAAAATACAACAAAAGGAAATCATAAGAGGAAGCAAAAAAAAAATTTTTTAAGTGTAAATGATAATGAAATTGGGGAAACGTAAAATAATGCTATACGTAAGCCCATGAATATGAAACTGTCAAACATTTGCTCGTTCCATCACCATCTTGTACAATTAAAAGTGAAGAAAACAGCCAATAAATTTACATTTTTTTTAAGATTTGTAATAAACATACAAATGTATATATTCAACTAAAAAAAGGAACTTCGTTTTGCGAAAAGCAACTTTTGAATATATGAATTGAAATCAATAAATAAATTATGGGTTATAATTCATGCAAATGCGAACATGATTGACAATTTGAACAGGTATAAAAGCACCAACAGTTTTGTTATACTCACAGTAGCTCCTTTGTCTACAACAAATCAACAACCATGATTCGAGCCATCGTCCTTCTGACTATCTGTGTCGCCACCGTTTACTGCAACGGTTACAGACGTAAGTCTTTATCTCTTTTTATCCTCTTTCTCTGTTTTCTCTATCATTCTTTCTTTATAGTTTTCTCTCATTTTTTTTTATCATGTCCTCTCTTTCTCTCTCTCTCTCTCTCTCTCTCTCTCTCTCTCTCTCTCTCTCTCTCTCTCTCTATATATATATATATATATATATATATATATATTTCCCTCTCTCTCATTTTCAAAGTATGATTTTGATTTTTCAGCGGGTGGTGGTCACATCGGCGGGGGCCGCATCGGTGGCGGACATCTTGGAGATCTCGGGGGATTAGATGGTATCAGTGGTGGTGGCAGCCAGTGGTCCGATTCCTGGCAGTCTGGTAGCCTCGGAGGACGTATTGGGGGCGGACTTGGAGGACACGGAAGGATCATTGGAGGGGGTAACGGAAGGATCATTGGAGGAGGTAACGGAAGGATCATTGGAGGGGGTAACGGAAGGATCATTGGAGGAGGCCACGGTTATGGAGGAAATGGGTGCGGACCTTACGGATGTGCTGGACGTAAATAAGTATGTATATATTGATTTTAAGTCCTTTTCCGTACATTTTTGAACGAGTTATAAAATATATACTTGTAAATATTTGCGTTTAATCTGATTATTGTATATTCATGTATATACATTTTTTTGTTATTTTACAGGAACATATAAGGAAGTCATTATTACCGACAGTATTATTGTAATTTATTATTGTATTTTTTGTTATTTTTTTTTCAAATAAATTATTGATTACCGCATAATAGCATTAGTGTTGTTCAAATATGTTATCAAGGAACATATAACGATGATAGCGGTGTCCTGTTTAAGAATGACATGATTACATAAATGTATTTGGTCGCCATGTTATTTTCGATCGTTAACTGCTACATCAGTGTAAAGACTGCACAAGAGGGATATTGAAGGTTTATACTCGTACCTGGGTTAGATCAATTCACGCTTTTTTTATAATCCGCTTCGCGGATTATAAAGCGTAAATTGCCCAAACCCAGGTTATACTCGTATAATTTTGGTAGACATTGAGTTCATTTCTTAAATATTTAGTTCTCCACAAAATGCATCATATTGTAAACCCGGGCACTCTAATACAGAAATTTAGTATACCTGGTATATGCGATAATACCAAGCATAGACAACAACCCAAGAACATTTATTCAACTTTTCCACATAAAAAAACCACTCTGTCTCATCACGAATCCTCCAGCTTTTCTTTCTGCGGTTTCATGAAAGAGGAATACAATGGCCGACCAGTTATTGGACATTTCTCTC
Source organism: Magallana nippona (assembly GCA_033439105.1). Taxonomy (NCBI): domain Eukaryota; kingdom Metazoa; phylum Mollusca; class Bivalvia; order Ostreida; family Ostreidae; genus Magallana; species Magallana nippona. The sequence continues at coordinate 3,918,814 of CM065922.1, forward strand.
CATTTTAAAACACTTAAATGAAAAAATGACAATAACAAACCGTCAACCATCTCAAAAATCCATAAAACGAAATACAAATTCAAAGCATTTTCTTCGAAAACGCTTTTCTTAATATCTTTGTAATGAGCATAGTAACGTGTTTGGATGAATGAATTACCTGAAAGCAATGAAGCATGAACAGTGACATCCTTCTTTTCTATTGGTTGTATAGCAACAAGAGTACCAATAGAATTCGAAAGTTTATGGGCGATTGTCGTCGATGACAGAGGAATACTAATAATGAATATTTATGATTTCATGTCATTCTGAGGAGTGGAAATGAAAGCAAGTGGCAATCACAATGATCAAACTCATTTACTAGTATTTGGTAGATGCATTTGTAGTGTGTACTTCAAAGATATTTTACTAAATCTAAATTAGCAATTTCAGTTCACCTAATATTCTTATTCGTGCTCACTTAGAAAATGCATGACATATGTGCAGAAATCATAACAAACCTAAGAATAAATGTTGAGAACATAACTGGTTGTTAAAGATTTCAGTCATTCATGCGTTGAAATAAAAAAAAAACATTTAAAACAAGAATCAGTTTGTTGTTTGTAAAAGTATATCAAAAACTTTTAAGCAATGAAACAAAGTATTCAGGTTTGTTTTTTCTTCTTTGCGATTTTATCACATTTGTAATGGAAAATACATTTCATTTCAGGGAAATTTATAGATGGTATATTTTGAATATACATTCATTGTACTCCTCTTTTCTCGTTTCTAGATAAGTGTGGCTAAAGATGCATGTGTGTCGTCCATTGTTCCAATGTCTTAAATGAATAGGCAATAAAATTACTTATTCTGTATGCGATACACAGTACGAATGGAAGTGTTTAAATGTTTTTTTTTTAATTTTGGGTCGTAAGATTTAACATTTCCATCAGGAATTATATTAATGACTGCCTGCAGAATGGGATCAGGGTTGGTTGACAATTTTTTGTTAAAGCGTCGGTTCTATCAAAAACATCATTCCACTCTTTGAGAAACATCATGGAAGGATATCCATAGCAAGTAAATTAGACAAAACACGTACGACACATAACGGTAATAAGTGTAACAAACAAGTGTTTGCGGTTGTCATACATTTTTTGTCTACTCATGACCAAAATGAGGAAATAAACAGTAGCTTGCAATTGTCTGAAGCAAGTTAGTTACAGCAATGGCATGCTCTTCGTATGAACAGTTTCCAAGGCGAGGCAAGCTACTGACAAACAAGTTGATAAAACAGGACTATCAACAGTCTCGTTTGAAGTCGTCTTTTCGTAAGTTCTATGATCGATACAACGATCTTGTTAGCAAATACAATCTTCCACTGGGTCGCATGCCGACTGACGTTTTTCATACTAATTGTTAGACCATAATTAATCACATAATTGGCTACGGACTTTTCCGATTTTCCGATGACAACAAGGAGCACACGGTCGGTGTGATCGGTCAGCAGAGGATGTTCACTACTCCATGTCCATGACACCTGATCCTACCTATATTTTTTTTAGAAGTCCGTGTTTTCTCTGCTCCTGTTTTGTAATTTTCCTTTGGACTTTTGAATTTGATCACTGTTCGTTATTACCACATGACATTACAAATTAAACAAATATATACCCCCAAAACGTTCAAGAAAAAATATTTATAGCTTAAAATCTGTTGCAAAATACCTATGTCTTTAGAATTCTTAATAGAGTACGTGCATTTTATTACTCCATTGCCTACAACAAATTCGATAAATTGTGATGCAAATAAACAACACTGTGTAGGATAGAATTATCATTTGCATTAATGGTATAGAATATAATTATAATAGAACATAAATCGTGGTCTTATTAGTTAGTTGCATTAATTAGTGTAGTAAAGATAGGCCGATAAGTAAGTACAACAATAGTTATAGAATATAGAACCAGTAACTGTCAGTATTTCGTTCATCTGTCAAGACAGGTCTTAATGCGACAATTCATATACGAGGTAATAAGTAGAATTACACCTTAGAACTTCCGCATTAAAGTTGTCAGTTTTTCTATTTGGTTTGCCTTGATGAAATATCTAAACGTCGCATTTTGACAATATTGTATACAGGTTATTTTCGCCCCCTCTTTGTTTCGCCTCTTTACACTTGTAAAATGTCTCGCCCTGACTTGAATTCGCTCAGATATTCAAATTCATAATAGTTACTCTCTAGATAACAGGGAATTCAAAAATTGTTTTGAATTCGCCCAGTCTTAAATTTGCCTTGTGACAAAGAGGGCGAAAATAAAATGGGGGTGAAAATATCCCTGTTTACAGTTCAACGATTGCAGAAAATATTTGACATTAACCGTCTTTATTCAACAGCCTTCTATCATAATGTGTAAAAAAAAAAATGCAGTTTTCACTTTTTATTTAGTGAAATTATTAATTTCTGTTAGCTCAAAGATTGTTGTTGTATAATAAAAAGAAAAACGTTTTGATAAAACGAAAATATGTTATTTTCATTTAATCAGTAAGATCAATTATTGGGAAATATTAGATTGGAAACTATTTGCTCTGTTAAAAAAGGGATCATCATAAGGATCAATGAAATCACTGGAGGTAGTTAAGGGATCGAGTGGAATCGTTGCAAGTAGACAATTAGAAATCATGGGAAGAATGATGGGCAAATAAGGATTCATTGGCGGGTTCAAAGAGGAGTTACCGTTATGTCAAGTAAAATTCATTTTAAGAATGAATCAGCGGACGAGATCAGTGAACAACCAAATGTCACCTTGTGCTGAATATTCCTTTATTCCAATGGTTTTTAACAATTTCTTTCTGAAATCTACGTTTATTACTTAATGTCCCCCTCATATAATTCCTTTCTGAGCTATTTGTCTATTTGTTTTTTTATTTCTCAATCTCTCTCCCTTCTATAGTTCCTTTCTCAGTTATTTGTTTCTGATAGGGGGCTAAGATAGAATTTTGTAAACATATCAACGATGTTTTAGTTTTAGACGTATTTAAATTGTCTACATGTATAACAAACACATCTACCACACATTTCAATGAATATATACTAACCTGAAAACAACTGGATTTAAAAATATTAAATATTTACAGATATGAAATTACAATATGATTTCAAAATACTTGAAGAGGGCTCAATGGTTGTGGCCATTTTTTCACTGTATAGATTTCCTTTAAAAGCAGAGCTTCATATACAAATAGAGGAAAATACCATAATTAAAAAGGTAAATTGTATGAATTTTGTTTTTACTATCATATCAAAACACAATATATTTATAATTGATAAAAAAAACAAACAAGTTTAATTAGAAGCGCTTTACAAACGACATCGGGTCTCTTCATTGGGTTATGTCATTAAAGCTTTCCATAACCATTTCTAAACAATTTTTCCCTTTCTGATTCATCATTTCAAGCAAATTTTTCAGTTAGATATTATGTGGAATAGTATATATCTATAATCAATTTTGATGAAATATATTTTAAAGAATTAAAGGTATCATGTAACCGGAATATCAATTAATTATATGATTAATTACATTTTATTTTCCTAGTCACACTTCACTGGATGTTGGTGTAAGACTCTGACTTAGATTGAAACAGCAATTTCAAACTGCTTTAAAAGCATATGGAAACGACACAAATGTTACTTCTTATTTACCAACTAGAACTGCCTAGCTTTAAGATCAAGCACAAACAAAATGAAAGGTATACCATAGATTAAAAGATAATTTAATTACCGAATACATGTAAAAAAAAATATTTGTTACATTAATATAGTTTAAAACTTTTTTTGAACTTTTAATACACCGCTTTTTTTAATTAGTATCAGACTATATTGGATGGACTACATTAAGGCTTCCTGTTTATAGAATAAACTCCATCATAAACTTTGAATTCATTAGTATAATATGATACTAATGAATTCACATTATACTTATAGGCTTATTCCTTACAAAAGTTGAAAAATCTTCAATAATGAATAGGTTTGAAGTAAGTTAACTTGATAAATTATGATTTAAAAAAATGCGAATTTTAGTTCAGGTTTTAAACAATAAAAACACGACAAAACGAAATCAGAAAAAGGAAACAAAAAAAATTATAAAAGTGCAAAATGATAATGAAATAGGGTAAACGTACAACACTGATACACGTAAGCCCATGAATATGAAATTGTCAAAAAATTTCTCGTTCCATCACCATCTTGTACAATTAAAACCGAAGAACAGCCAATAAATTTATAATTTTTTTTAAGATTTGTAATAAACATACAAATGTATATATTCAAAGAAAGAATAATGGACTTCGATTTAGCGAAAAGCAACTTTTGAATATATGAATTGAAATCAATAAATAAATTATGGGTTATAATTCCTGCAAATTTGAACATGATTGACAGTTTGAACAGGTATAAAAACACCAACAGTTTTGTTATACTCACAGTAGCTCCTTTGTCTACAACAAATCAACAACCATGATTCGAACCATCGTCCTTCTGACTATCTGTGTCGCCACCGTTTACTGCAACGGTTACAGACGTAAGTCTTTATCTCTTTTTATCCTCTTTCTCTGTTTTCTCTATCATTCTTTCTTTATAGTTTTCTCTCATTTTTTTTATCATTTCCTCTCTTTCTTTCTCTCTCTCTCTTTCTCTCTCTCTCTCTCTCTCTCTCTCTATATATATATATATATATATATATATATATATATATATATAGATATATATTTTATCTCTCTCTCATTTTCAAAGTATGATTTTGATTTTTCAGCGGGTGGTGGTCACATCGGCGGGGGCCGCATCGGTCGCGGACATCTTGGAGGTCTCGGGGGATTAGATGGTATCAGTGGTAGTGGCAGCCAGTGGTCCGATTCCTGGCAGTCTGGTAGCCTCGGAGGACGTATTGGGGGCGGACTTGGAGGACACGGAAGGATCATTGGAGGGGGTAACGGAAGGATCATTGGAGGAGGTAACGGAAGGATCATTGGAGGGGGTAACGGAAGGATCATTGGAGGAGGCCAAGGTTATGGAGGAAATGGGTGCGGACCTCACGGATGTTATGGACGTAAATAAGTATGTATATATTGATTTTAAGTCCTTTTCCGTTTTATAAATTATATACTAATTTATAAATATTATATATTCATAAATTATATACTAATGAATATTTGCATTAAATCTGATTATTATATGTATATTCATCTACATTTTTTTGTTTTTGTTACTTTACAGGAACATTTTAGGAGGTCATTATTACCGGCTGTATTATTGTAACTTAATATTAGATTTGTTGTTATTTGTTTTTAAATAAATTATTGATAACCGCATGATAGCATTAGTGTTGTTCAAATCTGTTATCAAGGAACATCTAACGATGATAGTATTGTCCTGTTTAAGAATAACATATCATAAATGTATGTGGTCGCCATATTATTTTCGATCGTTCTTTTCCTCCTACATCTGTGTAAAGACTGATCAAGAGAGAAATGGTCGGTTGCTTTCAGTTGAGGCATTAGAGTGCACGGGCCTCTAAGTGCATGATTTTTTTTTTGTACAAAAAATATTCAAAATCACTCTCAATAAAAAAATGTTATTGCAAATATTGTTCTAAGTTACATGTTTTTTTGCACAGAATCGATACGTTGTCTTACATAAGGGGCATGTCGAACACTTAATATATAGTTCCCCACAAAATGTATCATATTGTAAACCAAGGCACTGTAATACAGATATTTAGTGTACCTGGTATATGCAATAATACCAAGAATATGCAACAACCCAAGATCATTTAATCAGATCTTCCACATAAAAAAAACCAACCTGTCTCTGCACGAATTTCTCCAGCTTTTGTTTCTGCGGTTTATTGAAAGAGGAATACAATGGCCGACCAGTCATTGGACATTTTTCTCCATTGTTACACTGAAATACATTTTCTTTGAAAACGTTTTTCTAAATATCTTTGCAATGAACATAGTAACGTGTTCGAATGAATGAATTGCCTGAAAGCAATGAAGCATGAAAAGTGACATCCTTCTTTTCTATTGGTTGTATAGCGACAAGAGTTCCAATGGAAATCGAAAGTTTATGGGCGATTGTCGTCGATGACAGAGAAATAATGAATATTTATGTCATCTTGAATAGTGCAAATGAAAGCATATTGCAATCACAATGATCGATTTCATTTGCTAGTATTTGGTAGATGCATTTGTAGTGTGTACTTAAAAGATAATGTACTAAATCTAAATTAGCAATTTTAATTCACCAAATATTCTTATTCGTGCTCACTTAGAAAATGCATTGACATATGTGAAGAAATCAAAACAAACCTAAGAATAAATGTTGATAGCATAACTGGTTGTTAAAGATTTCAGTCATTCATGCGTTGAAATAAAAAAAATATTTAAAACAAGAATCATTTGTTGTTTGTAAAAGTATATCAAAAAACTTTTAAGCAATGAAATAAAATATTCAAAATTGTTGTTTCTTCACTGCGATTTTATCACATTTGTAATGGCAAATACATTTCATTTGGGGGAAATTCATAGACGGTATATTTTGAATATGCCTTCTATTCCTCTTTTCTCGTTTCTAGATAACTTTGGCTGAACATGCATGTGTCTCTTTCATTATTCGAATGTCTTAAATGAATTGGCAATAAAACTACTTATTCTATAATATGCGATACACAGTATGAATGGAAGTATTTAAAAAAAGTTTTGTTTCTTACATTTTTGGGATGTAAGATTTTAACATTTCCATCAGGAATTATATCTATGCCTGCTTGCTCACGTTCGTACCATTACATGAAAAACTCAACTCTTTCATAAAGAATAAAACAGGTCATTTATTGAAGAATACAAAGCATAAAAGTTGCATAAAACGTAATGCCATAGTCAAAGTTACAACATAATATAATACAAATAAAGAATATGTGATGTGGTGTTAAAAAAGTAGAAAATTCGCCTTCCCTTTAATAAATGACAATAACGCAAAGAACAATATGCATACAAAAACATTGTAAATATCACCCAGTATCCCGAGATTGTGACTAGTAAATTATTATGCAGCAATGTTTTAGACCCTTGGCAGGAATAGATCTTAATAAAGTACCTGCTATATAAGCAAAGATGTGATGTGTTCATCTGCCACCTTAAAAAGAAATCCTTCTCAGGAATTATATTTTTCCGCACACTAAACCAAGTCCAGGTTGTCTAATTTGTTTGTTACTGATTCCGATATTATATGTTAAATAAGCTATTTCATTTAGCTTTCATATCATGAGATGAATATTCATTTAATTCGCAACATTATACATGTATATTGTTTCATCCATAGGCTTTGAGTTTTTGTACTTCTTTGTATAAAGTGACGCATTTTATATATATTTAAACTATGCAGTAACTAGGATGTCGTGTTAGATATGACTTTTGTTTTAGGTTTTACCTCTTCTACATGCATATTAGATATGCGATGCATTTATTGATATGTATGGGTTTTTTTTAAATTGATTTCTTTCATTTCAATTTTATTTATTGTTTCAGGTTGATGTAGGGAACTTAAGATGGCACCGTTCTTATTTGCTTAACTTCATATCTGATGAGTTCTGAAATTTATCTAAAGAAAGATCAGTATCTCACAGCTTAATGTCAAATAAAATATTACATAAATACACTGCTTACAACTGTCGTTTAAACAAGTTTTTTTTTTTTTTTAATTCGGTAAACCATCAAATATGGCCTTACGATGATATGCTTCTCTTAAAAATGATTCAATTAGTGTCATTGATTGAAAATAATATACGTTCAAAATTACACAAAAGTATTAAATGTAAATTGCTTGATTTATATGATAAAGATATTCTTCTAGTATGAAACATCAACTATAATGTATTTTTCTTGCAAAAAGACAAATTTTGTAGTAATTATGAATCAATGTGAAACATCATAATGACAATGTGATATTTTCAGGTATTCTTATTTTTAATAATTAATAGATTTTATTTGATGTCGTGGAACATTCTTATACAATTACTGTATATAGAGGGGGTTATTTTTGGAACTTTGTCACCAGAATTTCAAATGCTAACACTCAACATTTTTGCCTCTAATTCATTGTGTTTTTGTAAATCAAAATTCTTTTTAAGGAGAAACTCCTAGTGAAGGAGTGTCAAACCACTTATATTTTAGGTTTTCAATTTTTTCAAATTTTGACCCTTATTATCTCGCTGATTGGCATGTGATTATACAACTTCTTGCAAATATTCCCCTTGCTTATTTCCTGCATGTATTTGACAACCTACACAATGTGCTCTATCGCAACGTGACTTGTCAGAAACTTACTGCATTAAAGTTTATATCTTTGTGCCACCTATTCTTCATGTCATTAACCCACAGAATTTAACGTACTTTTTTGTGTGAAACTGTCATAGCTTTCAGTTTCTCATCTTATTTCTATTTTCTTGTACTTAATGATGGGGGTTGCATACAAGTTTCAACATGAGACATCTGTATAAGAGATGATTATTATTAAAAATAATTTCATGATTGTCAGTGTTACCCACAGTAACTGAATCGAATCATTTTGGGTTCGTCTATCAAATATTTAAATCTGCTTTTTTCAATATATGATTGTTTTCTTTACAGATTCACTAGTTAAAGCAAAGCGCTATTCATAATTTACAAACAAACAAAACATGTTAGGAATAAATTAATGGATTAAGTGATTATTATTTTTTATATCTTTATCTTTAATACATTATGCATTCTGGGCATAGTAATGAAGACTCTTAGCCTGTTCAATATCTCTGCTTTAAATGTTCCATCCTAAAAACCCACAGCTTTTATTTCGTAACAAAATAACAGTTGTTACACTATCTGACGGTAGGGGTAAGGATAGGATTATGATGCGGTCAGTCATATGACCCAGGACTGAACTTAGTACACAACAATAACTATAAGTAATAATCTAAAACTTGATAAATATATTCCATTTGCAGTATTAAGCTTTTACAAATATGCAAGATAGTACTGATATCGAGTCGTTGTTTTGCATAAACTGTCAATGAGGAACTGGTTAGGATCTGTGCCAGTTATCTAATGACACAACGCACTAGATGTGACAGTTTGAAAAACAAAAACTGCACTATAGAACTATGAATTCATCAAAACTTTACTCTCTTTTGTACTCATTAAAGTCATATGTCTTCAAAAATGATAATAATGATTTTGAGATTAGAAGACATACAAACATGTTTTGTTTATTTGATTAACAGATGTTGAATCCAGGGAGTAAAATTAAAACGAAAGAGATATAAAGAAATATTAAATATTATTTTTTTTTAAATCAAAAAGGATACATTAAAATTATTTGTAGCGTTTAATTTGTAAATAAGAATTCGAAAAACCTACTCCATCATAACATTGAAAGATATAATAAAAAGAAAATTTTAAATGACTGACATGTTATGATTAAAATGTACTTATAATACTACTTAATGCAAAGCAAAACACAAGATTAGGTGCCAAGTTTTCAGAAATCTAAATTTCTCTAAAATTATGAATCAACAACTCGAAATCAATAAATAAATTATAGGTAAATATTTATGAAATGCAATTTAATTTGCGACACAAACTTGATTGACAGTTTGAACAGGTATAAAAGCACCAACATTTTTGTTATACTCACAGTAGCTCCTTTGTCTACAATAAATCAACAACCATGATTCGAGCCATCATCCTTCTGACTATCTGTGTCGCCACCGTTTACTGCAACGGTTACATACGTAAGTCTTTATCTTTTTTCTCTCTTTCATTCTCTTTGTTCTGAATTACTCTCTGTTTTATTTTGTCTCTTTTTCTATTTTTCTCTTTTGTCTCTCTTCCTCTCTATTTCTATCTCGTAGCAATGTTAGTCTATACCTTATCACAGCATTGCATATTTTATATTTCAGCTGGTGGCGGCTACATCGGCGGGGGCCGGATTGGTAACGGATATATTGGAGGTCCCAGGGGAGGATTAGGTGGTATCATTGGTGGTAGACGTGGAGGACACGGAAGGATCATTGGAGGGGGTAACGGAAGGATCATTGGAGGGGGTAACGGAAGGATCATTGGAGGAGGCCACGGTTATGGAGGAAATGGTTGCGGACCTCACGGATGTTATTGACGTAAATAAGTATGTATATATTGATTTTAAGTCATTTCCGTACATTTTGAAGGATTTTGATGATTTTTTTTTATTTATTTATTTTTTTATTTTATTTTACAGGAAAATCTCAGGGAACTATTATTACCAACAGAATTATTCTAACTTGTTACTGTTTGGGTTTTTTTATTCATTACAAATAAAGCATTTGTTTTGCTTGATTTATTTTGTATCAAAACTTGAAATGTTCTGTTAAAAAAATTACAACTACAGCCAACTATTGCATTCTAACCAATTCCATCGATATAATATTATACAAATATTGACTGGGGTTGAGGGCAACATTGATTATATTAGCCCCCGAGGGACGATATATTGCCCGACGCGAAGCGTTGCCCGAAAACAGTCAATATTTGTTTTGTTATATGCAGAAACAAACCAAAAATCAAGAAAGGATTGTCGTAATTTTCTCAGCTCAACATAGAAGTTACGAGTTTAATTTTGCGCAAAGTACATTTCCAAAATATCGTCGTCATCAAACGGTCATTGGTGATATTCCGCCTCATTTAGGAATTAAGCTACAGATGTTCTACCAATCACAATAATTTGCAAATCTTTATATACGTTATGATTGCAAACCCTTGCATTACGCGTCCGTTGTTTAATTGCCATGGCTGACTACCTATTATGACGTCACATTGTTTTGGAGTCGCGAAGATTAATTTACATCAATAAATAAGCGCAAGCATTTTTAATAATCAAATCATAAGGTTTAACATTTTCATAGCAGGATTTTTTGACAAATATTCTGCAGGTATTGCATATTTTAGGACCTCCAAAGTGGTCTAACCGTTGGTTACTACTTAAACCAATGTTGTCTTCTTTACCATGAAATCAAATTATGAATAACCTGACACGAGATGAAACTGTGCCATTCAGTCAACTGAAATAAGACTGAAAGGTAACTGAAAAGTGACTGAATGGCATAGTTATGCCATTCAGTCACCAGACCTTTCATTTAACACTCAGTTGACTGAATGACACAGTTTCATCCGTGTGAAATATCTTCCAACATTGTCAACTATAATACATGCATATCCCTACACACAAACATCTTGGCTTAAATCTAGCTAATGACCTGAAATGGCCAGAGCATATGAATATTACAATAAATTAAGCACTTAAAAAAATGAGCCTCCTGAAAAAAACCTAAAATTTAAGATAACATACTTTATCTAAAATGCACACTACTTTTATAAGACCCATTCTTAAAAAATCATCAGCTGTTTGGAACGGTTGTAGCCAATATGAAATTTAAAAAAAGCCAGAAAAGGACCAGTTATCGCTGCCAGTATTGTAGCATGTTTACCATCTATTGCCTCAAAACCGTGTCTTTATTTTGAAACTGGCTGGGAAATTCTTTTTGACTGGAGAAAAATGTCTAAACTTACAACTATGTACACGATTTACAATAAGTGTGTCCCTGAATATTCATATTAAATTATTCCAGATACTAAAGGTGATATTTCTACATATAGAACGAACTACAGTTTGCCTATGTGCAGAATATAGAGTTGATGTTTCTATTTGTAAAATTTATTTTTGCTTTAATATATAGTGAAGTTGGCATAACTTGTGTCTGAAACTTTTGTATTCTTTGAAATACAATAAAATATGTACAAATCATTGCCTATGTAATACATTTCTCTGACCAGTATCCCAAGTTTATATAAGTGATTGTTTTATGCGCCAAAGGAAAATCTTACAATAATCGGTGTTAGAAGTTGGTACGTACTCGAGGGATTTCACAACTCGACTTAAGGTGGCTCGACACACCAATATATTATTTAATAGATCGATAAAGAATCTTTTTTAAGATATGATTTCACAGGAGAGGAACAAATGTCGGCTTTCGTTTATTTTATCTTACTTTTTTTTTTTGTATTTTTAACAGACACCGGAAAACTCGTTTTGGCTGCAAACATGATACTTCAGAGAAAAAAAACAATTGGTCTCAATTGACGCACCAACCATTTATCTATAAAAACATGGCAAATACGTTCAAATAAACCTTTTTATTTTTTTGATAAAAAAAATATGTATGAAAATAAGAATAAAGAATTGTATATATTTTTTAATCAATGGATAAAATCTACTTATTAATTGTCAGTCACATTAAGAAATTACCATACAATCCTATTGTAGCAAAATTTTGGAACAAAATTGTGAAATTCAAGTAAAATTGGAAAATTTTAAATTCGAACTGATCCCGATTGTAATTAAACTGATCTCGAACAAAATCATATGAAGTCGCAGTTTAGATGTATAATGGTTTCTACATCTATTGATCTTATGATGCATATTGATTTCTCAGAGTAAACTGCAATTCGCTTGTAAAACTCCAATTTTAGATAATTCTATCGGGATCAGCTTTTTTTTCAATTCGGGATCGGTTCAAAGAAAAATTACATTTTTTCTGACATTTAGCATTTTCGTTTCAATTTCTTTGTAAAATATCATTGTTTAATTAGTGATCTATGTGACTCTTGAATATTCTTTATATCGTATCCATTGATGACATATGGTGATAACGAACATTGTTCAAATTCAAAAGTCCAAAGGAAAATTGCAAAACAGGAGCAGAGCAAACACGGACCTCTTAAAAAATAGAGGCAGGATCAGGTGCCATGGAGGGGTAAGCTTTGCCTTATTAACATAAATGTAGTTAACTCAGATTAGCATTTAAAAAATGATATTTTGAAATTATTTTACGTAATTGCATGTATTTCTGTTTAAGCTTAATTAAACTCTGTTTACATCACAGACGACACAGAAATTAACTGTACAAGCACAATAGAAACGAACATTGTAACGAGATACTTTCAGTTGGATTTAAAAATAGAAAAGAGTTTGTTATTCATTTGGGAGTTGCAGTTTTCCTTAACATGAAATTATGGTTTAATTGGAATTTTAATTGTTTTGACATTGTAAGTTGAACAAACTTGTGTCTTGACCTTTTATATTTTAAACTATAGTTTAATACACAAATATTTTCAGATTTTACCAAATTAAAGCATATCAATTTTGTCCGCCAAAAAATTGTAATTTTTATGATACAATTTATCTAATACCCAGTTAGCTGCAGGTCTGTAGCTCCCGGTCTGAAAAAATTCGGATGGACGACCTGGGAGCTACAGTGCCTCCCATAGTAGAAATCTGCAATTTACGGCGCACAAAAAAATTAGCTAGTTTTGGACTGATTAATCTTATTTCCGAAAACATTCTATACAAATATTTAATTCCAAAAAAACTCCTCAGACATTTTACTACAGATACCAACACTTTACTTGCCTCTGATATTCTTTTATCCACCATCACCAGCCGCGTAAAGTGAAGTGGTGCATTTTGTTTACATGTAAAAATGGCGACCCTCGATCTCGATGTGAATTTAACATACTTCAATTTTCGAGGTCGGTTAGCGTGTTTAAGAGAAAGTGTGAGGCAAGTAAAGTATCGATATCAGTTGTAAATTGACTAATGAATTTAATGGTACTAATTTTTTCCACAGAATTTTTGTGAAAGTAAGGTTAATTAGTCCAAAACTAGCGCAATTTTTTGTGCGCTGTAAATTGCAGGTTTTTACTATGCGGAGGGGGGGGGGTGCTGTAGCTCCCGGGTCGTCCATCGATCGTTTTCTATCGCGCAATTGTCATCGCATCATCGCACCATCGCCATCATATCTAAGTAACTGCAAGCACGTAGTACAAGGAGAAATGGGATAGAGAAAGACTTTGTTTCTGTAACAGGTTGTACTTGGGTATAATAAACAAGCATTCTGAGAATATTGCAAAAGCAATACATATCCCCTACCGGTTTTATATAGTGCCATTTTTCTAAGCCACAGCCTCCCCCGGAAGAATGTCTATATAGCAGTTTCTACCGCCGGAAAAATGGCTATATAGAAGATTTTCTATCACGGAGAGCTGGCTATCTCGGTTTATTATGTGTAATTTAGCTCTTCTAAATATTTATATGTCTGGCAAAAAGGGCATGGTTAATTTGTAATATTTAATTATCATATGAGAGTCAAGTTTATTAACCGAGTAAGGTCGATTTCTGTACAAAATCCGTTCATTCATTCACTGCCTGACGTAATTTTCATATCCAATAGCGCATGCGCAAAACAGACAATAGCGCGATGGTGCGATGAAGCAATGGCGATAGCGCGATAGAGAACTAACGATGGCACGATGGAGCATCGCTATCGCTATCGCACCATCGCGTCATCACTATCGCATCATCGCGTTATCGCTATCGTACCATCGCGCTATCGCTTCATCGTGTCATCGCACCATCGTCATCGCATTGTCGCGCCATCGCATCATCGTCATCGCGCTATCGCACCATCGCTTCATCATCATCGCATTATCGCGTCATCGTCATCGCACGATGGCACGATAGTGAGCTACATGGCCCTATACGGATTCCATACTGTATTTCTTAAATTTGATTGTAATTCACAGCTCTGTAGACACCAACAGCGCTGAAATTTACACGACGCATCGAAACCTTCATTGACCTAAAAAAAAATCACGGACTACATGAAATAATCATGCTGATGTCTCACTCAAATTCCTACAGAAGACAATTTTGCTATTTCTTTTATGTAACGTACTGATGTACATTAACAATAAATTCGTTAATTTTAATTACTCTTTATATCTGTACAAAATCCGTTCATTCATTCACTGCCTGACGTAATTTTTATATCAAATAGCGCATGTGCAAAACAGACAATAGCGCGATGGTGCGTACTGATGTACATTAACAATAAATTCGTTAATTTTAATTACTCTTTATATCATATTTTACTTACTCTAAAATTATATTATTTGATACAATAGTTAAATAATCCGTTACCGAGGGTTATGTACTTAATATTCAATGTCGCTACATGTACATTCATACACCGCATGAATCACAAATGAATTTTGTCTTTTAAGTAAATCGGGATTAAAACAAAGCGTTTTAGTATATAGTACAATAATCGTTTTTATTAATTTTTTTTTTCAAATATTATAAGGACATTTTACGTAACTGATTTAGCTAGCACTTTAAATGAATCGTGCGCGGGTTTTTTTTCATATACTTCATCAATCTTCACTCTCGTATCTTTGTAGAGTGGTGATACTAAAACTGAGTTTTAGATTTAAACAAGAATAAGACAAAACGGAAATAAAATTGTCTAAATAGTTTAATACGAATGGAAAATCAAAACAGAAGACTTAATATTGCATAAAAATGATAAATAAATAAATCATAATACTGGCTTTTTGTCAAACAACAGAGGCGATCCATAAATGGAATCTGAAAGGAAAGTTTAAAAAATGTAACGAAAATAATAAAATATCTTTATTTAATGGTATTTGATATGAAATTGGCATATATAGATTATCAGCTCAGTAATAAATACTTATTCAATATTTAAATTGATATACATGTATATCAAAAGAATATTTCCCAAGTACCACTATTAAGCTGCATACAATTTGTTTGAATAGAAAAAAAATACAAATTATAATTGTGTATGCATTGTGAGGGTTTATAATATTTCAGAACATTTTCTAAACAATGAAAAACAACGCATAACATGATATAAATATCATATAATTTGACCATAAAAACTCAATATACCTATTTGCGTCCGTAATGCCCACATCCATAAGGTCCGCATCCGTTTCCTCCCTGTCCCCCGATAGCCCCCCCTTGTCCCTGACCCCCAATAATTCTTCCTTGTCCCTGTCCTCTGATAATCCCTCCTTGTCTCTGTCCCCCAATAATCCCTCCTTGTCCTAAACCTCCTTGGCTACTAGACTGCCAGGACTTGGACCATTGGCTGCTGCCACCTCCAATGATGCTGCCTAGTCGACCTCCCTGACCTCCGCCAAGGTCAGCACCAAGACCCCCACTGATTCCATCTCCTATCCCTCCTCCTATTTCTCCTCCTAGTCCACCTCCTCCGATAAGACCACCACCAGCTGCAAAATATAGTACATGTAAAATGTCAAGATTAAATATGATGATCGGAGAGAGGGAAAGAGGAGAGAGAGAGACAGAGACACAGAGAAAGAGAGAGAGAGAGAGACAGACAGACAGACAGACAGAGAGAGAGAGAGAGAGAGAGAGAGAGAGAGAGAGAGAGAGAGAGAGAGACTGACAGACAGACAGACAGAGAGAGACAGAGAGAGAGAGAGAGAGAGAGAGAGAGAGAGAGAGACAGAGAGAGACAGAGAGAGAGAGAGAGAGAGAGAGAGAGAGAGACAGAGACACAGAGAAAGAGAGAGAGAGAGACAGACAGACAGACAGACAGAGAGAGACAGAGAGAGAGAGAGAGAGAGAGAGAGAGAGAGAGACAGAGAGAGAGACAGAGAGAGAGACAGAGAGAGAGACAGAGAGAGAGACTTACGTCTGTAACTATTACAATAGGCAGCTGTGGCACAGAACGCCAGCAGAGCGAGAGCTCGAATCATGATCGTTGATTGGCTGTAGACGAAAGAACGACTGATTTTTACGATTAAGTTCTGTAGATTTATACTTTTTTAATACTGTGCATTTTATTGAAATGTTGACATACGTGCAAGTGTCAGTGCACTTAATGAATATTTTACACCTGTAAAACAGATGATTATGAATTAAATATAAGTTTATTCGTTTAAATTTTGCATTTCAGAAAATATAAAACAAGGAAAAAATTCAAATTAAGTTCATTAAATACAACTCAAATCCCCTTAATTAAACTGATTTTGAAACGCCACATTTTTAGATTGTTTCAAAAAGTGAAAATAATCTCAATAAATCAAGTTTAAAAATCGAAAATATTTTGTACCTATCTAAAGTATACTTTTGATCTAAAATATTCAAATTATTTAAGCTATTTAGCAAAAGGATCACATTTATTTTTTAGAATAATGGAAAAAGTGTAAATGATTAGTCTAATTACTTGTGCATGATTTTTCAATGTTTTATTCAATATATTTATTGGAAAAAGATTATAATTTACTTTAATGCTAGTGTTATTATAAATTAGTTCGTTTTAAATATACGTATACATCTGCCCTTAAATATATCAATCATTATCTTTAAAAAAACGTATCATTTTTTACTCAAGCATTAAATTACTTGATATTTTTCTTTGGTTTTGAGTGAGGTCCTGCACTTATTAATTTTACCGCAAGAGTTCAACAAAGCGCTTACTATTACAATTTACAATGTACTAACACACAAGCTCGAAATGATTATGCATAACAACTTAAATCCATCCAGAATTTCCTTTTGCAAAATTTTGTTGTGGTAAGTGTCTTATTCATTCAAATTAAGCTGACAACCGAAACAGTCTTGATAGTTTGTTATTAAGGTTGTTCATTCAAATTTTGTTTTAGTTATGTTTGTTGGTTCTTCTTTAATTCGGGGGAGGGGGGGGGGGGTAAACCATATTATATAAAAGTCGATAAGGCAAGTTTTCTTAAAATAATCTACAATAAATATTTATACCATATCAAAGGAATTTGATTTTTTAAAAAATTTTTGCATCTAATATATAAATGGTTTTTTTTTAAGATATCAAAGTCCTGACAAAGATAGTTCTCCTGGAGGTGGGGGGGGGGGGGGGCATTAAGAGGAATTGTTTACTTGGTCGTTAAAGAAATTAAGATCACTGCATGGTACACTCATGTATATAAATAACAACAATTTTTCAAGTGATCGGAAAAATTGAATGAATTTGTCATAATGAAAATACAAAGGTTTATTGAACAATAGCCACTGAATGAAACTGGAAATTTCTTATTTACAAAGCAGTAACAAATTAATATGACATCTTTAAATGTACTTCAGTGTACATTGTTTCTCAGCTAAATTCATTTTGATCTGTTAAATGTGTTATTTTATCGTGTATGATTTACTCATAACAGAGGGATAATACTCTAATTAGCAAACTAGTACCTGGTATTTGTGAAATAAATTTATATAGTTTGTTCTCAATCGCCGCCTTCTGTACATGTAACTATAAGGAATACAACTTTGGCAGCATATGCTTAATATATTTAGATGTCTGTGGAAACAATTGTTGTAAGAAAAACAATCAAAAAAATATTCCTAACTTTGCAAGTTCAATTATATCATGATAATGGTTTGACCAATGGAATAACATCGGGAATATAAACATCTAATAAATTGATATGGCTTAATTCATATTTTCTGAAATACAAAGGGGTAAGTGATAAACATATTTAAGTGATGCGTTTCATGATTAAGCGAAAATAAATATGAAATGCACTGACATTGCACCTAGGTTCAGATTATTTATTATTTAAATTGAGTTTTAAAAAGTATAAATACTGCAGATCTAACTGTTGAAATTACAGTAGTTATTCATTACGAACAAGTAAGCAACCATGTTCCGAGCCATCGTTCTGCTAACAGTCTGCGCGGCCACCGTCTATTGCAACGGTTACATACGTAAGTCTCTCTCTCTCTCTCTCTCTCTCTCTCTCTCTCTCTCTCTCTCTCTCTCTCTCTCTCTCTCTGACACATTCATTTTTATCTTGATATATTATGTTCTGCAGCTGGTGGTGGTCACATCGGAGGAGGCCGAATTGGTGGCGAAATAGGAGGTGGACTCGGTGGGGGTCTTGGTGCTAACCTTGGCGGAGGTCAGGGAGGTCGACTAGGCAGCATCATTGGAGGTGGCAGCAGCCAATGGTCCAAGTCCTGGCAGTCTAGTAGCCAGGGAGGTTTAGGACAAGGAGGGATTATTGGGGGACAGAGACAAGGAGGGATTATTGGGGGACAGGGACAAGGAGAGATTATCGGAGGACAGGGAGGAAACGGATGCGGACCTTATGGATGTGAGCAGTACGGGCGCAAATAGGTATATTCGCAATTTGTTTGATGATTGTAAATAATCTTCAAGTGTGATGGTTTTAATATTTGTCACCTGTCATACTTGTATTCAGTAAAACGTTTTAAGCATTTTAACTTTTAGATCTTAATTTGTTTAAGATATACTTTGAACTAAAATAAAAACATATTTCTAAAATAATTTTCTTTTTCAGGTTGCTCTCAGGAAACATGTTACCGTTTGAAAATAAAGCATGGACATATTCTATTTATTTATTTATTTATCTTCAAATATTGTTATAAATGATCATGCTGTGTATCTAAACTGAAAATGTGTTTCAAATCCTGTGTATCATCATACCAAAAGAAATCCTTTTGAAAATTCAATACGCTTTAGTTAGAAATAACTATTTCAAACAACTGACAAAGCCATTAATTGATTTTTATATCTTTAAAGCTCCAAACATTTTTATCAAATTTTTTTTAATTTTTTTATTTATATAAGTATATCTAAAGTCAGGAAATACCTCTCGTGCTTTTCTTGCAGAACTCAGAATTTATTTTTCTTTTGTCGGAAAGACCCGACGAATTGTGATTGGCGATCGATTGATTATCGATAAATTATCGAATGACCACAAGAAATGGACTTTAACAATCTGACATACAGACGAACATGTAGATAGCCAGAGACAACCTTATACGTTAAAGCTTTCTCTGTATTTTTAAACATAATTTCCGTGCAAAACATACTTTTTAGTCGGGCTCATTGCGTAATGGTCAGGCTATAGCTACGGTGCACGGCAGCGGATGTTGAGAATACACATCACGGAACTAAAGGAAATCCATTTTTGAACGTTAGAGAACTACATAGAAGCTTTTAATAGGCGGTAACTCCAGAAAAGTTTCAACGCAATGTTTTGACTGACATTTGTCCAATCAGATCGTAGTAGGTCTGAGTTAAGACATTGCCGCTCGTAACTTGAATGAGAGAGAGAAGAGAGAGAGAAAGTTAATGGAGTAAATTAAAGGTGATGCACGTGAATAAATCATCATTAGTTATGATCTGGCAAATAAATTAATTAAGGCCTATATATTACATTTATACCCTATATTGGTGTAAGTTAAAAGCGTTTTTAAGTAAGATCGTACCGCCGACAACAGTGTCTACAATAGGGATGACGTAACAAACCAAAACTTTCATAGTGTCCGAGAATACAGATCTATATTATTACGGGTATTACATATTTTGAAATGCGAACGAATGATCATATATGAATTAGATATGGTGAATCGGAAAGGCGGATAAAGGTGTTGAAGATGTTTCACAGTGGGTGAAGAAAGTTTTATAGATCGAAGTCACGCATTATACCAACGTGTCTTCTAGCAAAATTACGACGTATGTTTAAGTCGGGGAAGATTCGGCATACTTTGATTAGAATACTACCGGTAATTGTAATGAAAAGCAGTTTCTTGAGTATTCGTACAATCTGCGATGTTTGACATTACTTCATCTCATTATCTATATATAGACATCGTTGTTCCCCGGTGAAAGTTTTTTAAAACAGTTTCAAATATACATAAATTTATAGGATATATTAGACCTTGATTTATCACTTTTTAACTATTGATAGATATTTTGCTCATCTGTCTCATCTCTAATTTACTCGATCCATTAATCTGTTCTCTTTCTCTCCCTCTCTCCCTATCCCCTCTCTCTCTCTCTCTCTCTCTCTCTCTCTCTCTCTCTCTCTCTCTCTCTCTCTCTCTCTCTGTCCCCCCACCATTCAAATCACGAGCGGTTATATCTTAACTCCGCCCTATTACGATCTGATTGGACAAGAGTCGCTCAAAATATAACGTTGAGACTGTTCTGGAGTTACCGCCAATTAAAAGCTTCTACGTACTTCGCTATATCATAAAAACGTTTCACAAAAACGTTTCAATACACATCACGAGACTCACGGAAATCCATTTTTGGATTTGCCTAGACATCTCTTTGCCCAGACTTAGGGGGGGTGGGGGTAAACAAAATTTTACGGATCTGTACATGATCACGTAAACTGATTTAGACTTTTCACATCTGTATATCCATGATTATGACCTCTCTCTCTCTCTCTCTCTCTCTCTCTCTCTCTCTCTCTCTCTCTCTCTCTTATACTAATTATCTCATTCGTCCGAACAAATATCTCATTCCTCCGAACAAATATCTTATTCGTCCAGACAAACACACATAATTCGTTCGAACAAATTCTGATTCGTCCGGACAAATAACTGCATGATCTGGACAGAGCAAATAGCTAACTCGTCCAAACAAATCCTAATCCGTATATAATGTACGAACAAATAATTTATCCGTCCGAACAAATAGCTAATTCGTCCGAAGAAATAGCTAAGTCGTCCCAACATGTCCTCATTCGTCCGAACAAATAGCCAATTCATCCGAACAAATAGTCAATTCATTCAACAAATAAGATTTTTTTAATCTGGCCCTTCCACGCCGCCGTACAAATGAGCCCGAATATCTGAACTTTGAGTTCTTTGATTATGATTTCTTTCGACGCATAGTCATAATTGTGTAAAACTTAAGAAACTTACAAAACAAAGATAAATATAGTCAAGGATATTCAAAAACCATGACTTTAGTTCAATATTCTTTTGATGTGATCATTTACATCCAACTGCTTTAGCTGACCATCTTTTATTGGTTTTTTTTTTAGGAAAATTAGATTGGTATAGTTATATCTTTATGCTGGAGCCTTGGGTAATATGATTCCAATACGATTTATCATAATTTGTTCAGTAGAATCGGAAATTTTGTAACAACTCGACTACAAGAAATATACCGTTTTTCTAAAATAAATGGAACTCCACTCTAACCTGCCGTTACCAGTTAAATGATATTCTTGAATGTGGAAATGTTAACCTTGATATCGAGGAGGTCATCACAGCAGACAGCACTATGTATCATAGAAAAGATTCCTCAATTAATCAGGCACGTACCTTCGTTTTTGAAGACTCATCCCAAAATTCTTAGCAAGCAAAAAGAAAGGGCAGCTTTCCTTAATCATGAAAATCCTTATCCGTGGGCAGGGAGTGGGGTGGGGGGATGGGGGGTGGGGGTAGTATACCGATAATTTCAATTTCACTGTTCATTACTTTTCTTTTTCCCTTTCATTTTTTAAATGGTCCCAAAAAAAATGGGAGGGGGCAACCCTATAATAACTCATTTTTTATATGTTAATTTAAGACAAATGTTTGCTGCAACGAAAAGTGTGGGGGGGGGGGGGGGGGAGGGCAAACAGCAACCTTTGCTTTTCTGGCCTAAACCTGTTTCCACTGAGCCATGTATTCCGCAGTTGACCGACGCGCAATGACATAAATATTAATGTCAATTGAACATTTTACAGTTTTTGAACTTGAAAACAAGATGAATACTGTACATGTGTTTCTTTATTTACGGACCATAGCGAGTGTGATAAAATATGTTTGTATCTAAAAAAAAACAATCAACTCCAGTGACGGTAGGGAAATCATATTGGATATAGAACTATGTACAGTCAAAAAACAACGTTTATTTATCGTGTATTTTTTTTTTAAATACTGGATGTCGATATTTTCCATACCTAAAATAAAAGCAAAATTAAAGAGCATTTCATTCTTTTAAAAAAATAATATTTTCGAGAAACTAGCACCAATTTGTAACACAGGAGCTTGAGGATAAGACTTCTGCTAATCTCCCTTCCCAATCGCCATGGTACTGGTTCATTGATCACAATATTTCGATTTCCTTAAATAAATAAAGTGATCTTTATTAGAATATAAAGTAAAAAAAAATGTATTATTTCACATTATAAAGCTGTACAGCATGTTCCTAAGCAAATCAAGCATACCGAAATAAGTATGCAAAACAGCATGGTCATTGTGAGGAATGGACAAGCGGAATGCGATAACCATAGCCTATCGGACCACACCGCGATTATATTACTTGTACATACACATATATATACTCAAATGTTAGTAAACGGAACGTTTTTAAGTAAGTTATTCTGATTTGTCTATTTAAATTAATATTTTGTCGAAACTTTCCAAATATTTTCAATGTACAGGTGCATAAACATACAATTAACATTTTTGTTCAATAAAGCGCACGCTTTATTATCTGGTTTTCGATTCAACCTCATTTTAAGCGATTTGTAAATTAAAGCAATACAGATAACTGTTGTCAAACTTCATGTAGACGTATAGATATGAACTTTTAAATAACTAGGTCAATATCTTGGTGTTTAAAATTGTGAAATACACCGGAAGATAATATACTGACCACACCTAAAAATAACCGCGATAATTTTAATGGGATTAAGTGTTGAAATGGTTGTACATTCTGTTGACCATATCTAATGTCGTTTGTTTACTGATGACTCAAAAGTCCGTATGACTCAAAACATTATTCGACATTACATCGACATGAAAATCCGTTGTGTTTTATTTTCTGCAAAACAAAATATTATGAATGAGTTTTCCTGAGCGTAAGTAATTTTAAAATCCCTGTTATATGTCTATCTTACACACATGTGTAATCTTGATAACAGTTTGTAATTTAAGAAGCACACACTTTCTTTTTACCACTGAATTGTTGAATTCAATCTTGAAATACTTCCTCCGTGATACACTGAAAAATATTCTTCATAGTTTTCGAGATCTTGAGAGAGAGAGAGAGAGAGAGAGAGAGAGAGAGAGAGAGAGAGAGAGAGAGAGAGAGAGAGAGAGGATATACATATACATGATGCGTTTTTGTCGATTAATTTATTTATTATTTATTCAGCTATTTTTTTTTTCTTGAGTCACTCCAGTGATAAGAGGAAACTCAAGTATGAAAATCCTCGTGGCCACATTGGCGGGGCCAAATATGCAAAAAAAAGGCCAAATGTTCGAAAATCTTCTCTGTCACACATGTAGGGAAAAATTAAATGCATAGTTATAATGTCCATGAAGCCCTCTCCCAGACTTGTGCAATTCATGGCCCCTGGGTCAGGGGTTAAGACACTAGCTATAGGGCATGCATGCGCAGGGCCAATATGGCCATATAGTGAAAATGTTTTCAATCTTAGAAAATCTTCTTCTCTACTCCCATATATATTTGAGAAAAAACTAAAAGCCCTCTACAAAAATTGTAAAATTCGTTGTCATAATTATAAATTTCATTAGGCTAAGTAAAGATACAGCTCTGTTTTCTTGATACACATTTTATGTCGTCAAACGTAAATGAACAACCAAGTTTTTACTTTAGTTTCCTGTGTATTGTATGCTTGTTGAATTGAGTTGCATACATGTAGGCATTATTCACGAAACTGAATATTATAAAAGATTGGCCATTAAAGGTCTGCATGTCTCTTTTTACCATAAGATTACAATTTAAGCTAGGGTTTAGATAATGTGAGATTCCGCCGACTCTTTAACTCCCTCCCTTCCCCTCCCCTCCCCTGATTTTCATGAATAAATGTTTTTCAAACATCAAATAATAAAAGAAGGGGTAACAGTCAGAGGAGTCTCAGATTAAGGTTTAGACTTCAAAATAAAGCTTTATATGCAAACATGAGACACTGACATGTCAATCTTAGGGCTATGGTAATCAGGTGACCGTCAAGACCTGTGGGCCTCTTGTTTCTTCTTGCTTAGTTATAATTATTGGAATCATGAAAAAATGACAATAACAAACCGTCACCTATCTCAAAAACCCATAAAACGAAATACAAATTCAAAGCAGAGCAACACTGACCTCCAAAAAGATAGAGGTAGGATCAAGTGCCTAGGAGAAGTGAGCATCCTCTGCTGACCGGTCGGACCCGCCGTGCGCTCCTTGTCACAATTGGGCATATCATAATCGAGGTACATGTCAAAATCGGGAAAATGTCATCATAGGGAAAAGACGAAACGTTGAAATTTATTCCGATATAGACTGTTAAAACTTGTTAAATATCTGTGAAATTTATTTTTTATAACTGTGTAGAACATTTTATTTAGATTTGTTTTATATTTAAAAAAGTCATTATAGAGTGAAAAATACGTTGAATATATAAATAAAATGAGTCAGAATATTTTAAAATGTTGGAAGTAAACCTTCATTAGTTTCATTTACGATGTATTTAAACTAGTAATAATAAATTGAATTACAAAATAACGTAAACTTAATTTTATTTCATACTTAGAAGTTTAAATTATACATGCATGTACATTTGCTATCATGAATTTCATAAACAAAATTAAATACATTTTAAGCGACATAAAATTGTGAAACTCTATGTAATACTTGTATATCAAATATTTATTTTTTTTTGTACAAAATACATGTGAATACATAACAGATGGTACATCACACAAGTGTCGCCCTATCTATCCGAGGTATCCGTTGCTTCCACATCCGTATGGACCGCATCCATTGTTTCCGTTCAATCCGTTGTTTCTATTTAATCCATTAAGACCATTCAATCCATTTAATCCGTTGTTTAATCCATTCAATCCATTTAATCCGTTGTTTAATCCATTCAATCCGTTGTTATTGTTTCCACCGTTCCATCCGTGTCCACCTCCGTTTATGCCCCTCCTGGGCCCACCGCCAATTAGACCTCCACCAATTCGACCACCTCTGGGGATATATCCACGTGCTATATAAGCAATGGAAAAACACATTAAAACATTGCAAAATACACTTTAATTATATAAAAAAGCTTTAAAACCTTTGATTTCTTTGAATTCTGATTCAAAATGAATACAGACAGACAGACACTTACGATATGCACAGTGTACAGCGGCGACACAGACGGCTAGGAGAATCAGAGATCGAATCATGATGTAAGCAGCAGGTAAGTAAAATCAGCTGTGGTCAGACACAAGGGTAAGGGCGACTTATATACCACTCAAATTAATTAAAGCTGTCAGGAAAACTGGTACAATCAGTGCAGGTCAGGTTCATGTAGTAATCTACAATACGAATGATTCCGTCACCTTTGCTTTGTAAAATATATTTCTGAAAACCTTGAATTTGTTGAAAAGAAAATGCATATTAAAAAAAAAATTCAAACGTGGAGTGTTCAACTTTCGATCTCGCAACACGTTTATTGAGCAATTTGCTCTTCCTTTTAATGTTGTGTGACCGACTGTCAATTTGATTATTTGAAAGGTGTCGCAAAGCTATATTTATTTCCGGCATATTTCTGATGATATGAATAATTGCACTTTGTCCTGTGAAATATCAAACTAAGTTTTATATTTTTCCATTTAAACTTCTTATAAAATCGAACTTTTGTTCAACGAGTTTTCATAGGTACATGTATACATTTTTTTGTTTCATTAAAGAAAAAAAATGATTTAAATGTTACACGTAATACTAGAACAAAATGACCCAACACAAAGGTTCAGACTGATATGTTTTTGGAAACAAATAAGAGGGGAACTTTATAACAAATACGGGATCTCACTTCAACAAAGAAGAAGAAATGAATTTTATGAGGATATTAGTTATTATATTTTAATACACACTGGGAATTTGCACTTGCTACAATGAGAAATTCAAAATACAGGTAATATTAAGTACATAATTTAGCGGTAGGATCTTACTCACTTAAAAATTAATACGTTATTTTATGGACTAATCATAATTTTCTGTTCTCAAGGATTAAAAGCATCACTTAAGGAAACATATATGTAGCGACCGCTTATCCCCCCCTCCCCCCCCCCCCCCCCCAAAAAAACCCAAAAGGTAGATTATGGCCAACTTTCGTTGAGGTGCCATTTGGTCCTTTATATTGAAAAAAAACACACTTTTTAAGCTTCATAAAATACAAACATACGAGCAGCAATTCATACAAAGTTTTAAATTTTTGGTGACGAAATTCGTCTTTTGAAGGTACATTAATTGCTTTATCGTAAATTAATCGTTACTACTACAATTGGTAAATGTGGTAAGTGTTGGAAGAAACAATGAGGGTGGTGCCTTAATTTGTATATGATCATCGCCAATCAGTTTTATAAATTTTATTACTACCAAACCGGGTAAAAAATCTGTTGATGATTTCAGGAAAGGAAAAATTAGCCGAATATTGACAACATACTCAATGAATCTTACGTTAGTGACAATTTTCAGGGTACGATAAAATTATTTGATGCAAACCTTTTTATATGAATTTTCCCATATAGTTCTCGGAAAATATCCATTATCATGTTATGTTTTTTAAGAACTGAACTTCATTTATTTTACAACGATTGATAAACAAGTTATACAACTTATTAATATCTCTCGTTGGCACAGATGTTAGCGCGTGGGGGTCATTATTGTGGGAGTAAGCCGGAGTACCCGGAGAAAACCTACGTGTCGAAGCGGGCGACTGCAATACCCTCTCACATAAAACCACTGTAGATCCCGAGATCGAACTCGAGTTGCAGCATTTATATATTATAATATAAAATGGTATAACTTCAATTGTATACAATTAGGATAAAATTATGAAAAAGCATGCTTTTTATACGTTTTATTTCCCTTGTTATCTTAATGTTTTTATATGTTTTTTTTTCTTTGTAATCTTAAAGGACATATCGCATGTTTTTCAATTTTCGGAATTTTTTGAAATAAAATCATTCTATACTCATTAAAAATGACGTTTATTATCTTTCACACAAGATAATCTGGTCATTTCATTAGTTTGAAAGCGATGAAATTCAAATGTCGCGATATGCATATTTTCTCTCTCGATCTACCCGCAATTACATGTGACGTCATATGCGACCTCGACGAGAAGTGCTGTTAGCCATCTTTGTAATTGGATGAGATTTAAATGACAATTAAACTAATTATCAGCTATCAAATTGTCGATAATGGGACATGATGGTGTTTTGTGTCTCCTACGGGTAAACCATTCAAAAATGGGGATTTGGATTGTTGTTTTATAAGTTTCCCATACGAAAGTGTGGGGAAATCTTGGGACAAATATCTGTCGAGGAGAGGATGTATAAATAAACTATCGAATACATATAATATTAAATATATGGTCTATTTTTGCAATTTTAGTTTAAGAAACAAGTTGTATTTTATTCTTCAAAGAGATAAATAGAAGTTTATGCACAGGGACCTGTGCAAGTTCATCGGAGGAAAATAACAAGAGAGGATGCGATATTTGATACCGCCTAACTACTTTATATGTTTTCTCAGTACCATGTCCATGTTCTGTATCATATTGGATATAGAGCTATATACAGTCAAAAAGCAACTTTTATTTATCGTGTATTTTTTTTAAATACTGGTTGTTGATATATCCCATACCTAAAATAAAAGCAAAATAAAAGAGTATTTCATTGTTTTTTAAAAAATACTATTTTCGAGAAACTAACACAGTAGCTTGAGATTTCCGGTAATCCCCCTTCCCCATCGCCATGGTACTGAGTTCATTGATCACACTATTCCGATTTCTTTAAATAAATAAAGTGATCTTTGTTAGAATATAAAGTAAAAAAAATGTACTATTTCACATTATGAAGCTGTATAACATGTTTCTAAGCAAATCAAGCATACCGAAATAAGTTTGCAAAAGAGCATGGTCATTGTGAGGAATGGACAAGCCGAATGCGATAACCATAGCCTATCGGACCACACCGCGATTATATTACTTGTACATACACATATATATACGCAAAGGTTAGTAAACGGAAAGTTTTTAAGTACGTTATTCTGATTTGTCTATTTAAATTAATATTTTGTCGAAACTTTCCAAATATTTTCAATGTACAGGTGCATAAACATACAATTAACATTTTTGTTCAATAAAGCGCACGCTGAGCCATGTATTTCGCAGTTGACCGACGCGCAATGACATAAATATTAATGTCAATTGAACATTTTACAGTTTTTGAACTTGAAAACAAAATTCAACGTATCTTTCCTCATTTCATAATTAAATTACTGTATTAATTTTTGTATCGTGTACAATCTCTTTTAAAAGATTAAACTAGATGAATACTGTACATGTGTTTCTTTATTTACGGACCATAGCGAGTGTGATAAAATATGTTTGTATCTAAAAAAAAAACAATCAACTCCAGTGACGGTAGGGAAATCATATTGGATATAGAACTATGTACAGTCAAAAAACAACGTTTATTTATCGTGTATTTTTTTTTAAATACTGGATGTCGATATTTTCCATACCTAAAATAAAAGCAAAATTAAAGAGCATTTCATTCTTTTAAAAAAATAATATTTTCGAGAAACTAGCACCAATTTGTAACACAGGAGCTTGAGGATAAGACTTCTGCTAATCTCCCTTCCCAATCGCCATGGTACTGGTTCATTGATCACAATATTTCGATTTCCTTAAATAAATAAAGTGATCTTTATTAGAATATAAAGTAAAAAAAAATGTATTATTTCACATTATAAAGCTGTACAGCATGTTCCTAAGCAAATCAAGCATACCGAAATAAGTATGCAAAACAACATGGTCATTGTGAGGAATGGACAAGCGGAATGCGATAACCATAGCCTATCGGACCACACCGCGATTATATTACTTGTACATACACATATATATACTCAAATGTTAGTAAACGGAACGTTTTTAAGTAAGTTATTCTGATTTGTCTATTTAAATTAATATTTTGTCGAAACTTTCCAAATATTTTCAATGTACAGGTGCATAAACATACAATTAACATTTTTGTTCAATAAAGCGCACGCTTTATTATCTGGTTTTCGATTCAACCTCATTTTAAGCGATTTGTAAATTAAAGCAATACAGATAACTGTTGTCAAACTTCATGTAGACGTATAGATATAAACTTTTAAATAACTAGGTCAATATCTCAGTGTTTAAAGCATTGTGAAATACACCGGAAGATAATATACTGACCACACCTAAAAATAACCGCGATAAATTTAACGGGATTAAGTGTTGAAATGGTTGTACATTCTGTTGACCACATCTAATGTCGTTTGAAAAGTCCGTATGACTCAAAACATTATTACATCGACATGAAAATCCGTTGTGTTTTATTTTCTGCAAAACAAAATATTATGAATGAGTATTCCTGAGCGTAAGTAATTTTAAAATCCCTGTTATATGTTTATCTTACCAACATGTGTAATCTTGAAAACAGTTTGTAATTTGAGAAGCACATACTTTCTTTTTACCACTGAACGTGTTGAATTCAATCTTGAAATACTTCCTCTGTGAGGAAATGATACACTGAAAAATATTCTTCATAGTTTTCGAGACCTTGAGAGAGAGAGAGAGAGAGAGAGAGAGAGAGAGAGAGAGAGAGAGAGAGAGGGGGGGGGGAATACATATACATGATGCGTTTTTGTCGATTAATTTATTTATTATTTATTCTGCTAATTCTTTTTTTTTCCTGAGTCACTCCAGTGATAAGGGGAAACTCAAGTATGAAAATCCTCGGGGGCACATTGGCGGGGCCAAATATGCAAAAAAAAAGGTCAAATTTTCGAAAATCTTCTCTTCTCCCACACAGGTGGGGAAAAATTAAATGCATAGTAATAATGTCCATGAAGCCCTCTCCTAAACTTGTGCAATTCATGGTCTCTGGGTCAGGGGCTCAGACCCTAGCTACAGGGCATGCATGCGCAGGGCCAATATGGCCATATAGTGAAAATGTTTTCAATCTTAGAAAATCATCTTCTCTACTCCCATATATATTTGAAAAAAAAAAACTAATTGCATTATTTTAATGTCCTTGAAGCCCTCTACAAAAATTGTGAAATTCGTTGTCATAATTATAAATTTCATTAGGCTAAGTTAAAAATATAGCTGTGTTATCTTGATACACATTTTATGTCGTCAAACGTAAATGAACAACACAGTTTTTACTTTAATTTCCTGTGTATTGTATGCTTGTTGAATTGAGTTGTATACATGTGGGCATTATTCAAGAAACTGAGTATTATAAAAGAGTGGCCATTAAAGGTCTGCATGTCTCTTTTTACCATAAGTTTACAATTTATGCTAGGGTTTAGATAATGTGAGATTCCGCCGACTCTTTAACCCCCTCCCCTCCCCTGATTTTCATGAATAAATGTTTTTCAAACATCAAAAAATAAAAGAATGGTAACAGTCAGAGGAGTCTCAGATTAAGGTTTAGACTTCAAAATAAAGCTTTATATGCAAACATGAGAACCCTGACATGTCAATCTAAGGGCTAAGGTAATCAGGTGACGGTCAAGACCTGTGGGCTTCTTGTTTCTTATTGCTTAATTAGTTATAATTATTGAATTCATGAAATTTATTCCGATATAGACTGTCTGTGAAATTTATTTTATATATCTGTGTAGAACATTTTATTTAAATTTGTTTTAGATCCTTGAAAAAGTCATTGTAGAGTAGAAAATACGTTACATATATAAATAAAATGAGTCATAATGTTTTAAAATGTTGGAAGTAAACCTTCATTAGTTTCATTTACGATGCATGTAAACTAGTAATAATAAATTGAATTACAAAATAACGTAAACTTAACTTTATTTCATAATTAGAAGTTTAAATTATACATGCATGTACATTTTGTATCATGAATTTCATAAGAAAAAATTAAATACATTTTAAGCGACATAAAATTGTGAAACTCTATGTAATACTTGTATATTAAATATTTTTTTTTCGTACAAAATACATGTAAATACATAACACATGGTACATCACACAAGTGTCTCCCTATCTATCCGAGGTATCCGTTGCTTCCACATCCGTATGGACCGCATCCATTGTTTCCGTTCAATCCGTTGTTTCTATTTAATCCATTAAGACCATTCAGTCCATTCAGACTATTTAACCCATTTAATCCGTTGTTTCCATTAAGACCATTCAATCCATTTAATCCGTTGTTTAATCCGTTCAAACCGTTGTTATTGTTTCCATCGTTCAATCCGTTTATGCCCCTCCCGGGCCCACCGCCAATTAGACCTCCACCAATTCGACCACCTCTAGGGATATATCCACGTGCTATATAAGCAATGGAAAAACACATTAAAACATTGTAAAATACACTTTAATTATATAAAGAAAAGCTTTAAAACCTTTGATTTCTTTGAATTCTGATTCAAAATGAATACAGACAGACAGACACTTACGGTATGCACAGTGTACAGCGGCGACACAAACGGCCAGGAGAATCAGAGATCGAATCATGATGTAAGCAGCAGGTAAGTAAAATCAGCTGTGGTCAGACACAAGGGTAAGGGCGACTTATATACCACTCAAATTAATTAAAGCTGTCAGGAAAACTGGTACAATCAGTGCAGGTCAGGTTCATGTAGTAATCTACAATACGAATGATTCCGTCACCTTTTTTTGTAAAATATATTTCTGAAAACCTTGCATTTGTTGAAAGGAAAATGCATATTAAAAAGTTTCTTCTTTAAAAATATTCAAACGTGGAATGTTTAACTTTCAATCTCGCTACACGTTTATTGAGAAATTTGTCCTTCCTTATAATGTGTGACCGACTGTAAATTTGATTATTTGAAAGAAGTTGCAAGGTTATATTTATTTATTGCACTTTGTCCTGGAAAATAAATAACTAAGTTTTGTATTTTTTTTCTTTAAATCTTCATATAATCGAACTTTCAACTTATACATTATTTTGTTTTATTCTAGAAAAAAAAAATGATTTGATTTTACACGCAACTTTAGAAGAATATGACCCAACACAAAGATTCAGACTGATTTATTTTTTGAATTCAAATAAGAGGGGAAATTTATGACAAATACGGGATTTCACTTCAACACAGAAGAAGAAATCAAATTTATGAGGATATTAGTTATTATATTTTAATACACACTGGGAATTTGCACTTGCTACAATGAGAAATTCAAAATATAGGTAATATTAAGTACATAATTCAACAGTATGATCTTACTCACTTAAAAAATAATACGTTCTTTCATTGACTAATCAAAATTTTTTGTTCTCAAGGATTAGAAACACCACTTAAGGAAATATGTAGCGACAGCTGATCCTCCCCCCCCCCCCCAAAAAAAAACCCCAAAAAGTATGGTATGGTATGGCCTACCTTTCGTTGAAGTTCCATTTGATCCTTTATATGTAAATAAACCATTTTCTAAGCTTCATAAAATACAAAACAAACGAGCAGCAATTCATACAAAGGTTTAATTTTTTGGTGACGAAATTCGCCCTGTGAAGGTAAATCTATTGCTTTGTCGTAATTAATAATTACTACGACACTTGGTAAATGTGGTAAGTTTTGGAAGAAACAATCAGTCCAACCAACAACTATCGTCAATTTAAATTGCGTGATTTACCTATTGTTTTCATCGACAATCATATTGATATATTTTATTTAAAAAATAAGAACAGTTTGATCGGTCATTGAAAGGCATATACACTGTGCAGTCTGACAAACCAAATAATATTAAATTACACAACATTTTAAAATTTTGTAAATCAGTCTCTTAAAAAAAGTTAAGAATAATTTGTTTCTTTTATCTACAAATTATCGAATGTATAAAGGATATTTCAAAAACACTTATCCATCATCTTATAATGATATCGTTTCTCGATGATTTATGTAAACTTATTTTATTTTGACTGCAAGTGAGAGTAGTGCTTTAATTTGTATATGATCATCGCCAATCAGTTTTCAAAATTTTATTACTACCAAACCGGATTTACCAAAATCTGTCAATAATTATATGAAAGGAAGTATATGTCGAATATTGACAACATACCTAATGAATATTACGTTAGTGACAATAAAATATTATTTATGCAAACCTTTTGATATCAACTTACCCTTATACTTCTCGGAAAATTTCCATTATCATGCTATTTTTATATGATGATATATAATGGTCTCACTTCAATTGGATACAATTAGGATAAAATTATGAAAAATAAATATTTCAAACGCTCTATTTCCCTTGTTATCTTAATAGTTTTTATATGATTCTTTTCTTTGTAATCTTAATGTTTTTGTTTCATAAGTAACGTAGATGCATCACTCAATTTTAGAAGGTGTCTAGTTGTTGTTTAACTTATATCAAGGTTTGGATTACTCCACTCTTGTTCGCCTCACTTAAACTCGTCGAGTGTGGCTTCTATTGCCTTTATTTTTAATCTAAGCAGCAGTTACAGAGTCTAAAATAAGGTCTGAATGGTTATTATTGGGATTGTACCTTGCATGGTTGCGAATTAAGCCGATACACACAATGAGGCAAATATTGTACCATGTCAGAAAACTGTTCCAATAGTAATAGAGTTTTTATAACAAGTAGGTAAAATTATATTTTATATGAAAACATTCCATAAAAATGATATCATGGTCTAAATATGACAGAATTGTACAGATAATATAGTTAATAGATCCGATCGATTGTATGAATACACTATGAATACAATCTAATGATTAGATATTTTACACCTCAACAATTATATTGTTTAATATAAGATGCTTTATTTCACTAACTTGCAAAAGTTAAAAGTTAACACAGTTTGGCAAAAAGTCTTCATATGAAATGGATCACATATTTGAGGGTTTTTTTCTATATCTATATCTAATAGTATATATATGTAGTTCCTATTTCTTTTATAATTTCTATAGTTGGTAGTGTAAATTGTTGTGTGAGATTTTGTTTTCCTTGTTTCTCTTATATGTTATTTATTCTTTTGTTCCGGATGAACATTTGACAATTTCAATTGTTCGTGTCGTTAACCATTTTTAGATCTCTCGATGTCTGTCTGTCTGTCTCTCTCTCTCTCTCTCTCTGTCTCTCTGTCTCTCTCTCTCTCTCTCTCTCTCTCTCTCTCTCTCTCTCTCTCTCTCTCTCTCTCTCTCTGCAATTGTCTAACGCGGGTTCATACATGTTACTAGAATTTCAAAGGATATTAATAATTTGAAAAGGAGATCTATGAATTGTCATGGGCTGACTTTGTTTTGAACAGTCGAACTGACTGCGAAATTGCGACATGTGGTCTGTGAACTATTCCATGACTGTATGTTCGTTGTTTAAAATTTCTTTTTGAATAATTATAATGAGATATAATGTTTTATATTATATTTGATTAACACATTGATTTAAACAGTATATCCCATTGTGTTTCCTGTGTTATTTATTTCAATTCATAAAAATAAGAATAACATCTCAAAATTATCTGCTAATTTTAATAGGAGTAACCGGTTGGTCGGTCGAAATGAATTGCAATTAGCAATTTTGTAATCGATTGCCATCCCTAAGAAATTGACTTAAATATTTAAGTCAATTGAGCAGTTTCAAGTTTTTGGACTTGTAAATAAAAATTCAATAAAAAATGTTGATAATAACTTGTTTTTCCAAACTTTTATTCTACTTGTCTTTGTTCATTTCATTACGTGATAGCTCATTACTGCATTAATTTGCGTGTCATGTACAGTCTCTTAAGATTAAGCTAGAGGAATACTGTGCATGTGTTTCTTTATTTTGGGATCTTAGCGACTGTGATTAAATATGTTTGTATCAACAAAAAGCTCAACCTTGGAACCAGTGGGCAAATCCCTTATTGATATAAACAGACAAAAAACAACTTTTATTTATTGTGTATTTTTTTTAATACTGATTGTCGCTATTTTTCATACCTAAAATTAAAGCCTAAAAAATGTAATTGTTTTAAAAACATAAACATTTTTGAGCAACTCGTAGCTTGCGGACAATTCCCCTTCCCATCGCATTGGTACTAAATTTATTGGTCAAAATGTTTTGATTTGATTAAATAAAGAGATCTTTAAAATTGTTAATCAATTCAAACATACCGGAATGAGTATGCAAAACATTTTTTGACAGAATGTTGACACAGAGACAGAGATATAAAGATTATACCACCAACCCAGTAGACAACTAATAAGAAATATGGTAGAGAAAAAGACGTATCAAATATCTCCAGAAAAGTCATTTTGTTAAAAAAAAGTGGTCATTGTGAGGAATGGACAAGCGGTGTGCGATAACCATTACCGTAGCGGACCACAACTATACTTCTGATAAGTATACATATATACGCATAGCTTAGTAAACAGAAAGTTTTTAAGTAAGTTATATTGATTTGTTAATTTAAATTAATATTTTGTCAACACTTTTCAAATATTTTCAATGAGCAGGTGCATAAACGTAAAATTAACATTCTTGTTCAATAAAGCGCACGCTTTTTTGTCTGGTTATCGATTCAACTTCATTTTAAGCGATTTCTAAATTAAAACAAATAGAGATAAATGTGGCCAAATTTCGTATAGACGTATAGGTATCAACCTTTAAATAACGAGGTCGATATCTTAGTGTTAAAAGCACTGTGAAACTGGAAGATAATATTATGCCATACCTATAAATAACGGCATACATTTTACTGGGATTAAGTGTTGAGATGGTCGTGCATTCTGCCTGCTACCCAGATTTAATGTCCTTTGTGGATTAGGACTCGACACATTATTTCACTGCTCACATCGAAATGGAAATTAACCGTGTTATCATTTATTTTCTGCGAAACAAAATTTCATAAATAAGAATGTTAAATGATTGTATATAATTTAAATCTTTGTGTTATGTATATCCTGCTAACGTGTGTAAGTTTTATAACAGTTTATAATCTGAAAAGCACACCGACGAATTTTGTACAACTGAACTTCTTTAATTCAAGCTTGATTGATGTTACCTGGTTAATGTGAGAGAGAGAGAGAGAGAGAGAGAGAGAGAGAGAGAGAGAGAGAGAGAGAGAATCCGATAAAGAACCAAGTCATAAATAGATAAGGTAAAAAATGTACTCTCTCTCTCTCTCTCTCTCTCTCTCTCTCTCTCTCTCTCAAAATTTTCCTTAATATGATTTTACTATGACGTAGACTTTAATTTAATTTACAAGTATGCCTCAAAAACTTTGTTAATGTCTGAATTTCATTATATTGCACTGTGTAGAACTTTTGATATAGATTTGTTCTAGGTCAATAGCATGGAAAATAGTATATGAATATGTCCGAATGTTTTTAAACGTTGGAAGTAAACCTTCATAAGTTTCATTTACGAATGTATTGTCACTAATAATACGAACTTCAATTACAAATAAACTTAACTTTATTTTGTTTTCATACTTAGGACTGCAGATAATACATGTATGTACATTTGGTTCATGAAATTTATAAAACAATATAAATTTTCAAGTGACATAACATTTGGAAATTCTTTCTAATACTGGTATATCAAATAGTCATTTATTCGTACAAATTGCATATAAATACATAACACAAGGTACGTCGAACTAAATTTGCTCTATCTATCCGAGGTATCCATTGCTTCCACATCCGTATGGAC
Source organism: Magallana nippona (assembly GCA_033439105.1). Lineage (NCBI taxonomy): Eukaryota > Metazoa > Mollusca > Bivalvia > Ostreida > Ostreidae > Magallana > Magallana nippona. The sequence continues at coordinate 3,956,209 of CM065922.1, forward strand.
CGCATCCATTGTTTCCGTTCAATCCGTTGTTTCTATTTAATCCATTAAGACCATTCAATCCATTCAAACCGTTTAATACATTGTTTCCATTTAGACCATTCAATCTATTTAATCCGTTGTTTAATCCGTTCAATCCATGTAATCCGTTGTTTAATCCGTTCAATCCATTTAATCCATTGTTTAATCCGTTGTTTAATCCGTTCAAACCGTTGTTATTGTTTCCAACGTTCCATCCGTGTCCACCTCCGTTTATGCCCCTCCCGGGCCCACTGCCAATTAGACCTCCACCAGTTCGACCACCTCTGGGGATATACCCACGTGCTATATAAACAATGGAAAAATACATTAACAAAGTGCAAATTACATTTTAATTCTATAAAAACGCTTTAAAATCTTTAATTGCTTTGAATTCTGATTCGAAAGAAATACAGGCAGACAGACACTTACGGTATGCACAGTGTACAACGGCGGCACAGACGGCCAGGAGAATCAGAGATCGAATCATGATGTAAGCAGCAGGTAAGTCAAATCAACTGTGGTCAGACACAAGGGTAAGGGCGACTTATATACCACTTTAATTAAAGCTGTCCGATAAACTGGTACAATCAGTGCAGGTCAGGTTCATGTAGTTATCTACAATACGAAAGCTTCCGTCACCTTTGCTTTGTAAAATATATTTCTGAAAACCTTGCATTTTGTTGAAAAAAAAATGCATATTAAAAAGTAAAAAATTCAAACGTTGAGTGCTCAACTTTCGATCTCGCAACACGTTTATTGAGTAATTTTCTCTTCCTTTTAATGTTGTGTGACCGACTGTCAATTTGATTATTTGAAAGGAGTCGCAAGGCTATATTTATTTCCGGCATATTTCTGATGGTATGAATAATTGCACTTTGTCCTGAGAAATATTAAACTAAGTTTTATATTTTTCCTTTTAAACTTATTATAAAATCGAACTTTTTTGTTCAACGAGTTTTCATAGCTATACATTATTTTGATTCATTCTAAAAGAAAATTTCTTGATGTTACACGCAATATCACAAGAGTATGACCCGACAGAAAGATTCAGACTAATACATTATTTGAACTCAGTTAAGAGGGAGAGTTTAAACAAATACGGGAAATCACTTCAACTCAGAAGAAGAAATCAAATTTGTGAGGATATTAGTTATATTTTAATACACACTGGGACTTTGCCCTTGCTACAAAAAGAAATTCAAAATATAGGTAATATTAAGTACATAATTTTGCTGTATTATCTTCCTCACTTTAAAAATAATACACTCTTTTATTGATTAATCAACATTTTCTATTCTCAAGGATTAAAAGCATCACTTAAGGGAATATATATGTAGCGACCGCTGATTCCCCCCCCCCCCCCCATAAAAAAATAGTAGGTTAAGGGCAACTTTCGTTGGGGTACCAATTGATCAACAATTATGTAGTTTTTGGAAATCAGGTCTTTGAATAATCTGTTAGAATTCCCATGAATACCAATTGATACCCATTGTTAGCATACCTATTTTTGTATTCATATGAAGCAGAATTTATTCAAAAACTTAATCATAAGTAACAAAGATGCATCACCCAATTTTAGATAGTGGCTAGTTGTTGTTTAACTTATATCAAGGTTTGGGTTACTCCACTCTTGTTCGCCTCACTTGACCTCGTCGAGTGAGGCTTCGATTGTTTTTATTTTTAATCTAAGCTAATTTACAGAGTCTAAAAATAGGTCTGTATGGTTATTATTGGGATTGTACCTTGCATGGTTGGAATCAAGCCGATACACATCATGAAGCAAATGTTGTACCATGTCAGAAAACTGTTCCAATCGTATTAGATTTTTATAACAAGTATGGTAAAGTTATATTTTATATGAAAAAGATACATTCCATACTGTAAAAATGATATGGTTTAAATATTACACAATTGTTAATAGATCCGATCTGATATTGTAGCAATACAATATGAATGCAATATAATGATTAGATATTTTAAACCTTAATACTTTTATTGTTTCATATAAGATGCTTTTTTTTTTTTACTAATTTGCAAAATTTAAAAGTTAACACTGTTTGGCAAAATGTCTACACACGGCATGGATTGCATATTTGTGGCTTTTTTCTATATCTATATCTATATATATGTAGTTCCTATTTCTTTTATAATTTCTATAGTTGGTAGTATAAGTTGTAGTGCGAGATTTTGTTTTCCTTGTTTCTATTCTATATTATTTATTCTTTTGTCCCGAAGAAAGCATTGGGTGTACTGAAAATTTGACATATTCAATTGTTCCTGTCGTTAGCCATTTTTATCTCTCTCTCTCTCTCTCTCTCTCTCTCTCTCTCTCTCTCTCTCTCTCTCTCTCTCTCTCTCTCTCTCTCTCTCTAATTGTCTAAAGCGGGTACACACATGTTTCTAGAATTTCAATGGATATTAATAATTTGAAACGGAGATCTATAACTTGTCATAAGCAGACTTTGTTTTAAAAAGTCGAACTGACTTCAAAATTGCGACATTTGATCCGTGAAACTATTCCATGGCTGTATGCTCGTTGCTTAAATTTTCTTTTTGAATAATTATAATGAGATACAACGTTTTATTTTATATTTAATTAACACATTGATTTAAACAGAATAATCCTATTGTGTTTCCTGTGTTATTTATTACAATTAATAAAAATAAGAGTAACATCTCAAAAATGTCAGCTTAGTTTGATAGGAGAAACAGGTTAATCGGTCGAAATGAATTGCAATTAATCGATTAGCTATTTTGTAATTGATTAGCATCCTTATGAAATTGACATAAATATTAATGTCAATGGAGCAGTTTCAAGTTTTTGGACTTGTAAATAAAAGTTCAATAAGAAAAGGTTGATAATAACTTGTTTTTCCAAACTTTTATTTTACTTGTCTTTGCTCATTTCATTACGTGATAGCTCATTACTGCATTAATTTGTGTGTCATGTACAGTCTCTTATGAATACGCTTGAGGAATACTGTGGATGTGTTTTTTTTATTTTGGGATCTTAGCGACTGTGATTAAATATGTTTGTATCAACAAAAAGCTCAACCCTGGAGCCAGTTGGTAAATCCCTTATGGATATAAATATGTACAGACAAAAAACAACTTTTATTTATTGTGTATTTTTTTAATACTGGCTGTCGCTATTTTTCACACCTAAAATTAAAGCAAAAAATTTTAATTGTTTTAAAAACATTTTCGAGCAACTCGTACCTTGCAGACAATTTCCCTTCCCATCGCATTGGTACTAAATTTATTGGTCAAAATGTTTTGATTTGATTAAATAAAGAGGTCTTTAAATTGTTAATCAATTCAAACATACCGGAATGAGTATGCAAAACATTTTTGACAGAATGTTGACACAGAGACAGAGATATAAAGATTTTACCACCAACCCAGTAGACAACTAATCAGAACTATGGTTGAAAAAAGACATATCAAATAACTCCAGAAAAGTCATTTCATTTTGTAAAAAGAAAAGTGGTCATTGTGAGGAATGGACAAGCGGTGTGCGATAACCATTACCGTAGCGGACCACAACTATACTTCTGATAATTATACATATATACGCACAGCTTAGTAAAGAGAAAGTTTTTAAGTAAGTTATCTTGATTTGTTAATTTAAATTAATATTTTGTCAACACTTTTCAAATATTTCAATGTGCAGGTGCATAAACATACAATTAACATTCTTGTTCAATAAAGCGCACGCTTTATTGTCTGGTAATCGATTCAACTTCATTTAAAGAGATTTCTAAATTTAAAAAAAGAGAGATAACTGTCGCCAAACTTCATATAGACGTATATGTATCAACCTTTAAATAACGAGGTCGATATCTTAGTGTTTAAAGCATTGTGAAATACACTGGAAGATAATATACTGCCATACCTACAAATAACGGCATACATTTTAATGGGATCAAGTGTTGAGATGGTCTTGCTTTCTGCTACCCAGATTTAATGTCCTTTGTGGATTACGACTCGACACATTATTTTACTGCTCACATCGAAATGGAAATTAACCGTGTTATCATTTATTTTCTGCGAAACAAAATTTCATAAATAAGAAGGTTAAATGAGTGTTTATAATTTAAATCTTTGTGCTATGATTATCCTGCTAACATGTGTACGTTTTATAACAGTTTATAATCTGAGAAGCACACATCCAAATTTTTAACAACTGTACTTCTTAAATTCAAGCTTGATTGACATTATCTCGAATGTATTGTCACTAATAATACGAACTTGAATTACACATAAACTTAACTTTATTTTGTTTTCATACTTAGGACTGCAGATAATACATGTATGTACATCTTGGTTCATGAATTCCATAAAACAATATACTTTTCAAGCGACATAACATTTGGAAATTCTTTCTAATAATGGTATATCAAATATTCTTTTTTTCGTACAAATTACATATAAATACATAACACAAGGTACGTCGAACTCAATTTGCTCTATCTATCCGAGGTATCCGTTGGGTCCACATCCGTATGGACCGAATCCATTGTTTCCGTTCAATCCGTTGTTTCTATTTAATCCATTAAGACCATTCAATCCATTTAGACCGTTTAATCTATTGTTTTCATTTAGACCATTCAAGCCATTTAATCTGTTGTTTAATCCATTTTATCCGTTGTTGTTGTTTCCATCGTTCCATCCGTGTCCACCTCCATTTATGCTTCTCACGGCCCCACCGCCAATTAGACATCCACCAATTCGACCACCTCTGGGGATATATCCACGTGCTATAAAGACAGTGGTAAAACACATCTAATAAAAAATACAAAATACACTTTAATTATATAAAAACGTTTTGAAACCTTTTATTGCTTTGAATTCTGATTCAAAAGGAATACAGACAGACAGACAGACAGACACGTACGGTATGCACAGTGTACAGCGGCGACACAGAGGGCCAGGAGAATCAGAGATCGAATCATGATGTAAGCAGCAGGTAAGTCAAATCAACTGTGGTCAGACACAAGGGTAAGGGCGACTTATATACCACTTAAATTAATTAAAGCTGTCAGGAAAACTGGTACAATCAGTGCAGGTCAGGTTCATATAGTTATCTACAATACAAATGCTTCCGTCACCTTTGCTTTGTAAACAATATTTCAGAAAAACTTGCATTTGTTGAAAGGAAAATGCATATTAAAAAGTTTCTTCCTTAAAAATATTCAAACGTGGAATGTTCAACTTTCGATCTCGAAACACGTTTATTGAGTACTTTGCTCTTCCTTATAATGTTGTGTTACCCACTGTCAATTTGATTAGTTAAAAGGAGTCGCAAGGATATATTTATTTCCGACACATTGCTGATAGTATGAATAATTGCACTATATTAAACTATAAAACTAAGTTTTATATTTTTTCTTTTAAATTTAGTATAAAATCGAAATTTTATTCAACGTGTGTTCATTGATGGAGGTATACATTATTTTTGTTTCAATTCTAGAAAAAACCTTGATGTTACACGCAATATTAGAACAATATGACCAAACACAAAGATTGAGACTGATATATTTTCTGAACTCAATTAAGAGGGAATATTTAAAACAAATACAGGGAATCAATTCAACACAGAAGAAGAAATCAATTTTGTGAGGATATTAGTATTATATTTTAATACACAGTTGGAATTTGCAAAAGAAATTCAAAATATTGGTACTATTAAGGACATAATTAATCTTATGGTCTTACTTAAAAAATAATACACTCTTTCATTGATTAAAGCATCAATTAAGGAAATATATACGTAGCGATCGCTGATTTCCCCCCCCCCCCCCTATAAAAAAAAACAGTGGGTTATGGTCAGCTTTCATTGGGGTGTCATTTAATTCTTTAGTATATTGAAATAAACCGCTATCTAAATTTCTTAAAATATAAACATACGAGCAGACAGAATCTGTCGACAGATTCTGGTGGAAATTACATAATCGTCATTTTTTAAGATATCTACAGATGTACAAATTCAATGGTTTCAATAAAAAATTGTCCACAGAATTTTAACTACAAATGTATTTTTGAAAAGAATTGTAATCTTACAATCTGATTTATGTTCTTTTTGTGACCTATATCCTAAAAACTTGTCCCATTTATTTTGGGAGTGTACATATATTGCAGAACTATGGAATTCGTTTTTTTTACTGGATTAAAGCTGAACACCGCTCGTAAATAGGCACCGTCAAACAGGTATATAAACCCTTCGATTTCGTTACACCCGATTGTACACCTGAAACTCGTGGCTGACGTGTAGTATTCCTTTCGTGGTCTTTGGATTTTATGCATTTATTTCTTATTTTATGTGCATATTCTGTTTGTAAATAATGCATTGACCTGTTTATTTGATGATAGTATTCTTCTGACTTGAAAAAAGTGCGTAAAATTTGATAATTTCATCGCGACCGAGTAACACGGCGAGGTCAAATGTACGTCCACACAGGTGAGACCTCTACAGCGATATACTTGAAACTCTTAAGAGGTTTTTGGCTTATATAGGGGTTGCAGGGATAGCGGTGATGAAAGAGAAATATGGCGGACAGTGTCTATTTACGAGCGGTGTTCAGCTTTAATGACCAAACTAATATGTCGAGTGATGCCAATATGGTCGATATTTTATTTGGTAAACTGTAAAACACAAAAAAATATAATCAATCTAATGATCGTTTTAGTAAAACGCCTTGTTTATAGGAAAAGAAATAACAAAATGTTATCTTCTTTCGAAGGCTTAAAGAGAGAATATTGTATTATAGAAATTTAGAACATTAAATAAGTATAAAAAAAAATAACAATGAAGACAACTTCTATAAACTATGGGATATTTTCTCTTCCCTTCAATAAGTGTCCTTTAGTTTTAAATCTAGACTTGGAATACTCTATTTTTTCCACTTCTGTTTTTTTTAACTCAAACAATCTCAGTATATAAATTTATTCTCTGTACACAATCATAAACACTGAATGAATATGTGTGTATAAGCAAAAAATGTTCTATGTACAGCTTTTTTCACAATAATGTTGTAAATTTGATGACTTCAGGACAAACCAACCCTGACATCAAATAAATATTTAAGTTGTCTGGGACAATAAAACATTTAAATTTAAATAAAACATACGAGCAGCAATTCATACAAAGTTTTGAATTTTTGGAGACAAAGTTCATCTTGTGAAGGTAAATTCATTGCTTTATCGTAAATTAATTGTTACTACAACACTTGGTAAATGTGGTAAGTGTTGGAAGAAACAATCAGTCCAACCAACAACTATCGTCAATTTAAATTGCACGATTTACCTATTGTTTTCGTCGACAATCCTATTGATATAATTGTATTAAAAAAGACCATTTTGGTCAGTCATTTAAAGACATATACAGTCGGGCAAACCAAATAATATCAAGTTCGACCACATTTTAAAAACTTTGTTTATCTTTATTTTAAGAGTAAGAATAATTATTTTCATCATTTAAATATTATCAAATGAATAAAAGATATTTCAAAAACACTTCTGCACCATCTTCTATTGTTTTTTCTAAAGCACTTTTTAAAAATCTACACACATAGCTTCACCAAAATTCAAAACAAAATTTTTGGGTCTATATGCTTCATTCGGTGCTACGGTGTATTTGATATGACCTTTCTGCACTGAAAGTGCAGATTGCACATAGATCGCTTTTCCCTCTATAATTTTTTATCGGAATTAAACATGGCATCAAATACAAAGTTATATTATTTGAAATAAATAAGATTAAAATTGTCATAAAGAAAAATGTTACAATTTTTTCATCTAATTGATATTTTGACCTCTTTGCACTGATGCATTGAAATTATTATTAAAAAGTTTTAAACTTTTTCTCAAATTATGATAGACTTTTTCAGAAAAATCTTATAAAATTAATTCAGAAAACAAAACCAAAAGTATGGGTCTATTATGTAAAATATGAGATATGGCATGAAATAAGCTAATTTTAGGCCAAAAACTGGGATTAATTTTTCCTTGACTTTTACGAAATGTAAGTTAACTTTGTCAATATGTGTCGATAGAATATTTGAAAAATTGTAAAAATATGTTTTTTTGTAACAAAATGAAGACATCCTAATGCACAAACTATTTGGAAATTTTGATCTGCACTGAAAATAAGGAAGCTAAAGTGACGGTACTCTAAAACAATTGAGTAATGAAAAATGTTCATTTTCTTCTTAAAAACCTTCCCCCATAAAATATAGTACCCTACTAAACTCGGTAAATATATAATTTTTCTTTTACTATTTCATTTAATATAGTTTAATTGGCATTATAAAATATGAATTTATGAGTAGAATCAATATATGATGCATAAGTAGATGTAGATGTATTGCTTAATTTTAGATGGTCAGAGGTTTTATTGCTTCTATCTTTAATCGTAGCAACACTTACATAGTCTAACAAAAAATAAGACCTGTCATTATGGGGTTTATATGGTTGTAATATTGTATGGCGATAAACATTATAAAGAAAATATTGTACAATGTCAGAAAACTATTCCAATCGTAGAAGAGTATAACATATAACAAGTATGGTAAAGTTATATTTCATATAATTTGGTTAATAGGTCCAATTGATTGTATGAATGTAATATCATGATAAAAGATTTTAAACCTAAAAAGTATATTGTTTAATATGATGCGCTGTATTTTTACTATAACGCAAAAGTTTAAAATGTAAACAGTTTGGTAATAGATCTGTACAAAAAGACATGGATTGAATATTGTTTCTTTTCAAAAATAGTTTTTGTGTATACATACACAATAAAGAAAAGATCAATTCCTATACTTGGGGAGAGTTTCTGGATTGCGCGGTTCTATAGTGATAGCAAAATAAAGAGGTATATCGGCGAGACAGGAGGACACACTGGATTAAACATTATGTCCCCTGTCTTTGATTAACTGAAGCAAGAACATTCAATTAAACCTGACTTGGTTCAAAACCTCTTTTAACTACTGGTTACAAAATTTGTATGCTTTTTTATTTTGTTTTTAATCATTATCAAATGATAGTAAAAAATAAATTTTAAAAAAAAAGGTCAAATCGACCAACACGCACATTTTAATAGTGGTTTGACTACTACTACAATTATAAAGCTGATATGCTGTACAAAAAATAGACGAATTAATTTGCTTTATAGATAAAAAAAAATATTTAGGAATATCCGTACAGTTGTTTTATATGACGACATGTGGTGATAACAAACAGTGTTCAAATTCAAAAGTCCAAAGGAAAATTACAAAACAGGAGCAGAGCAAACACGGACCTCTTTAAAAAATAGAGGTAGGATCAGATGCCATGGAGGAGTGAGCATCCTCTGCTGATACTTAATAGAAAACGTTGAGGTTTTCAGCTCATTAAGAGTTATATGTAATGAAGATTATATACAAATACTGCAATGAATAATTCTGTTAGTGGCAACGATAAAATTCCCGTAGATTTAAAAAATATTAAGATATACTTTTATTTAAGAACATAAATATAACCTTATATGATTAATCGTTACAAGAAAAGTAGTGCTTCCAATTTTAATGAAAGAACATATGAAAAAGTATTCGCATGGATAAACATTCAAAAGTTGTTTTAAAATGATTTGGGTGTATTGAATTTTACAAATGAACATACAGTAAATAAGTAATATATATAGGGTATATCTAATTAATCCAACCCATCATTATCCGAGGTATCCGTTGAGTCCACATCCGTATGGACCACACCCATTGTTTCCGTTTAATCCATTGTTTCTATTCAGACCATTTAATCCTTTAATCCGTTGTTTAATCCATTCATTCCGTTTAATCCGTTCAATCCGTTGTCATTGTTTCCACCGTTCCATCCGTGTCCATCTCCGTTTATGCCCCTCCCGGCCCTACCGCTAATTAGACCTCCACCAATCCGTTTTCCTCTTGGAATGAATGCACATGCTAGACCAAGAATAAACAAATCTAGTAATGAAGTAAATTTGACAATCCGATTTAATTTTTTCTTGTGCTGGTATCTGAATGACACCTTTGTGTAAAGATACAGCTTATGTTAATACTTTTCAAAAAAACCTCAAAATGCTAAGCTTTGGGAGAATTTACCTATTGCGGTTCAATAGCTTTAAAAAACTAAAAAGTATAGACAGATAGAAAAATGTAAGTATGGACAGGAAATAAACATCAGGAACCGTAGGATTGATTTACATTAACGCTAATCATGCAGTGTATCACTGCACATGATAGGATATAGAAAATATTACCTGATGGTTTTATCAATATGTTGGGGTAATTTTGAGTAGATGTCTCTTAAGCGTACAATACATCGTCAGAACCAAGTCAATGGCTGGAAGAGAAAGAAGACAACAAAACGTTTGTCATATTAAAGGCAAGGCTGAACAATATGAAATCAGCAAAACTTTTAAATATCCCGAACTGTTTAATGGTCTATTAGCATTGTAAGTTTTTTTCATTTCTAACAAATACCATAGATATGAACGGTTTCAGGTTTTGTAAATTTTTATGCATGCCTACTAGATATTTTTTTTAATTTGAATTCAGATATTTTCAATCAATAATTAATCATTAATTATCAAATAGTTATATTACGATGACATAAGCATGTACATAAAGCAATACAACTATAATAGGTAAACTTCAAGAACGACTAAACGTATTTCTAATTTTTGTAAAGCCTTAATTTGAATTTCATTAGCGTTCAACAGAGGATATCATAATGCGCATTACAGGAACTGAACTTTTTAGCGTTTATTTTAAAAATTGCAATGCTATGAGAAGTAGTACGCTCAATTTGAACGCTGTGAATCGTATAATTACTGAATCAATGCGTTATCTCCTCGTTTTGCAACAAAAAATTTCAGGACATTCCTAAAGGTAAAATTTTAAGAGAAAAAAAAAATCGAGAACCTTGATTATATTACTTTAGATTTATTTTGAGAAGACAATCTACGAAATCGATTCGATAGCAGTTGAAATAACCATAGTAACCTTCATATATATGGCAAAATTGGTTGTTCCTTCTTTGTAACATATTGATAAACAAGATAATGATTTACGACATTTTATTGGTAAATCGGTCTTAATATCATTAAACCTTTTCAAAGTATTACATTTTTTACTTAACGTTTATTTTCATAATTATGTCAAATTTAATAAAGGTACGTTTTGATACTGTAAAGATTAAAATTCGCACCACCAAATATGTTTTCCTATATTTATTTGATGAAAATACATAGATCATGAACATAACAAATTGTTTTTTTCGACCACAAAACTTCCTGGTTAGTGGTGTGTAGGTCAAATATAAAGTTTAACATCAAAGTTTTAAATCTTAATGGTTTTTGAAAAATGATGATCGACGCAACATGATATATTTGTATATTGATTTTATATACTCTTTCAGATCTTTAAAGCAAATAAGAATGATCGTTTTCCTTAACATTTTAAGATTTTAGCATGTCTTATCTCTTTAAAGTCAGGACCATTGTACATTTCCTCCTATTTGTATATGTGTCAAAAATATTGTAAGCATTGATCACATTGGGATTCGTAGGAATTATAATATGCATCGTTTAAAACACATGGCAATCAATTCCTCGGTATGAAACTATTCAAACACATAATCGTTTTTATTTTTCAAAACTATTTCGAATTATGATTTACACATATGATACTTATAATATATTTTAAAAACTTGCAAAACAACTAGCACAGTGTTTAAGATACGGAATAGAATATATAATGGTAATAATGATAATAGTTTTATTGTTCAAAGTACGCCTGGTAGAATATTATTGTTTAAACCAATAAATATATAGTATTGTAAAATACCTTTTTTCATCAATATCGTCATAATTTAATTGTAAAAATTTTGCATTTATATTTTGTATTGTAGAGTTATGACTAGCATCGTCACAAATTCCATAAAACCTCCTTGCTTTTTGGGGCATGCCGAGGACTCCCTGGCAACACCAATATCTATAATTTTGACAACAACTTTAAAAAATGCCTAGTATATCTTATACATAGTTATTAATCAGAGTGTTCCTGAATACAGACTTTCAAATTACATATTATTCCTTCCGATGTTTCAGCAATATTTTGTATTCTGCAAACCATCTTGTATTTATAGATTTTGATTGCAACAAAAGATAAAAGTATGTTAAACATTCCAGTGGTTTCATTTCTAACAAGAATAACCAATTTTAATGCGTTTCCGTATTTTAGATATGTAATCAATTTCTTTTTTATTTTGCTAACAAAATATTTATTTGAATATAAATCCATTATTAATTTGTAATTAAATCCCGCAAAGCACAACACTTACTCTGCTTTTAAAATACACAAACTAAATGTATCTTGGTCACTCGACGCACAGAGGGATATTTTGTTGAAAAGGAACTGTTTGGCTATGTATTTTTGTTTTTGTTTTGTTTTGTTTTTTGTTTTTTGTTTTTGTTTTTGTTTTTGTTTTTTGAGAATGGGTAAAGGAACTTACAAAGGAGCAATAAACTTAATTTCTGTGTTTACTTTTAACGGATCAAGATGCCATGATCATCGCATGCGCTCATAGTTTGAAAGTTGCATTATTGCAAACATACACTCACGTTTATGCTAATATTTCTGAACGATTCTTTCCCAAACGTAAACAAAAACAACAATGCTAAAAAGTTCACAAGGAAAGGAAGTTGGTTCCTTCTGAGAAACACTTCGGGCTTCATAGGATTTGATTTCTTGACTAACGTTAACCAAGTTCATATCTCGATGAACGTTTTAACTTTGCTGTTTATAAGTCCCCCACTGATGAAACTGGAGGCTATAGTCGTTGATTTGTTTTTTGTGAATTCATGAAAGTTGCTTTGTAGCTTTACAAAGATGATCAACAAGTTTGACTTTCATCCATTTTTATAAACAGGTATTTAAGTAAATAGTTTTTAAATGTGACTCTTATTTACGATCGGGCTAGTGCTACACTCCTCGTAAATCAACGTGAGAAAAGAGAAGACGGGGAGTACCAGATCAAATGGTACCATTCCGTCCAACACAGCAATTATTACCTTTTTAAGTTTGACTTTATTTCAACATGTATTGAAGTTATCAATGTGTAACCGTCTCTCGTAATTATGATCAGGTTATGATCAGGTTAATCCTACGCTCAATAGAAGTTGAGATAGGAATATAACCCCTCGTTTACATAATCCTCAACTAGGGAAACTTTTTATTACTAGAACGCTTTGTAGCTCTCCTACTACTGAAACCGACTGATGTTGAACTTTCCTCGAAATTTATTGGCACTTTAAACAACTTCCCCCAGATAGATTAGGCTTGCCGGTAGGGGACATATACTAGTATATGTCTTATGTAATACCCCCAGAATGTTTCTTAAATAAACGTCTCTTTGAAGCATAAATTGCAATTGATATGATGATTCAAATAAAGTGATCTTTATTGTCTCAGCTGTATTAGGATCAGCACCTTTTCTTTACATGCATTGAAAAAACCAATGTACTGTTGTTTCACCAATATTCGTTGAATACTACTTTTTGTTGATTTTGTTGTTAAGTTGACCCACGAAATTAAATGTTCATTGAAGTGAAATTTCTACTAACATTTTGTATTAAATGGATCGTCGGCCACGAATTTACGTATTCTTGAAAGTGATTTTCGTTTTATCCACGAAAATTGATACCCTTGAATATAAATGAAACCACATTATTCTCGCAGTATCGGAAAAATTCAGTGTCTTGCAAGTCGTATCTTTCTCAGCTCTGTAATATTTTTATTTAATGCTGCCATTTTACGATTTACCTTAGCGTTGTCTTTTTTTGTATATGGAGAAGAGTTTTATGAGCGCTAAAAAGAAGTATTTGATGAATAAGGTCGATTAAAATAAATATTGAGATGGTGGTAGGATACGTAAAAGGCAAGTATTTACATATGTACAAATCGGCATTAGAGGTCAAGTTGTTGACTGGTTATGTTATAAGTTTTAAGAAATTATTTTTTCTCTCTGCAACGATTGAAACATCGGCTCTGGGACCATAAAAACTAAACAAATTTTCTTTGATGTTCAGTCTTTAACCCTTGTTAAACATGGAAAAAGTGAGACTCATATAAATGAACCCGTCAAAGATACAAATCCCCGAAGTCAGGTTTTTCTTTATAACGGGGGACAATAGTTTTATATTCTCTATTTTTACACTTTGAAACTTACTCCGAGTTAAGACCTTAGGTCCATAATTGTGGATTCTCGCCCTTGTCACATTATTCTGTTTTAATTGCATATTTGGAAAAGATTGACAATGAAACGAAGAGAATAATTTCACATTTGGATGTACATTTTCTTAGTAATAAATTATGAAAAAAGTTATATAGGGAAGAATAGGCGGTACCTTAGTAAATGCGGACTAAAGTTTATTGATATGAACTAACCAACAAATATTCATCGAAAAAAAGTTAGATGTGTGCATAACTCTGTAACTTATGTCCAAGGAAGAAGTTTGTGCAAAGGTACAAATATCATATTTTTTTCTTTAGACCTCATACGGTTTACAAACGGGCCCTTTGATAAATAAGCAGATATTTAAACCTGGAATCGAAACCAGAAAACAATTAGATAACTAAACATGCCAAAATTTTGCTTGTTAATATATAACAATATTTAAAAAAAGATGGGAGAATGTTTATATATTGTATTCATAATTCTGTTATAAATTACTTGAGTAATTGAAAACATCTTATAATATTTCTTATGCTGTCTTATATTTATATAGGGGTCTGGCCACAAATAGTCACCAATTTTCTTTTTACTTCACACATGGACACACATAGGGCTGGCGTAAAACGCAAAAACACATAAAAGTAGGTTGCTGGGGCGGGGGGGGGGGGGGCGTCGCCATGGCAAACGAGGTAAAAGATGGGAAAATAGCAAATCGTACCTACTTTGAAGCCATATTATAAGGTTTTGTCCACTAATGTAAACTATCAAAGACATAAAACATACCTTGTCATATTACCAATGTTTATTTCATAGAAAACAATTGATGGAGAAACCAAGATGTTTAAAATGTTACCAAGGACACCGTTATCAATTTATCCTTTTTGCATATTTTTACAACCTCCAACAAAAACAATTGCTAAAATTCTCTAAAATCAGGAATAACAGCATATCAAAATCACCTTCAAATATTCAGTTTTTCTTGGTTTTTTTTTTTTTTGCCTTGTTACCATAGCAATCAGTTTTCATGAAATAAATGTTTATGTTTATTGTATGGACATTCATAGGGATGTAAAAATTTAATAATTACCCATTTTTGCTGATAAAAAGACCTAAAAAAAAATATTTGTTTTATATGTGAATAATACCCTTTCAAATAAGCTATATGCGTTAGCGTAAAATATGCAAATAATCATATTTATATTTCAGTACGGTTTTAATTTATAAACATTGGATGCCACTAAGAAATGACTTGCAAGAAAATCAGAGTACTTATAGGGAAGTTTTTATTAGAATTCTCTGTTAATGGTGTAAAACAACTGCAACTACAATAGTTTTTGATTTTGTAAATAAAAGTTTATAAAATTAGTAGTTAGCTCCATTGCTGTTAGTATGCAGCAATATAAGTACATGTAGTTGCAACAGTGATGTTGAAAAGTAGCAGCTTCCGCTAATGATAACGTTGATCGACTTTTTCATTATTTATATATTGAAACAACAAACGGGGGGTTATGGTCTTCAAGAAGTAACTATAAACAATGACCATTGTTATTTATATCTCAAAAAGGAAGATTGATACCATTAGCTGATAGTTTATCTTATCTTTCTTCGGTTTTGTAACGTATAAAATGAAACCAGGCTATTTTAGATTTATTTCACCGGCAGTGGCTAAACATGATACCAAACACGTTTTACATTACCATCTGTTTTTGTCTAAATGTTTGTTTTGGGAGTATAGAATTTTATCCCTATGGACCGAGTCATGGAGACGAGCACGCCCCAATTAATGACGATGGAAGCTCACCGGAAATACCTATCTCAACCTTGTTTCCATTTTTCGATCATCAACATGAACATTTAATTGTAAGTATACTATGGGTTATTCTTATAAATCTATGGATCGACATAGACAGTCATCACTTGTTCGAATTAGGCTATTGAGGAAGCCGAACAGCGCGTTCATAAAGTCCGTCTCACAGCTGACCGTCGCGCTAACCAAACTTTACACAACTTGCCGTTGCGCTGTCACACTTTTGTTATGTTAGTGCTATGGCTTGTTGTGTGACAGAGTGCTGTGTAACAGAGTGCTGTGTAACAGAGTGACGGCGAAGTTGTGTCAATATGGCAGTGCGTTCTGCAATGTAATAGTATATAGAAAGTGCCTGTTTGGGAGGGCTACAGTTGAAATTGACACCCCCGAGAAAACCATAAATAATTGTCAACCGAATCGAAGCGGAGGTTGGCAATGGTTTGACAAGGACAAAGGGTGTCAATTTCAACTGTTACCCTCCCAAACAGGCACTATTTTTTATTATATTGAATGTCTTAATTTTTAAGAAAACGTTACTGCTTTTATTTCTATTATTTATTCGCATTAATTCAAACGAATAACTAACCTCTTTAGGAATGACGTGAATTCTTCGGCGAACCGTACGCGCATAATTTACGCGCATGTAACAGTTCGTTGTGTTACACGTTGCCAAGTGTGTTGCAAGCACTGAGGGTAGAAGAATGGATTATAAACTGCGTCTAAACCAATCAGATTTCAGTATTTATCATGAAAGTATGATAAAATGTCTTGTTATATAAATTTGTGTACACCTGACGGCGTGCTGTGTGACAGTGCGACGGCTAGTGTATTTTTCCTATGCGTTGTTGAGTTTTGTTGCGAAGGCCCTAACCAAGCATAATTATGTTGATCTACTACACATTGTGTCCTTAATACCTACACAGTTACTCTAAATTCCATGCAGCGGTTTAAGAGTAGTTAAGAGTTAAGAGTGCTTACAAACTGTTCATTACTATATTCAACATAGGGCCAAAGTTCTAAGTTGAAAAGGGGCGCAAGTCCTAGAAAGTAATGGAATCAAAATTTCCTGTTTATATGCCTTTCTATATATTGTGTCCTAAATACTTACAAAGTTTTACTAAATTTCATGGAGCAGTTTAAGAGGAGTTGTGCTTACAATAAAATCAGGACTGACAGACTGACTGACTGACTAACGGATATGTCAAACACATTATAACATCACAACTCCGTTGCGTTTGGTATATTAACCACCTGCACTATCAAGAGTCTGTATGTAAGATACTGACGGTGATGTAATGACGGTGATATCACGTTGGATATTTGGAATTAAAACAGTTTTACTCAGAATGAAAAAAAAGTGCCACTGATGATAATGAAAAACCATCTATTGTGTGAGATAGACCTTTGATTGTAGTGTTATTTTTCACTTTCAAAAAAGTAGGTCAATGACCTATTTTTTAAGCTAATGGCCATTGAATATTTTCTCTATATATTTTACACTATGATTGAGATTAAGATTTTCTTAATTGTGAAAATAATACAAATTGTTAAACTCTTTTAAAAACTAAATACAATTTATAAATGACAATGGCACTAAATAGAAACAAAGCATTAAGTTCTCATTTACAATTTTTTTAATAATATTCCAGTCCGAATTTCCTCTATCAATTTTCAAATTCCTACCCATTTTTGATTCAATTTAACAAAATATTGAATGATGATCATACTGAAGCATTTATAGGAATTAAACTGATTATATTGACCTTATTCTGCGGGCATGAAATTTATATGAGGTCAATTATCAAAATTTTGAGATAAGGTCTATTTTATTGTTTTGTTAAATTTTTCAATATTTTTGTTTTCCGTGTCATACGATTATCTTAATTAATAAGTGAAATAAAACAACAGACAATATGCATAATAATGTTGACTAACAAATAAAATCTTAACTTTGAATATTATAACACTGTCAAAAATATTTCAGTGGAAAACAAAATCTGACAAATTTTGTCCGAATTTCCTCTGTTTTGCTCGAAGTCCATATTTGTTGTGCCTAATTCCATAATATAGTGAATATATCGAATGTTATGTCAATAATATTTCATTTCATAAATACTTTTTATGTTTAGAACAAATTTTACTCATGACATTGAACTTTTTATCAATCCGAATTTGAGAACTCAAACCCCGAGTAAACAACTTCCTTAAAGAGTAAAAATAGAGAGAAATGAAAATGGAAAGAGAAAATACCGTAATAAATACTGTAATAATTAAGATTGCTTCTAGGTGAACACTAATGGCGTCATATCCTTTTTGAGGACTGTATCTACATACACACCGGATCCATTCCCTCTGGATGGTGACAGACGCTTGGTTGCTATATTTTGGGCGGATGTAGATACAAGGAAAGGAGGTAGAGTGTGGTACCGTGAGTCCACGAACATAACTACACTAGAGAGAGCGTCACATGAAGTCAGAAATTACTTCCCAGGGTTCTTCCGCTTCCAGGCCACGTGGGTCTTCATCGCAACTTGGGACAATGTGGCTTACTATGGATGTGCCCCTTGTGACAAGGTATTGTATTGTTTAATCATTATCAACATTGTATTGTTAAATTTTATTTTTTTCTTATTTTAATTATGTATAATCTATTTTTACAGAGAAACACATTTCAAGAGATATTGATTACAAATGGCCAGCATTCCTTCACAATTTTCAATTACAAAACTATCACATGGACAACGGGAACTGCGAGTGGGGGTAATAAAAGCACCGGTCTGGGAGGCACACCCGCTCAGGTGAGGGATTGATCTTTGTACTGTATTATAATGCTGACAATAAAACCCGAAATAATTATTATTCATATAATTTTACAGTTATATCATAGGATTGCCTTACTTGGAGTGCACGTCGTACACACGTGTCACAATACAAAGTGCAAAGCTTTCGTATCGTACTTTCGACACAAATATAGTTAATAATTCTAAGAAAGTAACAAGACGTTGTCGTTTTGAACAAAAAATTATGTTTTGTGAATTCCATTCTGAACGCACGATCTACTACAGTGAATGGAATATTTCAGTACAACACACGGAAACGTTCTGCATTGATAGAGGATTCTTAAATATGTATTGTATTGTATTTCATGGGATATTTATCATTTATCATCAATACAAAAGTTGTCACATTTTCTTCAAAACGCGTTTCTACAAATCTTTGAGACCAATGAAACGTGTTCGGATGAATGCAAAAACATGAATGCAGTGAAGTATATATAATGTTTCTGCTCTTGTTTACGATGAGTGTAGTGGTAAGCGTAACAATATACATTTATTGCATGATGGTGAGGGAAATATGAAGATTTATTCCCCCAAGAAAAATCATATTTCCCGAGGGCTTTGCCCGAGCGAAATATGATTTTTCTGGGGGAATAAATCTTCATATTTCCCGAACATTCATGCAATAAAAGTTTTATTATACCAAACAACATATGATTATACAAAATACGTCGATTTCTAATAATTTTTCGACTTGTCAAAAGCAATAACTCCGTGATTGTTTGGGGTTTTTTTTATTGTCTTTCTTTTCTTTCATAAATTCGAATCAAATATAGTAAAATTGGTTTTTGTGGTATAAAGAGAATTTAAATGCTTAAATATTTTTGATTTAATCATATTTGTCAACATCGTATGCTCATATTGGCTTTTTCATACCTTTGAAATGAAAAATCCCGAGATTTCCGAAGAGGTGAGACACGATATTTATTCCCCGGGAGACACGACGTTTTGTTTGCCCTGTCACATGACTCTCTAGACCTATCAGATGACGCGTTATATAGAATAATCATATTGAGGTATAATAATAGAAATTGACAACTCATACGGAGGTAGTCGGGGATGAAAGGGGAATGATAAGTTATAATAGATTTATGTCAGCTTATATTTCACCAGTATAGGTATATACATGCAAACGATTAATTATAACCATGTATGTTGGATACCTCATGTCTTTACTAATTTTATAAATGCGTATTTTCCGAACAATATTGAACAAAGTATAAAACGCAACCAGTTTTAATTTTTAAACTCGTTAACAAAAATAGTGTAGTTGTCCTTTCGAATAAACAGTTTTAAAATATTGCATAATGAAACTTGAACCATGATAAAACATCTAAGTTTAAACTACACAAAAGTAGCATTTTTATTTTTTAAAACCCATCCCTGATATCCTTGTATGTTACAACACAATGTCACTACCTCAATAGAATTAAAACCTTGTATCTGATGTGGAAAATAAAGTACATACGCTATTATTCTAATAACATGCAATACTAATATGGTTTTATATTATTAACAATAACGTTAACAGTTCTATAATTAAAGGAATAATAATTTTCATTACAAGCCGCCCCTACTCCATTTAATATCAACAAACAATCATGATTTTTTTTCACACTTTCTTAAAGATCTTACATCATTGATATATTTTAAAAATAAACATTGCAAATCAAAATGTATCTGATAAAGTTAATTGTTAATTATGCTTCACTCTCTATACAGATATGCGTTTTGTAAGCTAATAATACGTTCGAAAATTACTAAAAAAAAAGTGTTTTTAATCATTGATATATCTTCACTGTAGGCTGGTTTCAATTCCGGAGATGGGAATGCAGCTTTTGCTGTGGATGCTTCCCGAACTCCTGCAATCCTTAGCATCAATCATATGTCCAACATCAATGTCCCTGGAAAGTTTGCTTTTCGCATCGATTCGGCGGAAATTAAAAACGGTGGATGTAATGTTAACGGTAATGCAAAGAAAAAACCAGGCAACATACAAAAGAACAAAACACTATATTTAGAAACAAATAAAATAACAATTATTTCTTATCTTAAATAGGTACATTGACCATTGCACCCCGATACGGTCCAATGCTTGGAGGACAGTATCTCGTAGTTGGAGGACCATGCATGAACTCTGACGACAGGGTCTTTATACAATACTCACCATTAATGACGTCATTTCTGTGTCAGCGCCTGTCTAATTACAGCGCCCTCTGTATTACGCCAATTTTCAACATGACGGGTGACATTAAAGTTAATCTCATCATAAAAAACTCGAATGAAGAAACGCAGCACCACCTAGGAATCTATACAATTTGTGAGTTAACCTTCATATTTGTTGTAAAAATCGCAACAATTAATTTACTAACTAAAAGACCTTTATTTTTGCTCACAGTAAATCCTGCACTCTATAACAACCCGGTCAAAAGACATAACCCCGCAGAATGGTTTGGCGGGCGCCAGTACACCATCTCCTGGGATCCACTCGCTTTTGAGTTAAAGGATTCTGATCAAATACACATTCACGTGTATACAGTCAAGGTACACTTTGAAATTTGCTTGTCCGTAATTTTTATTGAAACAAAGCTCTAGCGAAAAGACATATGCTTTTTGATATTCATCTTTACTAGTTTTCATTATCTCTATCAGTATTATCAATGAAATGGTTTTGTAGGAACGTGGCTATAAAGACCTACAGTGGGAAAAAACCATTTTGCATGAAAACATAGACAAAAATCTTGCACGGTTTACCTTGAATCTTAGATCTGAAGGCTACATGGCAGCAATTCGAGTAACCTCGGCGATAGAAACGGACCTTTCTATGTAACGTTTATCTGAATTCTAAACAAAATTAGTTACATTAAACATGGATGTATGTTTAAATATCATATATATATATTTCTAGGCCAGAACGGGGGGGGTTGGACTGACATGTTTGCAGTGATACCATCCCATCAGGGAGCAAAGAGACTCTGTCATGATTGGATCAGACAGGAGGTATCAAATGACCTCCCGCCAGTGACGTCTGATGACGTCCCGCCTTGTCCCTGCACCCTACAGCAAGCCCTGATGGACACAGTCCGCTATCATCCCGATCCCGACTGTAACAGTCTGATAGACACCAAGGACCCGGATCTAAACTGTCTTTACAGAGCCAGTGCCCGTCACTGCATCCGATTAGGCGAACCAGGGTATGTATTCATCTGTAAATTGATAAAGAAAAAAACAAGCAATATAATATAATATATGTCTTTCGTTTTATCAACCATACATTCAAAAGATAGCATTATCAAAAAGTGACCGTAAATGCTCTTGAAGCATTTAACCAATTGTCCTTTCCGATATATTTCATCTTATCAAATAAAATATGTACAACATGACTATATAGTAGTCATGTTGTATATTTTATTTGATAAAATGAAATATATCGGAAAGGACACAAATACTAAGGTCTTATGTTATGTTCAAGATAGATTAATCAAAATAGTCGAGGCCTAGCTTGTTCAGATAATGTTTACCAAACACGGTCTTTTTTTCCAGTTTGCTCGGAAAAGACAATGTATGTTGCTATGGCAGTAATGGATATCTGTTGGATTCGCGAGTAGATGAGGGAGGAACTCTTCAGCGCTACCATTACATTGGTGGTGATGGCATCATTCCTTACATAACAAACTTCTACTACGACGTCCTTCCTTTCCTTCACTGCTGTAGATACTCCGAACAAGTGACAGACTTAGGACACCGTGGGATCACTTCGTACTCAGATTGTCCGGCATATATAAAGTTCCGGAACATCAGTTCCTGTTATAACTACGTACCGCCACAGCCAGGTGATATGCGAATTCTAAACCAAACACAATGTACATCCTTTACTTATATTTGGTAAATTAAATGTAATTACATGATGAACACATTATTTACATTTTTATAACAAGCTAGCATAAACGGAGACCCTCATATTAGAACTTTGGACGGGAAAGAGTACAACTTTAATGGAATTGGGGAGTTTTACTTAATTGTATACCGTAATGCGTCGTTTCAAAGCCAAGTCAGGTTTGAACGGGCTAAGAACAGTTCAGGTACGTAATTAATATTTGACGGGGAATATTAAAGGATGTTAAAGTTTCTCTCAAGTGACTATGAATCAAATCGGACGGTAAGTGATATAGCACAAGTAGACCCTTTACAAAATGTTTAACTGCTTTTCGATTTACTAATTACTTGTGAAAACAGGATCAAATCTCATCTCAAAAAGCAAAATAAAACACAAAAATTCATAGTCAGTATACAAAATAAAACCGGTGATTCAAGAAAAATATTTATTTTTAATATTCTATATTGCAACGATGTTGTAATTTTGGGCGGTGACTTGTATTAATTTTGTTAAAATCAATGTCCGTGCAAACTTTGTAAATGTTTTTTGTTTGAGCAACTGTACTCATTAGTACTTTTTAAAAAGATTTTCATACAACAAATTCAAATATTCTCAAATCTATACTCCAGGTGAATTTGTTAATGCCAGTGTCTGTACAGCTTTTGTCGCCGAGGTGTCAAACACATCCGACAGGGTCGAAGTACGACTTAACTCCATCAGGGTGGCTGATGTTATCATCAACGGACAGACCCAGGACTTCAGTGACGTCACTTGGCTTAGATATCAGGGTAGGTCATTCGCAGATCTACGGGGGGGGGGGGGGGTCCAGATCCCCTTGGAAAATGAAAATTTATTAAATTTACATAGCAAAATTACCTCAAATATGCCTCGGACCCCCTCTGGCAGACACAATTAACCTTCGGACCTCCCCCTCCTGGAAAAAATTTCTGGATCCGCGCGTGTAGGTATACCTATTGATGAATCGCATATCAAATGTGTGGCATACCTTGTCAAAATTCACTCAAAATAAATAAAACCTAAACGAATTTATAAACCATCAATAGCAAATTCCAAAAAAATAAGCTCATTGTAACTGAGTTCCATCAGAATAATATACCTTTTTAATCACTTATTTATACTGTATTGTTATTTAAAGGTGTTTCGGTGCTGAACTTGCAAAAATCATCTGGAAATACTACAGGAAGGGATATTCTAGTCATGTTTTCTGAACTGGACTTATCATTTCGGATAACTGCAACCAAAGACGTTTTGAATGTTATCATTGTTGTTGCAAATGATCTTGGGAAAGGTATTTATTTTTTGCAATCAAAAATAAGCTATCACAACGTACATGTATCTTACCAGTTTTGGACACAAGTGTTCATGAAAAATGTAATGAAAAATTAATATTCTGCACTCAATATTCATAAATTTAATAAATTTAGTTATGTGTTACATTTATTACATCTATGATGTAAAGTTGTCGGATGTATATCTCATTAGCTGAATTGTTTTGCAATAAAGGAACACTAACGGGTATTCTGGGAGACTTGGATGGAGACCCTAGCAATGACTTACTTCTTCCAAATGGTACCTCATTGGCCCCAAACGCTACGGAGGAAACCATCTTCAGAGCATTTAATACAGCTTGTACGTATATCAACTCCAGTCATTTGTCCTGAATTTTGACAAAAACATCCCTTTAAATCGTTTCTATTATTATTTGATATTTTTAGGGAGAACCAATAATGCGGACGCGTTGTTTACTTATCCCGTTGGTAAAACACACAATGACTACAACGGTATTACACAAAGCACTTTCCATCCTGTGTTTGCAACATCCGTCATCAATTCTACTACATCGGAAGCTAAATCATTGTGTGGTAACAACACAAACTGTCTGTTTGATTTCCATGTGACTGGGTCAAGGGCTATTGCCAAAACAACGTTAGACTTCACGGTTGACCTTGAAGAGGCGGAAGACGCAGCTATACCAGGTAATTAGGGGTTTCATTTGACACAAAATGGACCGATACCGTGCTGAGTTTGCCGTGATCTCATTTACTGGCTTTATGATAAAATGCATTATTCTTTTACACGCTCATTTTGTAAAACGAAAAATAACATGATTTTTTTCCAAACATATTACAGTAATAACCTGTCCCATTTTGCCTTCCACTGACCACGGTGTTTGGGTTTCCAGTAGTACCATGGATAATGCCACAGCCAAATTTTACTGCAAAATGGGCTACAGGGAAAACAGTACATGCAGACAGACGACATGTAAGGGCGGCAGATGGGAGAATTATCGGCCATGCACGTGTGTGATAGAGATTCCAACAGTACCTTCCCAACCGCCCATACACACGGTCCCTACAGGTAGGACCCCGCCCCCCGCCACGCCCAGAGACAACTCGTTGTTGCTGCGGTCTCTCTCTGACAAGCTACAGTTGATGTGGATTACTGAAATCTCGGCTGCCTTCGTCGTCATCATCATCGCTCTAATCACTTCTCTGATCGTTTGCTCCAAGTTCCGGTATGACACAATAACTTGTTTGTTTTTTTTTTTTTGTTTTTTTTACTAATTTTCATAGCGTACTTACGGGGAAGCTGCAAATATTTCATTTTTATTATACCACCCTAGTGTGTATTAGATTTAATGAAGGAAATTCTATGATATTTAACTATTGTACGTGCTATATAACACGAGTAATTTATCATATTAGGAGGCATAAGTTCTTTTAAATACAAAATTTATTTTCTATTTAACAGATCCCGCAGGACTGTAGATACGATTCTAACATCTGGCGGAGCGGAGAAAATGGGCACAAAATGCATTAAACATTACTAGGAGACGGAGGTCGAAAACCTTCAAATGTGTGTGTCGAGTGGGGGGGTCAGTAATTAAAGGTCAATAGGATGGGCATGAGAAGGCTCTGTTTATAGTCGCCATGTTTCATTGGCATAATTTACATGTAGTTCAAAAGAATATCTGTTTATGTGGTATTTAAGTATATACACTCAAAGAGACTTCTTTTATTAACAAATGTGAAAGCTTCCAACTTTAAAAGAGATTTTGCTCGGAAATCTATACGTTTTTTGTGCTTTGAAATTAATATGAAATGTGAAACTTTTTGTATTATTCCTTTATTATCAATTTATTACAAAATGATTACACATTTTTGTTATGTGTGTTAAGAACTCATCAATAAAAAATGTTTTCAATGATTATGTTGAAATATAAATGCACAGAATTTTTTTAATAAAACAGTTTTATAACTGTAAAAAAAAACTTGTCAAAGTCGCTTAATTTATTAACGATAGAAACTTTTTGTTACACAGATCTGTCAATTTTCAAGTTAATCAAGATTAAAGAAAGACTAAAAAGTATATGTGATTAAGATTTTTATCAGAGGTACTGAAGATTTATCGTACAAGAATGCGTAATATTTTGTCAATTTTATTGTTTTAGCAACAGAAATTATAAAACTATGTTTGAGCCCTTCGTTACAATAGAAGGTTCGCTTCACATTCAAGTTCATGTGTTTAGATGTCTCACAAATAAACAATTACACATTCTGCAATGATTCAAAGTGTTAAAAATAAATACACATTAAACCAATAACACAGTATAGAGAACGCTGTACATCACACAAATGCCGCCCTATCTATCCGAGGTATCCGTTGCGTCCACATCCGTACGGACCGCATCCATTGTTTCCGTTCAATCCGTTGTTTCTATTTAATCCATTAAGACCATTCAATCCATTTAATCCGTTGTTTAATCCATTCAATCCATTTAATCCGTTGTTTAATCCATTCAATCCGTTGTCATTGTTTCCACCGTTCCATCCGTGTCCACCTCCGTTTATACCCCTCCCAGCCCCACCGCCAATTAGACCTCCACCAATGCGTCCTCCTCTTGGAATGTATCCACGAGCTATAAAGACAGTGGGAAAACCATACTGAACATTTTCTACACACTTTACAGATTTTAAAAGGTTTACACATTAGATTGATTTGAATTCTTATTCATGAGACAGACACACGGACAGATACAAAGAAACAGACATATGGACAGCTACTTACGAAGTGTACAGTGTACAGCGGCGACACAGACGGCTAGGAGAATCAGAGATCGAATCATGATGTAAGCAACAGGTAAGTAAAATCAGCTGTGGTCAGACACAAGGGTAAGGGATACTTATACACCACTCAAATTAATTAAAGCTGTCAGGAAAACTGGTACAATCAGTGCAGGTCAGGTTCATGTAGTAATCTACAATACGAGTGCTTCCGTCACCTTGCTTTGAAAAATATATTTCTGAAAACCTTGCATTTGTTGAAAGGAAAATGCATATTTAAACGTTTCTTCCTTAAAATAATTCAAACGTGGAGTGTTCAACTTTCGATCTCGCAACACGTTTATTGAGTAATTTGCTCTTCCGTATAATGTTGTGTGAACGACTGTCAATTTGGTTATTTGAAAGGAGTCGAAAGGCTATATTTATTTCCGACATTTTACTGATGGTATGAAAAATTGCACTTTGTCCTGAGAAATATTAAACTAAGTTTTATATTTTTCTTTTAAACTTATTATAAAATCTAACTTTTGTTCAACGAGTTTTCATTGCTGGAGTTATACATTATTTTCTTTCATTCTAGAAAAATTTCTTGATGTAACACGCAATGTTAGAACAGCATGTCCACACACAAAGATTCAGATTGATATATTTTTTAACTTAAATAAGAGGGAAAGTTTAAAACAAATACGGGAAATCACTTCAACACAGAAGAAAAAATTAAATTTGTTAAGATATTAGTAATTATATTTTTATACACACTGGGAATTTGCACTTAAAAGCTTGCTATTCAAAATATAGGTATGATCTTACTCACTTAAAGAAATACACTCTTTCATTTTCTATTCTCAAGGATTAAAAGCATCACTTAAATATATGTGTAGCGACTGCTGATTCTCCCCAAAAAGTAGGTCATGGTCAACTGTTTTGAGGTGACATTTGATTCGATATATTGAAATAAACCGTAATCTAATTTTTATAAAATACAAACAAACGAGCATCAATTTATAAAAAGTTTCAAATTTTTGGTGACGAAATTCGTTTTATGGAGGTAAATGCATTGCTTTACGGCCATGAATCATTACTATGGCACATGGTAACTGTGGTAAGTGTTGGAAGAAACGATTATTCCAACCGATAACTATCGTCAAATTAAATTGCATGATTAAATAAAAAAGAATAAGAATATTTTAATTTATCTAAAAATTATCAAATTTAAAAAAGATATTTCAAAAACACGTATGCATCATCTTATAAATAAATAATATCGGTTCTCGATGCTTTTTGTAAACTTGCTTTACATGTTATTTTGAGTGCAAGTAAGAGTTTTGCTTTGTATATGATCATAACCAGGCAGTTTTCTAGACTTTATTTCTACCGAATCGGGCTTACCAAAATGTGGTTATAATTTCATGAAAGGAAATATTAGTCGAGTATTGAGAACATATTCAATGAATATTGCGTTAGTGACAATTTTCAGGGTACGATAGAATTATTTCATGCAAACCTTTTTATATAACCTTGCCCTTATAGTTCTCCATTATTTTTTAAAGATTTCCATTATCATGCTATTTTTATATTATAATATATAATGGTCTAACTTCAACTGGATACAGTTAGGATAAAATTACGTAGAGAAAACTAAAATGCCTTTTATATGCATGTTTTCCTTGTAATCTTTATTTTTTTGTATGATAAGTGAAGTAGATGTATCACTCAATTTTAGATGGTGTCTAGTTGTTGTGTAACTAATATCAAGGTCTGGGTTACTCGACCCTAGTTCGCCTTATTGGACCTCGTCGAGTGAGGTTTCTATTGATTTAATCGTAGCGAATTCATAGAGTCTAAAAAAGTAAGACCTGTATGGTCATTATTGGGTCTGTAAGGTTGTAATCTTGTATGGCAATAAACATTACATGTATGAGGCCAATATTGTACAATCTTTCAATCGTAATAGATTAATATAACAAGTACATGTATGGCATTTTATATTCCATATGAAAAAAATACATTCCATAAAAGTGATATGCTTTGAATATAACAGAATCTTTCAAATAATATGGTAAATAGATCCAATTGATTATATGAATACAATATTATGATTAAATATCTTGATGTTAAACCTAAAACAGTATATTGTTTAATATGAGACACTGTTTTTCTTTTTACTAAATTGCAAAAGTTTGAACAGTTTGGCAAAATTCTTTACAGAAAGAATTGGATTCAAATTCATATTGTTTTTATTTTTTTTTTTCAAAATAGTTTTTGTGATTATGTACACACAGTAAAGCAAAGATCAATTTCAAAAATTGGGGAGAGTTTCTGAATTGCGCGGTTCTATAGTGATAGCAAAATGAAGAGGTATATCGGCACACAGAAGGCGAGAGAGGAGGACACACTGGATTAAACATTATGTCCCCTCTTTTTAATCACCTGAGGCATTCAAACCTGACTTGGTTCAAACCCTCATTTAACAACTGGTTACAGGATTTTTGTGCTTTTTTATTCTGATTTTAATTAAAATGATAGTAAAAAAAGTGTAGTCAAATCGACCAACACGCACAATCTAGTAGTGTTTGACTACTACTAGAATTATAAAGACGATATATACTACAGAGAAATAGACGAATGGGTTTGCTTGATACATACATAAATATTTAGGAATATCCCTTCAGTTGTTTTACATGTATATGATTTAATTCTAAAGGAAAACGCTGAGGTTTTCAGCTCATCAAGAGTTACATGTAATAAAGACTATATACACGTATTGCAATGAATAATTTTATTACATGTATTGATAAATTCTCGTACATTAATAAATATTTAGATATATTCTTTCATTAAACAACAAAACTTTTATAATTTTGTATGATTTTTTTCGTAACAAGAAAAGTTGTGCTTCTAATTTTAATGAATGTACATGTAAAGGAGAAGTCGCATGGATAAAAATCCATACATTCTATATACAGTGATTAAAGTGTATCGAATTGTTTATATGCATTCACAGTAAATTAATAAATATCTTTAGAGTACATCTAACTAGTCCGACCCGTCTATCCGAGGTATCCGTTGCGTCCACATCCGTATGGACCGCATCCATTGTTTCCGTTCAATCCGTTGTTTCTATTTAATCCATTAAGACCATTCAGACCGTTCAATCCATTTAATCCGTTGTTTCCATTTAGACCATTCAATCCATTGTTTAATCCATTCAGTCCATTTAATCCGTTGTTTAATCTGTTCAATCCGTTGTCATTGTTTCCACCGTTCCATCCGTGTCCACCTCCGTTTATGCCCCTCCCGGCCCCACCGCCAATTAGACCTCCACCAATTCGTCCTCCTCTTGGAATGTATCCACGAGCTAGATCAACAATTAAAAAAATGAAATAAATTTGACAATCATTCTAATTTTTTTCTTTAAAAAGAGATAATTAAGATTTTTTCTAAAGATAGAGACAGACAGACAGAGATACAGACAAACAGAGACTGAGACACAAAGACAGACACTTACGATATGCACAGTGTACAGCGGCGGCACAGACGGCCAGGAGAATCAGGGATCGAATCATGATGTAACTAGCAAGTATGTAAAATCAGCTGTGGTCAGACACAAGGGTAATGGCGACTTATATACCTCTCAAATTAATTAAAGCTATCAGGAAAACTGGTACAATCAGTGCAGGCCAGGTTCAATTAATAAACCAAAGTGTTTCCGCCTTTTTTTTCTGAAAACATTTCGTCTAAATCATGACCTTAGTTAATTGTCAATTTGTTCGATTTCGTCTCATCCACTTAATCAAAAGAAGTAGAAGGTAAAATCTTCACTTTTGAGATTCGGAATACATTTACTCAAAAAGCAGGGATTTCGGGGTTTTTTTTCAAATTACATGTAAAACTTATTGAATAATTTTCTATCAGAATTTTGAGCTCAATGATGCTTTGTATGTGGTCATAAATTACACCTCTATTACTGATATGCATTAGGCTTAGATCAAAGAAGAACGTTTACAAGAGAGATGGCTGGTAATTTCTTTATACCTGATTTGTGGTCATTATACTGTGTAGGTACTTTTGAGTCACCTAGCAGCTAAAGCAATAAAAATATTATCTGCGTCGAACTGATACATGCACAATACTAGAGAAGTGCCCAATAAACTCATACCATCACATCACCGAGAGGGATGTTGTAAGAATTCAAGGCTGTATATCTTCAGCGCTAAAAGTCTGCAGAAAATAAACAGTCTACGATTTTTCAGTCTGCTGCTTTTTATTATGTACATGAAATATCATTGTATTTGTTAACTATGGAAATACTATCTCTAAAAAATTAACTAGGAAAGTTAAGTCCTCCCTTTTACCTAAAAGAAAATAATAAGAATTTGTCCATAATCTTTTTGATTTGAGTAAAATTTCAAAATAACCAAGATTATACATAGATTGTCAATTAAAGACATATTTTTTTTAATGTTTTGTTCTGGTCATAAAATATTTTCAAAAATTCCAAACCAGTCATTAATCATCGAACACTTGAATTGCCATGATATGTACAGAGTGAACATTGACCTTAAGCGCATGCAATAAAACTTCACAAGGTAGATGGGATATTTTGATTGGTTGATGTTGGATCTCATTGCCGTGTTACGGAACGCAAGTATGTAATGATATGCACTATTGGAGATATAAACCTTTCTCAAGTTGATCATAAGGTTATTCAGTGACTGTAAATCATTTTTCTTTTACATTCATACGAATGGCAAGCCAAATTTCGTCAACTCGTACATGTACTTTTAGTTCAAAAGACAATATTAAAAAATGAATAAGAGATTACTGTTTCGTGTATTTCAGTTTTTTCGCTAGTCGCCTTTTATTGAAAAAGTACAACACGATCCATTTTTTTCATTACTAGAAACTACTATCCGGTAATATTACAATACTGCCCTTCACAAAACTTTAATTACTAAAACTAAATGTGTACAAATTTCGATTTTAGAGATGCGAACATTTTGAAAAGGACAGCATAATGTCAAAACACCTGTATCTGATAAACGACTGTGTAGTTCCACGCATAATTTATTGTTGGATTTAGTAATTTTCTAATCACATTAAATTTTCTATAATCTTATACAATTACTATTTCCACAGAACTTTATTAACAAAAGAATCAACAACAAGTAAATCTTAAATAACAATCGAAGTACAGATCAATTTTAATCACATATTTCTACGATATAATGCTGATTACAAAACAAAACATACACTAACATTTTCATTCTTATTAATTTCCCAGATAATCACCATCTATTTCCAATACGTATGTTTAAAAAAATTATGTACAGGGAATTTTCATTATACATCTCTCTCTCTCTCTCTCTCTCTCTCTCTCTCTCTCTCTCTCTCTCTCTCTAAATAATGAGCATTATAGTAAGGATTTTCGTGGACTACGCGGAATCAAATCTTTCTTCATGACATGTAAATCTGTTCTTTTGATTACGTTTTTGCCAAGCGCTTGAAATCCTAACTCTTTACTATCGGAAATTAAGCTGCGCTCCGAGGCAACTCGGTCAACTATTTTTAAATTAACAGCTTCCGGTCCTGTTATCCTTTTAGCAAAAATGACTGATTCTCTCAAAGCTTCGGGAGATAACTTCAAACTGAAAAATATCAAAGTTAAATACTTTGTACATGTACATGTATGAATATGTTTTAAAATTCTGATTCTAAAGTTCAGAAATAAGATTGTTGGATGTATTGTGTTAATTCACTCACTGCAGAAAATCGAGCAGAGGAGCTAGTATTGTAGAGCCTAGTAAAACTTCATTCCAGGTTATCCATCCACGGTCTGACCGCATCACCCTGTAGTCGTGACAAAGAGCAAGGAACGCTCCACCAGCAAAGCAATGCCCTGTTAAATGATACAAAGATTTCAAAGTCAAAGTTTCTGTTTTCTGCTTATATAATGTATCCTATGTACTTTTACTAAGAGTGAGGTGTACATGTATCATCTAACCGTTTAACTGAATAAATGTTTACATAATAAATCCCATGAGAAAGAATTTAAAGTGGTTAAATGCAAATGTCTCAATAGATTGTAATTCTAAACATGAAAGTGGTGTTCACGTTAATGTTAATTATACACGCTAATCTGTATCAAATTCCGTACTTATTAATGTCATATAACTCATTAAGTTAAATCCTTCTCCGAGCCATGAAGGGCGCATAGGGTCGGTGCTTGTCTCCGGTTTCCGTGGTGCTAAGCTGATGAGAGTCATTGACTCCCACTGGATAGGACACCTGTCAATCGCAGGTACCCCCCCCCCCCCCCAAAAAAAAAGAAAAATGTAGACCGGTACTCACTATCAGCAGGGTGGACTGAGACAATGCAAAAAAGTGCCTTTTCTATGGACACAACACAGGGCATTAGGTGACCACAGTGGGGCTCGAACCAGTGACTTTTGGGTTACTGGTCTAACACTTATGACCATATGTTCCACTATACAACGTTAACTCATTAATTACCATTAATGGCTGCGACTGTTGGCATGGGAAAGTGCATGACTCTCCACAGAGTTTCATACAGAGTACGGAAGAACTCCTTCTGGACGTCAACTGTCTGTGACATTATCCACTCTAGGTCAATCCCATTGCTGTAGAACCTGGCTTCACCTGTTGTTACCAGAATGCGGGCGTCTTCATTTCTGTAAGGTTGAGGAGTAAAACAACAGCTTCAAGAACAGCTTCAACCGATCATTTGTAACCCTTCTAGCGCGCCATACAAAAACAAGTTATCAATTAATATAATATAATTATCAATATATAACCTTATTATAGATTGTATACCTTTATTTAATATTCAATGTTAATATTCATGGAATATTACATGATGATAAATTGAAACCAACTTATCTAACAGCCAAATTTATGTATTTCACTGCGAAAGTGTTTAGGTTTAACAAATAATCTTAAAGATCTAGCTAAGAGAAAATACTTAAGGTAAACCTCTCAACTTCATCCAGTGCGTCGGTAAATTGCTTCAATGACGTTAAGTTGAAGCGATTCTGGCCATTTCTCATCGTAAGTAAAGCACACCCATCGTCACAAAACTCTAGCGTTATCCCCATCGTGTTAGTCGCACCTGTCCATGGGTCCGCCCTCACAATTTGATCTGTGACCAACCGATTGTATCTACGGAGACACATACGGGTAACTAATCCTTTATACTGCGCAACCTATGTATGGGGTTACAATTTATACGTGTAGGGCCGGGGAGCAGTAGTAGTTTTGTGTTACTAAAATGAAGTACTATTAAATCATTGCTATACTAGAAATGTAAAAAAAAAAAAAAAACAGTCCTTTTTGGACATCAACTACCGCGTTCTATAGAAAAGCATGCAGAGTGTTTTAGTTAAATTTAATCATGATAAATAGTTTTCATTATTTTGTGAGCATTAATGTTTTCATGAATTAGATCCATGATACCCTACTGTAGCACGAATCAGTTATCTTATTTGTTAGGATTGGTCCCTACTTGAATGACATCATTATCGATAGTTATATTTGTAGGTATACAGAACATTGAGAATATAAAATTATCACCGGAGAATCACAAAATTCTTATATAAACCTTGCGTCAATAACATTGAATTGGTAGAAGAGTATTGTGTATTTTTTTGCATATTTAGATAGTTATACGCTTCATAATATTGTCAAGGTAAGTTAGATTTTATAATGATTTATTATACCCGCACTTTCTAAAGAAAGTTCGGGTATATTGTTGTTACCCTGTTCCGTCTGCCTGTCCGTCCGTCTGTCCGTCCGTCCGTCTGTCACGTTTTACTTTCTCTTACTGCTCTTACATCTTATAAACCAGCAAACTGAACTCTTGGAGTATGATTTGGGGTGTCATGTTGTTTTGTAAAAAGGTTTCAAAAATTCTCTGGTAGTCTTGGGGGTCAAATAATTGGTAAAAAATGATGTTTTTTGACAAAAAACCTTCTTCCTCGAACTCCTTTTACATTTTCAACAGTAGACAAATCATCCCTTTAATATGTTTTGGGGTGTCTTATAGATGCGCAATAAGGTTTCGGAAATTTCAATTTTGTCCTAGGAGTTATCAAATGGCTGAAAAATGACCTTTTTTTTTTTACAAAAAGTCTGGTTTCAAAAAACGTCAATTTCTTTTTGCAGTAGCCAAATGATCTTCTAGAATATGATTCGGGGTGTCATGTTGATGTGTAATCATGTTTCAAAATTTTTTTTTATCACTTTTTTTATCACGTGGGTCTGTGGTCATAAAAAAATGACGGTTTTTTTTGCCAAAAAAGATATGGTTCCCAGAACTCTTCTTATAATTTATGCAGTAGCTTTGTCATCTCTTGAGATATGATAGGGGCTGTCCTATAGGTGTGCAATAAGGTTTTAAAAATTTTAATTTCATCCAGGGAGTCAAATAGTAGCTGAAAATTGTCGTTTATCACTCATAAAAAAAAACCTACTTCCCAGAACTCCTCTCATGATTTAATGAATAGCCACATCATCTATAGGGATATAGCAGGGGCTTAGCCATTGATATGCAATAAGGTTTTAGAAATATAAATTTGATTCTGAGGGTCAATACTATCTGCAAAATGATGTTCCGTCCCATAAAAAAACCTTATTCCTGGACCTCCTCTTATATCTTGTGATTGAAATAACTTCCCATAAGATGCATTAGGAGGAAAAATATATAAAATTATGCTTTAGGGGTGGGGATCACAAGCATTTTTTTCAAGTTATTTGATCATTTCTGATTTTGGAAGGGTGGGTTGAGGTTAAGATGACCCCCAGAGGACATGTCCTACTAATACCACAAAAAGATTTGCTTTGACATGGTCATGGTTCAAGAAACAAAAATATATATAGTTTAGGAGTGGGGATTTCGATGATTTTGAGGATATTTTAAAAATATTCAACTAGTCATGTTTTCGGGGGGGGGGGGGGGGTGGGGAGATTCAGAGTCTCTTCTCACATTTTTACAGTAGCAAAATCATTTCTTGATTGGTATTTTTCTGTATGATGTCAGATGTACATAAAGAGATTTTGGAAATTGCTTTTTAATCTTAAAGATAAACAAAATGTTATATATAATTGTAGAAATTGTAACGTCAGTCAACAAAAACCTAGAGCTTGCTGTAAAAAACAAAGCAGGGTCAACATTGGGCTAGGTCTAGGAATTACACTACATATGAATAAAATAGATTACTTGATTAGTTCCAACTCTGGAAAGTCACTGGGCATCTCAAAGGGGGCATGACCTATATACATGTACCAATTGATGTGCAATGACACAAGGAGGAAGAATAAATATGGTCTAGGGGTGAGGATCTCAACAGTTATTAAAATGCATTATCATTTCTTATTTCAGAGGAGGGGGGGGGGGGTGGTTGTTTAAAAACAACTCGGGGGGGGGGGGGGATAACCCAAGGGGCAGGGGCCAATTTATTTGTCTTAAATGTATCTTGACATGATCAGCAGAACTGGACAGAATGATCACTATAGGGCATCTGCAGAGTGGGGCCCTAAATAGTTACAAAATCAATCTATTGATAATATGTTATGCATGTATTTAGAAATGTCTTTATTTTCAAAATGATTAACAAATTAATCAGTCAAAATAAGTTATAAATAACCGATTGGCAATTCTGCAGTTGATTGCATGATCCCTAGTATGATATCACATGTATTTTTTTTTATATATAATTATACATGTATGTTAACAATCAGGATTAAAATGCACAAATTTTTATGAGTCATAAATCTTGACATACCACATATCTCTTGACAAAAAAGAATAAGCAACTTGAAATAAAAGAAAATAAGTCATTAACTCTTTTTCTATTACTGGTGTATGATGATGGGGTAAGGGGTATAATGGGGAAAAAAAGCTGCAGCATGCCTTCATTCTCACTAGAAATGTATATCTAATCCACACATCCTGGGGATGGGGAACGGTTAAGGCCCCTTCTCCTTCCTCCCTATTATAACTTATATAAACATGATATTTAATACCCAAATTTAACACAAAATAGGGTCAATATGGAGTCAACTCAAAAGTGTAAGTCTGACAAATGAAAAAATAAAAAAAAATTCTGCAATTAAAATGACAGAAACTGTAGATAAGCTTATTTAAATAAAGATGATACATTATGCTGGCAAAGGGAGATCACATTTTAGAAAGTGAAAGTAAAACTTCACTGTTTTGTATACCGGTGTCTCATAATATTGCGCTTCTACATGTATTATACTTACCTATATTGGTCAACATCATAATGATAATCCAATTAGCACAATACGAATTCCTTTAGCTGATCTCCACAAAAGAAACGTTTATTCATGTTAATTAATCCTATTCTGCATATCAAGAAAACATATGCATGTATACCACGTGAAACCCATCTAACCAAAGAGCTGGGTAAAACTAGTACCCGATGCAACCTGTACACCTCTGTTGTGTACGTAACTTCAGACAAAGATCATTTAATAGTAACATATTGCATGTGGCCTTCTTTTGGACTAAAACTAGTACAAGAGAGTGTTATTTAGAGGCAAACGCTTGGTGCGGGTATTACTGTCTAATGACAGCATCTAGTTTGTCTTTATTTGTTTTCTCTCCTACAAAATGACCTATCAATCATTTTATAAATAAAAAAAGAAATTATGGGGTCTTAAATTACCAAGATGTCATAAAAATAATTTCAAAAGAAATCATTTCTTTAACCGAATAATTGCTGAGAAGGGACTTCCTTAAGGAGGCTGAGAGGTAAACATATTCTACATCAAATTTACGTATGATTTATTCCGTATGTTTGATGTAAAACTAAGTACTGGTATAACTATTGGAGAAAACTACAATATCTAATTTTATATCTAATTTGGAGGTTATCCTACACATGTATATCGATTATAGCATTGAATGATTTATTTTTGACGTCGTCGTGTCAATAACTGCCGTCAGCTGAGCAGACAAATTGAATAATGCGTGTTAGCGCGTTATGATAATTTGTCTGCTCAACTGATGGCAGTTATTTACACGACGACGTCAAAAATAAATCATTCAATGCTTATATTTACATTCTTTTATGCATGAAATCAATTATTTTATTAAATAAATCGGTATAAATTGCAGATCACGGAGGGAGAAATTAGTAACAGCAAGAACAGCTGTTTTCTAAAACCAATTTAAACTGGTTATTGCGTAGACTGTTGAGATGAGCCTGAAAATATAGTCCATGAAAAATAACTCTTGAAATCTTACTTTAAACAATAGATTAACATGTATGAAATATATTTTTAAACTGATAACATGGAAATCAATGTTTGGGAGCTACTTATGTAAATTACTTGTAAATTCATACGCAGAGATTAGGTTGTTGCATTTAAAGGCATTTAAAGATCACAGGATTTAATGGGGAAAAAAAACAGTAGAATGTAAATATACACATTTGTTTCAAGAAAAGTGAATAGTTTAAACATACAAGGGGCCCACAGGCCATAACGGTCACCTGAATACAATAACCTTACCTTATTATAGTTACATGTATATGTCTTACCCCTTCCCCTCCCTACCCCCACCAGAACCAAACAGATTTGAGGTACCATCTTGGGGCTATCATCCATTTTTAAGAAAAGATAATTTCATGAACATTTTGAGAGAAGCAGCCCTTAATGAAAAAAAAAATAAAATTCTATGAATATCTCGGAAAGTCCCGCGTTCTACAGTTATCGTCGGGAGCTAGCCAACCGATCGTAAAATTTAAGCTTGTAATTATGTTGTATATTTGAGATACTGTAATTATTTACAATGTCTCAGAAACATTCTGTGTGATTATGCCAATAGTGGGGCTCTTCACAATAAGAGGGTTAGGATTCTGAAACTTCCTGTATGCTATGGATAGCATAACGGAATGGCAGCGTCGATAATTGCTCAAACCTCTGCAGAGGAAAGGGATAAAACGTTTAAAATTGAATAGCAAAAAACATTGTAAGTAAACATGGGCGAAGCGAAGATTTTAAAAGAGTATTTGAAAGGTGAGATTGATAATTATGAAGAGTTCAATTGAGTTAAATTGGAAGAGATGGTAGGCAATTTGTACATGAGTTTGCGTAGTTCATCGCTTTTTGTGAATAAATGTGTTACTTGATAGTCCTCGGGAAAACAAAACACGTATTAGGTTTGTGACTGACTAACTACAGAAATATATCAGGTTGATCAATCTCATAGATGACGAGGCGAAGCAAACCTATAAGTAATAATATTTACCTTCAAAACTATTAATCACTTGCCATAATTTAATCTTCAGGTAAGTTGCATTCAGTCACCGCCGTTGCAGCTCTTTATTGACTTAATTGAAACACAGATCAAACAACGCTTACGCAAGAGTTTACGCGCTCCTTGTTGTTCAGCCCCCTCCCCTTTTTCGTCCATCCTCATGTTTTAGCAAAAACAAAGATAAAGGTAAAAGAAATACGGGTATATATTTAGAGACAACTCATAAAACAAAAATTGAAACAAAACTAACCTGGAAATTGCCCAATGAAATAATAATTTAACACACTTTTTTATTCAAATATTTACTTGCCGTTGATTAACCATCGCTTGTGATTATAAATGTGGTAGCAAGGCATCATTTCTTGTCTTAAATAGGTTCCCTTTCACACAAGCAAACTGCTTGAGCCCTGGAAGTATCTTCTCAAAAGATTTCTCACATGGTCTTTTACTTTGTCCATGATAAACATAATGAATCAACTGATGTTGTATTTAGGTTCTATAGATTAGATTTCCTGTGAACAGAACTGAGAGGTATCAAATTTTTCTTCATGTTGTGCAAGTCGACCCGCTGAATGACATTGCTGCCCAGGGCTTCAAACCCCACACTCTTGCTTTTGGAAATCAAATCCGACTCCGCTGCGGTTGCGTCCACTATCTTTAATCGAACAGCTTCCGGGCCAGTTATTCTTTTAGCAAAAATGACTGATTCTCGTAGTGCTTCGGCATTCATTTTAGGTCTGAAAATATTAAAACGCATTAGGTCTCTTAAACTTGCTTAAATTTCCCAAATATTTCAACTGAGGCAAGATATAGGCGAATATAAAACCCAGTTAATTATGCCCACATGATTAAGTTTTTTAAATTGCATGTATGTAAAAGTCATTGGATACTTGCTGTAAGATTTTCAGGAATTGACCCGATATGGGAAGTTGTATTAGAATTTCATTCCAAGATATCCATCCGCGGTCTGACCTCATCACTCGGTAATCATGGCACATCGCAAAGAAAGCTCCAGCGGCAAAGCAATGACCTAACATGAAATAAGAAATCTAATTGTAATATCATGTGTCGCATTGAGACCGTTAATTGTTTGATGACATTGTAATGAATATTACCATCAAGCTCTTAGGGATTTTATAAATAACAACATACTTATATATTTATTGTAAACAGAGTTCATTTGTTACCTGTACCTTATCCGAGTTGGACGTCGATTCTATCCGTCGGACTTTAGAGGTTTATATCAACTCATAACTTATATCTGTGAGTATCATTAATAAATATATACCTTCACAACAACGTTAACTTTACCATTAATGGATGCCACAGTGGGGAGAGGAAAGTACATAAGCCTCCAGAACAATTCAACCAGGTCTTTTAAAAATTGCTTTCTTTCGCTCTCGTGAGTTTTCAAATAGTCCAGGTCTAGGCCATTGCTGTAAAACTTGCCCACTCCAGTCGTGACTAGAATTTTAACATTGTCGTTCCTGAGTAAGAAAAAAAAATTAATACAAGCTATCGTTGTATTAATGAATAATCAAATTATTGAATATCAGCCCAAACTGATTTTGATTTTGTGACATTTTTTCTTCAACCTGATGCTAAATTTTACTTATTTAGCATTGTTTTAATAAGTAACGTTTGATCGTAATGACATGAAAGTAACGATCGTTGCTTGTTGATCATCCTAAAAGTAACGGTATTGGTCCTCCATACCAAAACAACTAGTTTCGATCTAGATACTGACACCTGTAAATAGTTACCATGTATATGGATTTGTAGCTTACCTTTCTACCTCGTCTAAAGCTTCTTTGAGTTGTTTAAATGATGTCGGGTTCCATCTGTTTTCTCCATTTCTCATTGTTAGAATAGCACACCCATCATCCTGAAAGTCTACCGTTATCCCCATGTTCTCATTTAAACTCCTTTGGCCGGTATCATGTATGGAAACACATTCAGGTGCATAGTCTACCCAGTTACCTATTAACACATCTACAAGATTGATTTACTTCCTCTAAAAATCATAATTTGCTACGATTATCAATGGTTAAGTTTTCACTGTTCTATATTTACGCTAGCAATGTACACTCGCGTGCCAAAAGTATGCCAGTTTTTCCTTTTTTCCCTCTTTATATTTAATTAAAAACACGACTTAAAGTAGATTCAATTTGCACTTTTTGACATTCATCGAAATAGGTTTTTGACACCTCATTTGTAAATTAAAATTTTACATTTCAATTACAACACTACCCCGTCTAGCTCTAGTATATATATATACATATATATATATATATATATATATATATATATATATATATATATATATATATATATATATATATATATATATATATATTGCAATATGCAAGCTGAAAAATCTTCCTTATTATTTTAATTTAAAATTTCAGAAACAGAAGGTTGGAAAAATATTTAAATATGATGCAAAAGAAAGCTAAAGAAATTCGGGTAATATAAATTCAAGTTTTTTCATAATCGGTTACTTTTTAACGATTCTTTGAAAAATGTTGGTTTTCAATTAAATATTAATGAAAAAAAAATGCATACTTTTGGCATCTGAATGTATTTTAATTTCTCTATATTTCTTAAGAAAGAAAATCGATTTGTTATTCATATATTATTATATTATTCATTAATGAGGCTGGATGGTCAACAAAGTAACCATCAGATCTGCCTAAAAATTTCAGATATGATTTGTTTAACCATAAACT
The DNA here is from genome assembly GCA_033439105.1 of Magallana nippona. Lineage (NCBI taxonomy): Eukaryota > Metazoa > Mollusca > Bivalvia > Ostreida > Ostreidae > Magallana > Magallana nippona. The sequence goes on from CM065922.1 coordinate 3,998,116, forward strand.
ATTTATTATTAAAGAAAAAATCAAAACACATTACCTTTTAATTTTGTTATTTTTTCTATATAGAGCTCTTCTTTTAAAGGAGATTAATACAGTCTAAAAATGGCCACGACCATCGAGCCCCCTTAACTGAAAAGACTAAAACCTAAGAGGGGGAGGGAGTCTAGAAATATGATCAAAGATATCTAATCATCGATGAAGACCACTAAGAGCTCTATAATTTTTCGATAATAAACAGCGGCTTTTTGAAGATTTCTCGTTGGTAAACTTTAATAAAGATATTGTCAATATCCAGAGTGTACATTATTTAAGGTAAGTCCTGCCAACCTTTCTTCACCCATTAATGCTGAGCGAAGGTAAATTTGGTAAGGATGGTTTAATCTAGCCTTAATAAACTATTCTGCTGTAATGAAAACGCGCATCTGTGCTGAAAGGAAAAAGAACCTAGAAGGCTTAAATAGAAAATTTGGTGGTTTTTTTTTACTTAGAATTTTTAATTCTGAAACTATTTTTATTTATAGTATATATTCTTAAATAAAGATCTGCAAGATAACCGGATATTATAAGGGGAAAAAAGCGGTGATAGTAACACCTACTTAATAGTGAAAACATAACTGTACAAGCAGTTGCCGCCACCGGGAACTTGATGTGCCTACTGAACGGGTGCGCTTTATACATCATCCGGCACAAACGCATTTGCAATATTATATTTACGAAAGATTTAAAACGTTGTACTTTGGTTTATATGCAAGGCCTTTGCGTAAATTTCTTGCAACAGAATTTCTGATTCTTTTAATACATAAATCTCTTTTTTAACTAATATTAAGTCAAATAATCACTGGATGCTGAAGGAGAGTGTTCTTTATTGTCGAGAATTAAAAATAGCATGTTCGCAAATTGAGTTAAAATAATTTTAATAGTTATATTTTTTTATGTTTCCCTCTTAAAAACTTTAAATGCTGAACTACAATATTGTTCATGATAATCAAAATTGAAATGGCAATGGATGTTTCAAGCGGTATACAAAGCACATAACATTTGGTTTTATTGATTTAGAAATTCAATAAAGACCTGGGCTGTGTTTTACAAAACAATTTAAGACAAAGTCGTATTTTTTTAATTTCCTAGCGCACAATTCACACAGAACAATTTATATCATATTCTTTCTTTTCTTATAAGAATATTTTACTGATTTTAAGTCAAAACATTTTGTAGCGTACAAACAATGAACATGAATAGGACTATGAAATTAATTCAATGTGGTTGCTCGTAAATTATTTGGTACAACACACTCCTGGGTTAAGAATCATATTAAATTTTATACTTTAAGTCAAATTTTGAGCCATTCATCAAACACTTATTAATCTATGATTGAAACTCTTACTGTGTAAAATTTAACCAGACCGGAAAACAATTCTACATTGCATTTTGAATTTTGAAGGTACAAATAAATATGTGGTGTGATGAACAAATTTTGATTTAAGTCTAGACTGCTTCATGATGATAGGTCCGGGATTTCAGAACACTATCAATCATAAGTCATGTCCTCTAATTTCTGATGATTGTAATAGAGCAGAACGTCACTTTATTCAGTAAGAAATTCCTTTGGTAAAGTTTTCTTGTTGATTCAGAATTAGTAAAATTTTAAGTTTTTTCAATTTCAACAATTCAGCTATACTCTGTCCCAAGATATCCTCGATTCACATTTTACTTAATTACTGGATATTTATAAATACCTCAGGGTTCAAATGATGTTCATTCAAAAGTATGAAATATTTCCAAGATTTCTCCTTGAAACGCCCCCTTTAGCTTATCAGGTTTAAATACACGGCTAAAAAATATGATGTCTACGGAGATTTTGTATTGCAGCAGACCCGGATGATAACGTTGGAAAATTGCGCGAAGTATTCCGAGTGACTTCCGAATGGAGAAAAGACATCAACATTCCCTATTATAAATCTCCGTAAGAAATCTGTGAATTTTTACGAGTGAAAAAAAAATGTGTGAATGAAGTTATCTTGGACATTTTCCCTTTCATCTATTTCAATTTCTTTTCTAACATAGGTATGTGTATTTGTATTAAGAATCGTCCAAATTTGCTGCATAAATATCCTAGGACAGACTAGAGAAAGATATTTCACATAAAGATCCAACGTTGCAGAACTTCATCTGTCGTAACGGACCACGAATGAACGAGTGCTCTCATTCGTAGGACTTACAGAAAGTTTTATTTGCCCATCATAGAGGATGGATTTATATGGAGGAAAGTCACTCAAGATGGCACGTGTTCACAGTAGGAAACAGATTGTAGTTCCATAGGATATGACCCTACAGGTTTTGAAATTTTCGACATCTGGGATGCGACCAGTTAATATCACTGGTCCGTAACAAATTTGTGACATGGAATTGCCATAGATATCTACGTAGGAAAGCATTCTTTAGGTAGATTCGATAGAATAAACCAAGTTTAATGACAAGTTTTGTGTTACTTGACAATCTGCAATTTTTTAAACCATTTTATTGTAATTGAATAAACAAATATATATTTATAATTATGAAACTGTTTGTTCGATATGTACGTTTCACATGAGAAACGAATGACAACTTTTGATGAAAAATTTCGGTAGATATTAAATCAATGACTAGACACTGGATCCAAAAGTGCTATACTCTTTCCCAAGATATCCTTGCTACACAATTTGCTTTGCTTAATTACTCGATATGAATATAAACCTTATAGTTCAAACAATTACCACACAAGAGTATTAAAACATCCCAAGATGTCTCCTTTTATGCAATACAAACACTCACTAGTGCTGCTTCAGATATTTGTCACTGCTACGGTAGGGCTAACTCCGATAGTGTCTGGATCCAACTGATACGTTAGGGCTAACTCTGAGAGTCTCTGGATACAATTGATACCGTAGGGCTAACTCCGATAGTCTCTGGGTCCAATTGATACGGTAGGGCTATCTCCGATGACTCTGGATCCAAAAGATACGGTAGGACTAGCTACGAGGTACGCCACAGGATGAACAAAAACTTTCGAAACGAAAGGCAAAATAAAATTAGGAGTTTAGAAAAATTAACGCAAAAAAGAGTATTGGTTACTTTTAATAAAAGAGTGATATTGCAAAATGTACAAGACCAGGTTTGGGCTCTTTAAAGGAACATGGACAGTTGCGTACGTGATGTACATAATATAAATCTATTTATTTACGCATTAATAGCTGTTTATTTTATAAAAATGATAAAAGATAAAGTATTGATATTTTTCGAATATTTCAAATTCTGTAGTTTGTTTCTGACAAATTTCCAGCTTGTGATACTGATAGTGAGAAACCATATTTTGGCAATCCATCTACAACCCACCAAAACGCCCTGTCAGGCCTCCATCAGTACCAAAAAAAAGAAATTAGTTCCTTCATACACAGATCTGCAGGTAAAAACTCAAGACTATGTGCATAATAATTTTATTACATGTCTTAAATGTATGCTTACATACATGTAGTCCAATTGGGAAGCTGTGGTTTCAATAGGTATTACTTAATGTACTCATATATCTAACTATTATTTGAATGATGTTATTGATGCAGTAAATAATTATGATGTTTACATATTTTGTTGATATTCGCAGAGGGAAGTTGCAAGAGTGAAAAAACGGACACAGAAACTAAAAATCAAAGACAGTCATTTGGAATTACTGCTTATTGACAAAAACAAAACCATTAAGGAGTTAAAAATTAAGATGCATTAATCAAAATCAGGAACACAAAATACGTTACTATATAAGTTCTGAACATTTTTGTGGGTATTGTATACCTGTAGTTTTGTTAAATGGCACTACTAGGAAGGTACTGCCAAGAGTTACGCATCCAGAAGAATTTTAAAAATCTTTTTCAATGAGTATCCATCCAACAAAAGTTACCAAAGGAGTAGCATTACAACTTTTCTTTATGCAAAAATATAACACTCAAAATCCAGTGGACAGATTACCAAAAGGGTTTTCAAATCTACTGAACCTGGATTTGTTTCTTATCTCCAAAACCACGTCAAAATCAAGCTTTACTTTGATTGCTACAAAGAAAACAATTAAAAGGAAAGGGCATCAAGGTCTTCCTGGATGAACCATTTTCAGTTCTAAGTGCAGCCAGTGGAAAGGAGCAACCAATATATATATATATATATATATATATATATATATATATATATATATATATATATAACGATATAATTCCGTGTATTGTCTCTGTAGCAAAGATAATACGGGAGATAACTCTAACTCCGTGCATTTACTGTGAAAAATCCCGAGAGTTCCGAATGTCAGCATGATGTGTAAATTTGAAGTGAGTAAGTAGTTGGTGAAAAAGTGTTGAATTCTTCCATTATATGGATTAAAGTTTTAGATGAAAGGTATTTACAGTTGCAAAAAGGTTTGTTATTATTAATTTGACTATTATTTTCAATGCAACTTCATAAATTTTCAACAAAGTCGTTTCGGAGCGATTCTACAATTTCCTGCTACATTACGGGTATATGGGAGGCATTCTAACTGTGGTGAGGGCCTGTTCCGAGACACAGTTATATTATTCTAACTAAGGAGAGTGTAGTGAAATTTATAGCATTATTGTAGGCTTATAGCTTTGTTCAATTTTTTCAAATAAAAAAAACATAACAAAATAAAAAAAAAAATACCAGAATTATATTCACATTCATTGTTTATTTCAAAAGTACCTTACAATATGAATGTGTCTATGTATCTATTTCGTAAATGTCCGATATGCAATGTCAACCCGTGCACGCACGGGTCCAAGTTTAGTTTTATATAAACAGTTTCTGTTTCTATTCTTTACAGTTATCAATTAAGCTTCAGTTAACTATTTTGTTGTCATTGGGAGAAAGGAATTTAACTCTCTTTTGGTACCAACTTGGAGCCAGACTATCAATCCCCCAAAACCCTTTTCTAATCCCAGATTTGTTGAACACTAAAACAAGAAATATATAATTATTTCATTTCTATGAAAAATCCTCTTAATGAAATTGCTAGCGTATATTAAAACTAATACTCTTTAATAAATATTTACACTTTCCTCAAAACTTTGCAATATCTTACACAATATGATGCAATAAGTATTCGTAGGAAATGGTCGCTTGACAGAATAAGGTCAATCTTCAAAATCCAGTTTCCATGTATGAAAATTTTTAAATACTAAAACTTACCAAATACCTTGTAAAATGACTTTTCAGTCAAGTTACACTTTGTCTGGTATGGGCTTTTGACACCCTGAGAGGTGATCTCAGTCCAGATGCGCTGGATTTTACGGAACAGATCTTCGTTGTTCTCTATTCTCTCAACTCTTCCCTGACGCTTTCTTTTAATCAGAAGCCAAATGTTTTCGATAATGTTGATGTCAGGGCTCCATGTCCAGTTGTTCTTATGCCATTCCTATGTAAATAATCCTCAACGGTACGCGCACGATGTACCGGAGCATTGGCGGGCTGAAACGGGCCACAAATTGTCATCTATTGTCATCTAGTATTTTAATTACCATTAATGTTACTGCTACTTAAGAAATAGTGCCGACTCTATATCATGGGAGACTCTCCTAGATCATCACTTGGTAACATGGCTTCTAAACTCTCAAGATTTATTTCTTTTAGAAGTAAAAGACAACAAATAGCTCCTAGGTTGGCGTAATACATATTTTGGTATGAATGGTAACCATTTTCACGTCCCATTTGACACTTCTATGGTTTATTAAATTTCTGAAGTAATGAATTGTCCCCTTCAGATCCAGTACTTTGTATGGATTTGGATATTACCAAGCAAAATTTTAAAAATCAATTTTAAAAAAAACAAACTTGAACCTGATTTTTTTAGTTAAGAAATAAATTGTTCATACGCTCTGTCTTAACTTAAATTGTCTTTTTCAAAATAGTTATGGTTTCTAACCTTTCCATTTTTGTCCGAACAAAAACCCACGTAATCAGATTTTGTCCATATGTCTGTAAGTCGATTGTTCAAAATTCTTTTTCATTTCATATAAAAAAAAAAATTCAGAAAAACAAATGGTTTGCCCCAGCTCTTTGACCTTGCGTCAATTTTTTTTCTCGTTTATAGGCATGAATTAAGTTTGCCTGCTAATGGCCAGAAGTACAGAAAAAGATTCTTGAAGAGTTGATTTATGTTCCCTATATATGATCAATAGAGCGCCAACCTAACAGCCCCTGACCTAAGGGCCATAAATTTCAAAAGTTTGGTAGAAGTTTGGTATTGCACTTTGTTTTTACTAGAAACCGAGAGGTAGAAAAGATTTTGTAAGAATCTGTGCACATTCACTATTATATATCCACGAGAGCCCCTCCCTGGCAGTAGAACCACTGACCTTGGTGTCATGAATTTCTCAATTTCGGTACAGGCCATCTTGCTCATTAATTGTGTGCTTAGAACATGTATAGACTTTTACAGCAATATTCCATATTAAAAGATACAGTATAGGTCTATTGAATGTCTAGTACTAGTACTACAGAAGAAGAGTTTTAAAAATTTAAAGATTGCATCAGTCTTTACAGTTTTACTTAAAATTTATGACCACCCCGGAGGAAGTGGGGATCACGTATTGAACTCTAAAACAGATAACAATAGGTCAGTTAAGTGACTCAGGTGACCTATAAAAGGATAAGAAATCCATCAACAGCCGAATTGAAATTTACATTAGATGCAGTAATAGATAATTGTGATAAAGTTTCACCATAATCAACGAGATTTTTAAGGAGGAAAAAACTTCTACTGTTTAAGGTAGATTCTACACAAAAAAAATATTTTTATAGATCGTTAAAGTTTAATTTCTAAAACATTATTTCGTTGTTCAAAAAGGATTTATGCTCTTAATTAATTCATGGATAAAATCCGGTTTTGTTGCAATGAGACACAAACATCAATTTGTTCTGATAAAATGCATGATATTGATATCTAAAAACTTATGTCTAGTAATGTCAAATAAAAATTTTCAACCGAAAGATATTCCATTAACTCAAAGTTTGTCTGAATCGTCACAGCATTCTTTCCGAGTCGTTTACCTGCTTATAATTGGGGGAAACAGTTTCTCGAGGTCGTTAAGTTTATGTCAATGCCGACCCTGTATTTACTTTCCAATTCTGTGTACATAATATACAAGCTTTGATGCGTCATTTTAATCCATTTCGAAATTCAGAAAAACATATTAGGAAATTCTTTGTATTTTTTCTTGTGCCTCCTTGATTCCATCAAATATAAGGTTGTCCCGCATTTTTATAAGACGCTTTCGTTTTTATTCTCGAATCTGATATCAAAAGATCAGTTCTTTCGGAATGGCATCGTTTGCAGTACTTTGTTTACACAATTTTTCACTTCCCAAACTTCTCTTTTTTAGTCCTCGTACTGTTTGTGATTAACACCACACTCGCTTCACTCTTTAATCTTGGCCTTCATTGCATTAAATTCTGTACGTACATTTTTGTCAAAGTCACTGAGTCAGTGTGGTTCAATTTATTAAGCATGATAGAGATCCAGTTAATTTGACAGAATTTTGATAGAAATTTGGGAATCAGCTGTGTGGTTCAACGGGTCCATAAAAGGTAATAGAATTCCACAAAATGGACCATTACTGATAATTATACCCGCACTTTCTAAAGAAAGTTCGGGTATATTGTTACCCTGTTCCGTCTGTCCGTCCGTCCGTCCGTCCGTCTGTCACGTTTTACTTTCTCAAACTGCTCTTACATCTTATAAACCAGCAAACTGAACTCTTGGAGTATGATTTGGGATTGTAAACAGGTTTCAAAAAGTCTCTGGTAGTCCTGGGGGTCAAATAATTGGTAAAAAATGACGTTTTTTGACAAGAAACCTTCTTCCTCGAACTCCTTTTACATTTTCAACAGTAGACAAATCATCTCTTGGAATATGTTTTGGGGTGTCCTATAGATGCGCAATAAGGTTTCGGAAATTTCAATTTTGTCCTGGGGGTCATTAAATGGCTGAAAAATGACGTTTTTTTTTTTTACAAAAAGTCTGGTTTCAAAAAACGTCAATTTCTTTTTGCAGTAGCCTAATGATCTAATAGGATATGCTTCGGGGTGTCATGTTGACGTGTAATCATGTTTCAGAATTTTTGTTTTTATCACGGGGGTCTGTGGGCATCAAAAAATGACGTTTTTTTTTGCAAAAAAAATAAGGTTCCCAGAACTTCTCTTATAATTTATGCAGTAGCTATGTCATCTCTTGAGATATGATAGGGACTGTCCTATAGATGTGCAATAAGGTTTTAAAAATTTAAATTTCATCCAGGGAGTCAAATAGTAGCTGAATATTGACGTTTATCACTCCTAAAAAAAACCTACTTCCCAGAACTCCTCTCATGATTTAATGAATAGCCACATCATATCTTGGGGTATGATAGGGGCTGTCATATAGTCATGCAATGAGGTTTTAAAAATTTAAATTTCATCCAGGGAGTCAAATAGTAGCTGAAAATTGACGTTTATCACTCCTGAAAAAACCTACTTCCCAGAACTCCTCTCATGATTTAATGAATAGCCACATCATTTATAGGGATATAGCAGGGGCTGAGCTGTAGATATGCAATAAGGTTTTAGAAAAATAAATTTGATTCTGAGGGTCAGTGCTATCTGTAAAATGGTGTTCCGTCCCATAAAAAACCTAATTCCTGGACCTCCTCTTATCTCTTGTGATTGAAATAACGTACCATAAGATGCATAAGGAGGAAGAATATATATGCTTTAGGGGTGGGGATTACAAGCATTTTTTTCAAGTTATTTGATCATTTTTGATTTTGGGAGGGTGGCGTGGGGTTAGGGTGACCCCCAGATGCCATGTCCTACTAATACCACAAAAAGATTTGCCTTGACATGGTCATGGTTCAAGAAACAAAAATATATATGGTTTAGGAGCGGGGATTTCGATGATTTTGAGGATATTTTAAAAATATTCGACTATTCATGTTTTCGGAGGGCAGGTGGGTGGGGAGATTCAGAGTCTCTTCTCACATTTTTACAGTAGCAAAATCAATTCTTGATTGGTTTTTTCTGTATGATGTCCGTTGTACATAAAGAGATTTTGAGAATTGCTTTTTAATCTTAAAGATAAACAAAATGTTATATATAATTGTGGAATTATAAAGTCAGTCAACAAAAACCTTGCTGTAAAAAACAAAGCAGGGTCATCATTGGGCTAGGGCTAGGAATTGTACTACATATGAATAAGATAGGTTACTTGATTAGTTCTAACTCTGGAAAGTCACTGGGCATCTCCAAGGGGGTATAACCTATATACATGTACCAATCGATGTGCAATGACACAAGGAGCAAGAATGAATATGGTTTAAGGGTGGGGATCTCGACAATTATTAAAATGTATTATCATTCCCTATTTCAGAGGAGGGGGGGGGATGGTGGTGGTGGTTCAAAAGCAACTCGGGGGGGGGGGGGGGGTAGGGGGATGACCCAAGGGGCAAAGGCCAATTTTTCTTAAATGTATCTTGACATGATCAGCGGAATTGGACAGAATGATAACTATCGGGCATCTGCAGAGTGGGGCCCTAAATAAGTTGTTAATAGTTACAAAATCAATCTTCAAAAAATATATTGATAATATGTTATACATGTATTTAGAAATGTCTATATTTTCAAAATGATTAACAAATTGGCAATTCTGCAATTGATTGCCATCCCTAGTATAATATCTCATGTATTTTTCTTTATATATAATTATGCATGTATATTTGTTAACAGTCAGGATTAAATTGCACAAATTTTCATGAGTCATAAATCTTGACATACCACATATCTCTTGACAAAAAAGAATAATCAAAATAAAAGAAAATTACAGTCATTAACTCTTTTTCTATTACAGGTGTATGATGATGGGGAAGGGGGTTTAATGGGGGGGAAAAAGCTGCAGCATGCCTTCATTCTCACTAGAAATGCATATCTAATCTACACATCCTGGGGATGCATGGTAAGGCCCCTTCCCCTTCCTCCCTATTATAATACCCAAATTTAATACAAAATGTTACAGTATGATACAGTATGCTGGCAAAGCGAGATCACATTTTAGGAAGTGAAAGTAAAACTTAACTGTTTTGTATACCGGTGTCCCATAATATTGCGCTACTACATGTATATACTTACCTATATTGGTCAACATCATAACGATAATCCAATTAGAGCACAATATGAATTCCTTTAGCTGATCACCACAAAAGAAACATTTATTCATGATAATTAGTCCTATTCTGAATATCGAAAACACAGATGCATGTACACCACGTGAAACCCATCTAACCAAAGAGGTGGGTAAAACTAGTACCTGCTAATGCAACCTGTAGACCTGTATTGTATACGAAACTTCGGACAAAGATCATTTACTTGTAACATATTGCATGTATTTTCACAGCTTTATTCTGTAAAAGCCCTGATTTAGTTTTGTTTGTAATAATTATATAGACCATACTTTTTATGACATGAAATGTTTAGATTTTTGATTAATGAAATCATTTATGAAACATTTATGAAAATTATGCGAAATTTAGTCGTATGATGCGGTGATCAGAATATCTACAGGAAACAACAGCTATAATTCAAATATAAAACATTAAAGAAAAAATAAGAATAATTGTTGTCAGTCATATAGAAAAAAAACATTTCTGAACTGCTGGCATCTTGACCAATTTGGGAACACAAATCCTTCAGTCTTGTCTCGTTTGTTTTTTATGTTGCATCACACAGATTAGTAGGCCTTAACTGAATGTGTTATAACCTGACACAAATTTACCATTACATTATTACTGATATCATTTGTTATTATATAATATACATTTAATGAAGTTCTGGATATTTTCGTAACATATTGACTTTCTTTGTTTCTGATAATAACCAGGAAGATATTTAATATTTTAAACCCCACGTGGTTTAATTGATAAAAAAAATTGAAATAAGTAAGACAACGACTTCGCAGACTTTGCCGTTACTGATCGGTCATACGTTCTAAAGATCTGTAAGTAAACATATTGGCCAAGTCTCTTGCCAATGAACCTAGATACAAAACTATTTAATAATTTTTACGCAGAAATATTTATGATCATACTGAAACAAATTACATAATAAGAGGCGGTAAATTTAATATATTTACTGTTGATATAGTCAAAATTATATCTAAAAATTAATTTAAAGACATATCTTAAATAAGTCCTTTTCAATTAAATTCTTGAAATCCCATAAAACTGAAATTTTGGAAAGTAGCATTAACAGTACCACTATACTCTGTAAATGTTATCTTGGGAAGAAATCAATATGTTAACATAAATTATACAAATGATGACTCTACTTTATTCCATTTGTTGAAACGCAATAGAGGAAAACAATGCAAGATATATACATATATTATACCACTGGCATTGAGTGCATTCAATCAGGAAGTTGAAAGACCAAAAGGTTACAGACAATGGGGTAATGGTGAAGATAGGCCTTTTCCACGAAAATAACACGATACAAACGGTTGTTTGCGAAACACTTAAAGTTATACATGTCTGTCGGATAAAACACAATAAACAAAGTCCGTGACTTTGACTGCTATAATGAAGTTGTGATAAACTGAATAATAAACTTAACAGTACCAGCCATTCAATTTACTGGGTGGGTGTAAATACTTAATAGTACCAGCCATTCTTTATATTAAATAAAACACATCATGCAAACACAATTCCTTCCCTATGGTTGTGTCATGTTGTAAATTTTGAATTTACTGGGTGGGTGTAAATACTTAATAGTACCAGCCATTCTTTATATTAAAAAAAAACACATCATGCAAACACTATTCCTTCCCTATGGTTGTGTCATGTTGTAAATTTTGAATTTACTGGGTGGGTGTAAATACTTAATGGTACCAGCCATTCTTTATATTAAAAAAAAAAACACATCATGCAAACACAATTCCTTCCCTATGGTTGTATCATGTTGTAAATTTTGAATTTACTGGGTGGGTGTAAATACAAAATTTTCAACATGACAATTGTCATGTTGTAAATTTTGTATTTACACCCACCCAGTAAATTCAAAATTTACAACATGACAGTTGGATGGTTAGGTCAATTTGAGGAATCCGAAAGGTTTTTCAGATTTTGGATTTTTTGAATGTCATCAGAGGCCATATATTTCAGCCAATTTTAAAGTTAAACACGTGACAGTTGTGAAAACGCAGTTGCATAGCGACACAAAATTGTAATGTTTTAGAAGCCGTATTTCATGCGCAAAACTGCACGTGTAATGCATTGACAAAGTAAATACCATTTCAATTAATCAGGATGTTCGTACTTTCTTCATACCATTATATAGTATCGTATACAGAAGTGAACCATTTGCTTGAATCAAAACCAGAAACCATAAACTACGGCAACTTTATAATTTAAATCTCAAACCAGGAAGAAAGCTACCTTGGGCCAATCTTTTTCAGAGAAGTCTTATCTTATCTGATGTGAACGTTGTCTGAATTGGAAAGCCCGATATTTTAGTTTTAATTTACCGTACGAAATGACAGTAGCAAATGTGTTCGTTGCCTTCTGCTTGTTCCTGAACGGTTGTTTTGGGAGTGTTGAATTTTATCCCTATGGACCGAGTCATGGAGACGAATACGCTCCAATAAATGATGATGGGAGCTCACCGGAAATTCCCATCTCAACCTTGTTTCCATTCTTCAATCATCAACATGAACATTTAATTGTGAGTATATATCCTCGTAAATACTTATTTTTAACAGAATAAGTCCAAAACTGAATTGATTTATTTTCGATTTAACTATACCGTTTCATCAAGCTAATCTATATACATGTAATAGGAGAGAATTTTGTTGCAAAATTCCTTGCTTGTCGAGTTCATTTGCTGAAAAATTAATATTTTAACAATAAAAAGATAAAGCAAGTTACTATGCCTACCTGTTTATTATTGTACTACCCCTGTTCAATACACGATGGCACATCACTATATATACACCACCAAGAGATTTTTGATCTACTCCTATAAATTTACAATTATAAATGATTTATAAATATAAATAAGGAATCTTTGCATTATTGCTATTTATCTGATTTAAATAGCAAAATCTATTTTTTTTACTGATTCACTATGGTTAATTTCAATTTTTACAATGCCAGATTAATTTTAGTCATCATTTTAATTTGTTTCGCAAAAAGGGTAATGATAATTATATTACATACATGTAGAGAAAATCAGTTGATATTAAATGATTTATAAAGACAAGTTTGTTTTTTCAAGTTTCTTTAAGTGTGATATTAGCAAGCTTGTACAACATTTGTTGTTAAGTTTTTTCTACAATACAACCAACTTACGATTTATAAATACGACATATCTTGACAGTTTATCCGCGGATGAATAAAAGGTCTACTTTTCGTGCAATACATAAATATTTTTACTTTTATTAATATTTATATTAATGACATCTTACATTAATAAAGTAATGTTGTAATGCTTTTGAGGCTTATTCTAATAAATGTTTTTAAACAAATTTAAATTCCCACTTCTTGACGGGATTAAGCAGAAATTTCATAACTGTTTTTACGTTTTCATTCGTACTCCTATATAAAAAAAAAAGTTTTGACTATATTGACACGCAGTTTCTGTATCACATAATTGTAAATCATGGTAATCGTCAAAGAGTTCTCTTGTAAATCAAACGCAGGTTTAGATATTAGGACTGCCATCAATAGTATGCAAAGTTTTAACATAAAAAGTCGTCGTGTATTTGAAGGCTACAAAAGTGAAATCCTAGGTCTCCAGGGAATTTCTGAATAAAATATCTAAATTAATCAGATTGTAAATAAACAGGGCTGAATTGAACTTAAACGGCAGAACTAGATCAAGTGAAAGAAAAACTCGAATCGGCGTTTGTTGTTCACATTTTTAGTTCATTTATAAGTCTTTACGTAGAATGAAAACTGACTTCAAAATTTTACTATTTGTTTTTGTGCGTCGTGCGTTAACATTTTGACAATTTTATCTTCTTTTCTGAAATTGATATGGGTATCGTATCGCATTTTAAGAAAACATTGAGCCATTGCTTACACAAACAAAATCTTCTTCCCTCATAACGGACATCTTACAGGCAAACAAATTGTGCATCATAAGGACGAAGAAAAAGTCCTCTACTGAATTGTTAAATTTACTACTTTTGGATAAGTGGTAATGGTGTTTGAGAATGGGGTATAGGGTCAGCAATAGTCAAATTAATTTTTGAAAAACGTTCTCCACTATTGGGTATCTAGCCAATCTATGATATATGAAAATACTTCCAGCAAAGTTGATGTACCTCCCTCTAATGTTGTCACGTGTATTAAACAAATTTTATTAACTTTTCTTCTGTATATCTTATAATGATTGATCAAAATGCATAAAACGTTTACCTGCATGTCATACTTACTCATGCGGGTCATAATTCTCCTCTAGACATTAAATAGAATCTAATAAATTAAAAACTTTAAAACACACGACCCATTTATTTTCTTGCTCCTTCATCACCGGATATTTATTTTGAGCAAAAACTATTCCTCTATCAGTGTAGTTTGCGTAATCATATAATTATTGAATTGCCATTCCATACATCCTTAATGGGGAAAATCATACTCAGGTAAACGTGTAAGCACTTTGGCATCTTCTTTAAATAAATGGTTTTTTTATATGATTATCCGACTAGTCGGTTAACCCGGGTTGCAACTAACGGATTAGCAACTCTGCAATGGGTTGCCTTCCAATTCCGTTATTATCTTTCTTCAATATTAATCAAATATACAAAACCACTTATATAATTACAAATATCATATCTTCTTTTCCTTCTTGTGCAAAATATAAATCACATATTTATTCATTGCCAAATTGAGATAAATGGATTATGGCTAGCCTGATTTTTTTTATTTTCTTGACTATTTATGTTAATTGGTTGGGTTTGGATTTTTTTTTATGTGATGACGTCATAATTACAATTTGAAAGCAAACAAACATTAATTAATCATTAAATAAGAAAGGAAAATTATACTTCCAATATTCATTTGTTTTTGTTATCGTTTATGATCACAGTGAGAGAGAAATGAATATTTGATTATACATATACTATAATGATACAGATTGCTTCTAGGTGAACACTAATGGCGTCATATCCTTTTTGAGGACTGTATCTACATACACACCGGACCCATTCCCTCTGGATGGTGACAGACGCTTGGTTGCTATATTTTGGGGGGATGTAGATACAAGGAAAGGGGGTAGAGTGTGGTACCGTGAATCCACGAACCAAACCATACTAGAGAGAGCGTCACAGGAAGTCAGAAATTACTTCCCAGGGTTCTTCCGCTTCCAGGCCACGTGGGTCTTCATCGCAACTTGGGACAATGTGGCTTACTTTGGATGTGCCCCTTGTGAAAAAGTATTGTATTGTTTAATCCTTCAATTATATTTCTGAATTTTATTTCATTATTATTTTAATAATGTATAATCTTTATTAACAGAGAAATACATTCCAAGATATATTGATTACGAATGGTCAGCATTCCTTCACAATTTTCAATTACAAAAATATCACGTGGACCACGGGAACTGCTAGTGGAGGAAACAGTAGCACCGGTCTGGGTGGCACACCTGCTCAGGTAGAAAACGTTTAATTTACTAATTATTCAAATAATTAGTAACAGTTTATTTGG
Source organism: Magallana nippona (assembly GCA_033439105.1). Classification (NCBI taxonomy): domain Eukaryota; kingdom Metazoa; phylum Mollusca; class Bivalvia; order Ostreida; family Ostreidae; genus Magallana; species Magallana nippona. The sequence goes on from CM065922.1 coordinate 4,013,874, forward strand.
ACAATTTTAGCTACTGATTTAAAATAAATAGTGGGTATGTTTTTTTTTATAAAATATAATTATTTTTCAGGTTGGTTTTAATGCAGGAGACGGAGAGGTTTTTTATGTTGTAAATGCTTCTCGAACTCCCGAAATCATTTACATTAATCAAATGTCCAACATCAATATCCCTGGAAAGTTTGCTTTTCGCATCGATTCGGCGGAAATAAGCAACGGCGGATGTAACACTAACGGTATGCCTATCTGTCGATAGATTTAAAAACTTTTCATGTAAAATATTAAGCATCAGTAATATTGTATTCTAATTTTGATAGGTACATTGACAATTGCACCCCGATACGGTCCAATGCTTGGAGGACAGTATCTCGTAGTTGGAGGACCATGCATGAACTCTGACGACAAGGTCTTTATAAAATACTCACCATTGGTGACGCCATTTCCGTGTCAGCGCCTGTCTAATTACAGCGCCCTCTGTATAACCCCGATGATCAACACGACGGGTGACATTGAAGTTAATTTAATCATAAAAAACTCGAATGAGGAAATGCAGCACCACCAAGGAATCTATACAATTAGTGAGTAAAGCTTTTTTTTTTTTAAATTTTATCCGAATTTACTTACAAAATCATATACACATCTTTTTTATATTGCTGACAGTAAATCCTGCACTCTATAACAACCCGGTCAAAAGACATGACCCCGCAGAATGGTTTGGCGGGAGACAGTACACCATCTCCTGGGATCCACTTGCCTTTGAGTTAAAGGATTCTGATCAAATACACATTCACATGTATACAGTCAAGGTACACTTCGAAATTGATGTATCTATTTCGCATAATAAGAAACAAAATGTGTTCTGGTGTTGTTTTAAATTAATATTTACACGTACTAGTATTTGTGTATAATCATTATTGATATCAGTTCTATGTGATTTTTGTAGGAACAAGGCTTTAAAAATCTACAGTGGGAAAAAACCATTTTGCATGAAAACGTAGACAAAAATCTTGCACAGTTTTCCTTGAATCTTAGATCTGAAGGCTACATGGCAGCAATTCGAGTAACATCGGCGATAGAAACTGACCTTTCTATGTAAAGTTAATCTTGCCTTTGAACAAAATGTTATAGTCCTGGGTTTTATTTGGTTGTGTTCCTTTTAGTTGTATAAATAAATGCTTTATATAATTCTAGGCCAGAGCGGGGGATTTGGACGGATGTTTTTGCGGTGATCCCTTCCCACCAGGAAACAAAACGTTTCTGTTTTAATTGGATCAGACAGGAGCGAGGCCTCCCGCCAGTGACGTCTGATGACGTCCCACCTTGCCCCTGCACCCTACAGCAAGCCCTGATGGACACAGCCCGCTACCAGCCCGACCCCGACTGTAACAGTCTGATAGACACCAAGGACCCGGATCTAAACTGTCTGTACAGAGCCAGTGCCTGTCACTGCATTCGGTTAAGTAAACCGGGGTATGTGTCCTGGTTTTCCAAAGATAATGCAGATGAGAATTTGAGTAAAGTTAACCTAATTTGATATAGAAGTATTTCAACGATAATTAAGATTTTATTGATAATTTTTTATCTGTTTTTCCTAAGGTAATTTGATTTTGAATGAACTTTATTTATTTTACAACGATTGATAAACAAGTTCTACAACTTATATTAATATCTTTCGTTGGCACGGGTGTTAGCGCGAGGGGGGGGGGGGGGGGTCATTGATGTGGTAATTTGATAATTACCTTATATTGGTAATAACTGTAAGTAGCTGCACTGGGTTGTATTATGATAAACGCATCATTATCTTTTATCCAGATTTCTCGGAAAGGACAACGTATGTTGCTATGACAACAGTGGAAATTTGCTGGACTCGCGGGTGGATGAGGGAGGAACTCTTCAGCGCTACCATTACCTTGGAGGTGATGGCGTCATTCCTTACGTCACCAACTTCTACTACGACGTCCTGCCCTTCCTCCACTGCTGTAGATACTTCGGTCACGTGACAGACTTAGGACACCGTGGGGTCACTCTCTTCTCAGAGTGCCAGACATACACTAAGTTCCGACACGTCAGCTCCTGTTACAACTACGTCCCCCCAAGACCAGGTATTATAACCATTGTGAGGTACTGAACAAATGTTAAAACTGAAAATCTTTATATGATGTTGATTCAGATTTCCAGATATTTATACCCGCACTTTCTAAAGAAAGTTCGGGTATATTGTTGTTACCCTGTTCCGTCTGTCCGTCCGTCCGTCCGTCCGTCTGTCACGTTTTACTTTCTCAAACTGCTCTTACATCGTATAAACCTGCAAACTAAACTCTTGGAGTATGATTTGGGGTGTCATGTTGTTTTGTAAAAAGGTTTCAAAAATTCTCTGGTAGTCCTGGGGGTCAAATAATTGGTAAAAAATGACGTTTTTTGACAAAAAACCTTCTTCCTCGAACTCCTTGTACATTTTCAATAGTAGACAACTCATCTCTTGGAATATGTTTTGGGGTGTCTTATAGATGCGCAATAAGGTTTCGGAAATTTCAATTATGTCCTTGGGGTCATTAAATGGCTGAAAAATGACGTTTTTTTTTTTACAAAAAGTCTGGTTTCAAAAAACGTCAATTTCTTTTTGCAGTAGCCTAATGATCTAATAGGATATGCTTCGGGGTGTCATGTTGACGTGTAATCATGTTTCAGAATTTTTGTTTTTGTCACGGGGGTCTGTGGGCATCAAAAAATGACGTTTTTTTGCAAAAAAAATATGGTTCCCAGAACTCCTCTTACAATTTATGCAGTAGCTATGTCATCTCTTGAGATATGATAGGGGCTGTCCTATAGGTGTGCAATAAGGTTTTAAAAAGTTAAATTTCATCCAGGGAGTCAAGTAGTAGCTGAAAATTGACGTTTATCACTCCTAAAAAAAACCTACTTCCCAGAACTCCTCTCATGATTTAATGAATAGCCACATCATATCTTGGGGTATGATAGGGGCTGTCATATAGTCATGCAATAAGGTTTTAATAATTTAAATTTCATCCAGGGAGTCAAATAGTAGCTGAAAATTGACGTTTATCACTCCTGAAAAAACATACTTCCCAGAACTCTCTCATAATTTAATGAATAGCCACATCATTTATGGGGATATAACAGGGGCTGAGCTATAGATTTGCAATAAGGTTTTAGAAATATAAATTTGATTCTGAGGGTCAATACTATCTGCAAAATGATGTTCCGACCCATAAAAAACCTAATTCCTGGACCTCCTCTTATCTCTTGTGATTGAAATAACATACCATAAGATGCATAAGGAGGAAGAACATATATGCTTTAGGGGTGGGGATCACAAGCATTTTTTTCAGGTTATTTGATCATTTTTGATTTTAGGAGGGTGGGGTGGGGTTAGGGTGACCTTCAGATGCCATGACCTTCTAATACCACAAAAAGATTTGCCTTGACATGGTCATGGTTCAAGAAACAAAAATATATATGGTTTAGGAGCGGGGATTTCGATGATTTTGAGGATATTTTAAACTATTCATGTTTTCAGGGGGCAGGTGGGTGGGGAGATTCAGAGTCTCTTCTCACATTTTTACAGTAGCAAAATCATTTCTTGATTGTTTTTTTCTGTATGATGTCAAATGTACATAAAGAGATTTTGGGAATTGCATTTTAATCTTAAAGATAAACAAAATGTTATACATGTATATATAATTGTGGAAATTATAAAGTCAGTCATCAAAAACCTTGCTGTAGAAAACAAAGCAGGGTCATCATTGGGCTACGGCTAGGAATTACACTACATATGAATAAGATAGGTTACTTGATTAGTTCCAACTCTGGAAAGTCACTGGGTATCTCAAAGGGGGTATAACCTATATACATGTACCAATTGATGTGCAATGACACAAGGAGGAAGAATGAATATGGTCTAGGGTGGGGATCTCAACAATTATTAAAATGTATTACAATTTCCTATTTCAGAGGAGGGGGGGGGGGGGGTGGTTGTTAAAAACAACTCCAGGGGGTGGGGGAATAATCCAAGGGGCAGGGGCCAATTTGTCTTAAATGTATCTAATGTATCTTGACATGATCAGCAGAATTGGAGAGAATGATCACTATAGGTCATCTACAGAGTGGGGCCCTAAATAGTTACAAAATCAATCTATTGATAATATGTTATACATGTATTTAGAAATGTCTTTATTTTCAAAATGATTAACAAATTAATCAGTCAAAATGAGTTATGAATAACCGATTGGCAATTCTGCAATTGTTTGCATGATCCCTAGTATAATATCACATGTATTTTTTATATATAATTATACATGTATGTTAACAATCAGGATTTAAATGCACAAATTTTCATGAGTCATAAATCTTGACATACCATATATCTCTTGACAAAAAAGAATAAGCAATTTAAAATAAAAGAAAATTAGTCATTAACTCTTTTTCTATTACTGGTGTATGATGATGGGGTAGGGGGTATAATGGAAAAAAAAAAGCTGCAGCATGCCTTCATTCTCACTAGAAATGTATATCCAATCCACACATCCTGGGGATGGGGAACGGTTAAGGCCCCTTCCCCTTCCTCCCTATTATAACTCATATAAACATGATATTTAATACCCAAATTTAATACAAAATAGGGTCAATATGGAGTCAACTCAATAGTGTAAGTCTGACAAATGAAAAAATAAAAAAAATCTGCAATTAAAATGACAGAAACTGTAGATAAGCTTATTTTAAATTAAATAAAGATGATGATACAGTATGCTGGCAAAGGGAGATCACATTTTAGAAAGTGAAAGTAAAACTTAACTTTCGTATACCGGTGTCTCATTATATTGCGCTACTACATGTATTATACTTACCTATATTGATCAACATCATAATGATAATCCAATTAGCACAATGTGAATTCCTTTAGCTGATCACCACAAAAGAAACGTTTATTCATGTTAATTAATCCTATTCTGCATATCGAAAATACACATGCATGTACACCATGTGATACTCATCAAACCAAAGAGCTGGGTAAAACTAGTACCCGCTAATGCAACCTGTGTTGTGTACGTAACTTCAGACAAAGATCATTTAATTGTAACATATTGCATGTATTTTCATAACTTTATTCTTTAAAACCCCTTGCACAATTTTATTAGGTAATTAACCATGTAAAGCACAATTTTCAGCCTTAAGGTGGTATGGGACACCAACATATTGTGATGTACTCCTTATTGAACGAAACATTAAATAAAGTGTATAAAATATAATATTTTCCCCCAAAATAATGTTACCTAACAGTTAGGCCTAAGAAAAAAAAAAGTGTGTGTTTAGGGTAACACTGATGAAAAAATTAGGTTAGGTAGGTAGGAATTCTTTTTAATTTTATCATATTTTTTTCTGCATGAGGGCACAAATACGAATATAAAATCCTAAGAATGTTTGTTTGTGTCATATTTAAAAACGGGTTTTTAATGGAAATAATATGAAGATTGCAAACAGTTCAACCCCAAATTGTCCATAAAGGCAATATGAGTATTATTGGATGTGAACTCATCATTTATGAAAATTATAATTTTTAAAAAGGACCGGAAATTGAATGTGGCCTTCTTTTTGACTAAAACTGGTACAAGAGAGTGTTATTTAGAGGCTAACACTTGGTGCGGGTATTACTGTCTAATGACAGCATCTAGTTTACTTTTTTGTCGAAATACTTTTCCTTTTTATGTTCTTTATGGTTGAGATATCGTACGAATTTACTTGATTTAAGCCGGTGCTAACGGAGACCCTCACATGAGAACAGTGGACGGGATGGAGTACAACTTTAACGGGATCGGGGAGTTCTTCTTCATTGTATCCCACAACGCGACCTTCCACAGTCAGGTCAGGTTTGAACAGGCCAAGGGCAGTCAAGGTACGAACAATACTAACATGGGTTTCTCTGATGATACTCGAATTGTTATGGTAATTGTTTTGACATTTTCTGGGATATAGGAATCATTAAAATTTCTGAGTGAGTTTACCATATATGCAATCGAATGCAATTAATTGCATGTACATGACATTTGTATGTATTACACGGACACAAAGACTAACACTTTGTCTTAGATCAGTGAGCATGGAAACTAAAACGCGTGTACTTTAAGGAGGCTTAATGATCTACAAATAACCCATGGGTATCTGCCTTAAAATTATACATATGATATTTGAGGCAATAAATGTTTTATACATAAAGAAACATTCTAAATATTAAAGATTAAAAATTCCTTTATACAGAGCTTTTCGTTTAAAAGATCTATTAACTTTAAAAATCGCTAACTTGAGGAAAATCCTGCCTGTTAATTGAAGAATAACCGTTTACGGTAGTTATGTAATGATTCAGAAGGATTTGAATTCTTTAACGGGTGTCTCTAGTGGTATAGATTCTTTAAATTTGTTCGAAAGCTTTCAAAATTGTTACTGTGATGTTGCCATGACTTTAAAAGCTAAAAAAAAAGTACCTTAATTAATACGAATTTTGACAAGAAATAGCGAATTAATTTGTTTATATGTAGTCAAAATCAACACATTTTCAGTCTAAAGCTGTTGGAAGGACAAACAAGACAAAAACATCTTTTTTTGGGGGGGGGGGGGGGTAATATAACGTAAATATACTACATTCAATATTTTTCACAAAGTACGTTTATATAATCGTGAGTTTTATAAATACATTTCCTAGGTATGTTTGTCAGGGCTAGTGTTTGCACAGCTTTTGTCGCCGAGGTGTCAAACGCATCGGACAGGGTAGAAGTACGACTTAACTCCATCAGGGTGGCAGATGTTATCATCAACGGACAGACCCAAGACTTCAGTGACGTCACTTGGCTTAGATATCGGGGTAGGTATACCCAGGAATAGGTCGCATATCAAGTGCGAGGCATATCCTGCTGAGATATCCCGCTGAGAAATCGCTAACAAAATGCGCGGAGATAAACCACCCGATCAATGTCTCTACTTCATATAACTATGACAAATCCCTATCCACACACAGTAACTTAAGTATCGATAATGAAACTATAGTAACAATCTGCAATGATCAGAAGTGGTGGTTGGATGGTTGGTTGGTTTTGTTTTTGGGTTTTTTCCATTCGAATAATTTCAACATTAAATTTGAAGGTGTCTCTGTGTTGAACCTGCCCAGACCCTCTGGGAATTCTACTGGTAGAGACATCCTGGTGATGTTTGCTGACCTTGGCTTCACCTTCCGGATATTGGCGACAAAAGACGTCCTCAATGTGATGCCAATCATTGCCAACGATCTGTTGAAAGGTACCAGTAAAGTAATGCACATTAAAATTAATTTAAGATAACCAGGTGTGATGGCATTTAAAAGAAAAAGAAAATAATAACATATTATACACTTGACAACATAATGCACGTGTGCACGCAGAACGTCCAAATCCATGTTCATGACACATACAAAATTGTTAATACATGTACATGTATAGTGTACAATACTGGAAAACATAATACACAAACTAGTCTGGGTCCTCTCAGCTCTTGTGGTACACACAGTGTGTTCATGAATCAGAATATTGGGAAATATCGTTTGGAGAACACCACCATTACAATGAACAATGAACGTAAAGCAAAACATTGAAATAATATGAATAGGATTTAATTTGTTTTTTTTTAAACATGTGCAACGTTCATTAAAACTAAACTGTGTGAGATATACATGTATATGTGCGATATATATGTGTAGGGACTCTGACGGGCCTTCTAGGGGACTTTGATGGAAATTCTGGCAATGACTTACTTCTACCAAATGGTACCTCACTACAGTCCAACACCACTGAGGAAACTATCTTTGGAATATTCAATACTGCATGTAAGGGATTCTGTAACACATTGTATAAAATATGCTTTGAAACAAAAAGAATCTAAGAAGTAAATATTTATATAATTTCTCTTTCATTTGCTAAAGGGAGAATTAAAGAAGCTGAGTCAATGTTTTCCTATCCCGCTGGTAAATCATACCTTGACTACAATGGCCCTGCGCAAAGCAATTTCCGTCCTGAGTTTGCAACATCCATCATCAATTCTGCTTCATCGGAAGCTACAGCACTATGTGGTAACAACACAAATTGTCTGTTTGATTTCCATGTGACTGGGTCAAGGGCCATCGCCATGGCAACGTTAGACTTCACGGTTGACCTTAAGAACGCGGAAGATGCGTCCATAACAGGTATATTGTTGCTTGGTTTTGAATTTTGAATTATTGATCAAATTTAATCAATCATCTACGAACAATCTTGGTCATGATTTTCAGTTATAACCTGTCCAATATTGTCTTCCACGGACCATGGTGTATGGGTGTCCAACAATACCTTGGAGAATGCCACAGCAAGATTTCACTGCAACATGGGCTACAGGGAAAACATTACGTGTAGACCGACAACATGTAAAAACGGCAGATGGGAGAATTATCAGCCATGCACGTGTAAGGAGATCCCAACAGTACCTCCCCCAATGTCCACACACATTGTCTCCACAGGTAGGACCCCGGCCCCCGCTACGACAAGAGACAACTCATTGTTGCTGCGTTCCATCTCTGACAAGCTACAGCTGATGTGGATCACTGTGGGGACGGGCGTCTTCGTCGTCGTTATCATCGCTCTCATCACGGCTCTCGTCTTGTGTTCCAAATTCCGGTACGAAATGATATTCATACGTTTTTTGGATAATGCATGATATGTCATAAACTAATGCATATGGAGAAATTGTGTACATTTTACTAATTTGCATAGCGGCCATATTGTTATCATAATGGCGATTTTCAGTACAATAGAATTTATCAATCGCAACTTCTCGGGCCTTTCCGACAGGCTCGGAAAAACACATCGAATGTATTAACATTACCGGATGTTAGAATTTTATACAGCATGGAGTCGCTTCCCATTAAAATAAGTATCGGCTAGACAGCCTTCTGTGGTATATTTTAGTGTATATCATAGACTTTCATGAAGTCTTACTCACATCTCAACAGATTGTAAAATATGTTGTATTTATATCGAGTTTTATAAAAAAAAAAAAAGGGGGGGGGGGGAGTGTCATGGACGCCTATATGTAATAAATTCGAGGTGTTTTTTTTTTTCGAGCCTGCCGGAAAGGCCCGAGAAGTTGCGATTGTAGAATATATAGAAAAAATATGAGAAAAATTACTAATTTTTAAAAATAAGTATTTCCGAAATAGTTCTTCCTCATTTGGTTTTGTTATTTACTCCATCCAGGACCGAAATGTGCTTGTTTTGTTTACATGAGATGTTAAGATGGCGGTTCCTTTTGAATCTGAATAATCGAAGCGGTGCGTTGTAGGAATAAAGTGTGTTTAAGTAATGAAAGAGCTCATGAAAGGATTTTGGAATTATTTTAAAATTACTTGTCATTCATAGGTAAAGTTCTTCCTCATCTGCTTACAAAGTTTTTATTGCAAACTAATTTTGTCAGAAATCTTGACTCAATTTTTTTTTTAAAAAAGTCTTGTAGGTTCCTTTTTACTTCAATTTGGCATTTTTCAAGATTTTTTCAGTAAGCTATCGGACTTGCAGCTAAGCTAGCAACATAGGCTTTATACAATACATGTATTATCATTATAGCATATTTTTTAAGGAATCTTTATTATAAATCGAATGAGATTTTTCAGGTTATAATTCTATTTTGTTTCAAGCTGATATTTTCAACTATTGATATATTTATTCACTCATTTTCGATGGTATAGTCTTATTTTTAGAAAATTTATGGTTGAATGGTCCGGCATTTAAAGTGAATTTGAAATGTGAATCACTGATTGTGATGATAAAATCATGCACAGATAATATATGCATTGCCCTAACACGTGGTCTCATTCAAAAAATACAAGTTTTGACGTAATCATACCAATTTTATACATAAAAGGTATGTAATTTTTATTCTTAAAGGAGAAATTTGAAGACATGAATGAGATCAGTGTCACGTGGAATTTAGCTCATGAATAAAGTGTACATGATTTCTCCATATGGGCAAGTTTTTACAGTCTTGGTTGTATTTAATATACACAGTTACTTGAATAATTATAATACAATGTTACAGATCCCGGGGACAGTATGCAGATCGCGACAAGCATACATTGTCTTCATCAGCTAGTTCTTCTGAGTACCGACATAATATGAGTAGAGGCTTCCCTATGTCACATGGCAGCGCCTACACCCAATCAAGTCGCGTGTTATCTGACCAATCGGCTAACAGTCGACGCAGTCTCCCTCGCTATGACGTGTACGAGAACAGAGCGTATGGAAGCTCCGAAGAAGTGCCCCGGATCACTGGACCACCGTCCAGAGATTTCCGGCGTCAGGACGTCCTCTTCTAGTTCCACCAGACAGACAATACAGATTGAAATCTTAATTTCACAATGAAATTGACGCAATCAGTGCATGTTTGATTAACACATATCAACGTGTATAGAGGCCTTATTAAGCGTGTGCCCAGCTTTTATCTTTTTGTATGTCATGGTATCAGGCCTGGGGTCAAGTACTTTGAAATGTAATGCATTAAATTATTAAATTATAATTACATTTGGAATTGTCTCCATTACAATTTCCATTACTTTCATTTACAAAACTTATTAATTAAATTACAATTACTTTGCTAAAGTAATGAATTACATTAAATATTACAAGAAAAAAATACAAAAGACAATTTCTGAACACACTAAATATGGGTTTTGAAGTTTGAGGTGACTCTTAAATGACTCTCGAGAAATAAATGATGGGCAATGTTTACATTTTACCCTCAAGTTTCCATTTTCGTCCTATATACATGTATATTGATCAAGGATCTAACTTACAGAGTCCATTTCAGCAAAGTAAAGTTTGCAAAGTGATGATAATACTTAGGCCTATAGTTTTTTTTGCTGAAAAGTGATCAGATCAGGGCTATCTTTGGAATCAGACTTCGTGACTATTGAGAAAATGTCTCCGATCTGACATCTGTTAAGGCGGTATATATGGGACACCTCCATATTGTGACGTACTCAATATCGAAATAAACAATGAAATAAAGTATCATTCTATATTATTGTTTACCACCAAATTGTTAACAAACAGCGAAGCGCAATCGGTTTGAACGTTAGCTATGAATCTGTAAGTCATAAGTTCGAATCCTGGTGGGTCTTAAATAATTTTTCCCTTTCTAAAAATTTTTTTACTATATTTTGGGATCAAATTGTAAAATTTGAAAATTCTGAAACGGTGAAAGTATTTTGATTTTCCACATCAATATCGTCAGGTATCCCATACCACCGTAACTACATTCATTCTAATTTTTATTAAGCTTCCTTTATTTGATTATCATAACCTCTTATCAGAACCAATATTTTATAGTTTATAGGTAACAAATAAATACATGCAAACACTTAACAAAAATAAGTACAGTGAAGTCTTTAATCATGTAATCAATTTTCGAAAACTCTCTATCAAATTCATTGAAAAAGGGTATCAGATTTTATCATAAAATAAGACAATTAGGCTTAATGTAATTCAAGTGTAATTGAAAAGTAATGGGCATTACTGGCATTTTGATGGGAGTAATGCATTACATCACAATTACATGTAATTGAAAAATGGGTCCATTACACATTACACGCCATTACTTTAAAAAAATGTAATGATTACAATGCAGTACCATTGCACATTACCATTACCCCAGGTCTGTAATGTATCCGCTCAGGTAGTGTTTAACTCTCCTTTTGTGTGAAATATTTTCGCATTCGATGTCATTTATCTGTTATATGATTATCACTTCATTTCTTTATTATTATTATTTTTTTTTTTTGAGAAATGAAATGTATGTATATGTTAATTGATTGTAACTCATGTGTTCATTTATTAGATAAAAAAACATATTCTGTCTTTTAAAACATCAAAGATGTAATTCTTAAAAAAAAACTCGATTTCGGTAGTGGTCATGTAATGACAGAGTACTAGTTTCCTACTGTACGATAGATACAGGGCGGGGAGGGGAATAAGGCGAGAGCGATAGTTCGACTCGAGCCCAGTCGTGTACACCCCTGCGAATGTGTTTGGAATGTTTTCTTTATCGTTGTTAAGTATGTAATATATCCAGAGGTGCTCGAATGAAAGTTTACCAGACTTTCCCGAGATTTGTAATTCTTAGGGGGGTCGCTACTAAGCATATGTTGCAACATCAAAAAAAGTTATATTTTCTATTGTCACATTTATTTCTAGAACTCATTTTATCTACCAATTAATGAAGATAAAATTTAAAATCAATACACGTCTAGATTTTTTATTTGACTACAAATACCTAGATTATAGGAAATAGACTATTACCACGAAGCAAGATTTTTACTGCCAAACTGAAAGGGTCAAATAAACCATCGTGGTCTAATTTTAAATGACAGTAACATTCGCTGGGGAATCGGAAGCAAGTATTCTACTAAATAATCTGCGGCATGACCTTTCTAAAGAACTTCCTAATTTACATATGCATATTGGTATTACTTCTCCAACTAATCAAATGGATCTGCGACAAATGTAAATGTTAACCAAATTTTATCAAAACGCCGAATGTGACGGACGTACAGGTAACGGGCTGACAATAGTTCCTTTAATAATTATAAAATATGGGGTATGTAAAATAATGCGGTTTTTTTTTTTGTAATTCCTCATTTTACATAATTTCAATAATTCTTTTTTAATTTGTGTGCATTTTGATGTCTATTCTTTATCTGCAAATTAAGTGCAAAATATTTTCATTGATTTATTAAAATGGCGTGGCAATGTAATGGTATTGAACAGAAGACTGATTCAATGAAAAAGCATGCACATGAATATATAGAATTGTAGCTGAGGAATTTCTTCTCATTTTGTTTTTCTTGAGTTGAAACCAAAAAAAAAACAAGACAATGGATAAGGGTCAGGGGGTTAATAAGCGATAGGCGATTCCAAAGCCAAGGAAACCCAGGTCTCTCTTTTCCAACCGTTCATTGTATAGTAGTTACATGTACTATAAGCATGTTGTAAAATTAGCAGTTCATTCGAGTGAATACTGATGACGCTAATATATTTCGTAAATGTAGACCATTCTATCTAGATACAGAACAAGTTTACCTTTGTTGCTTACGAAACGCCCATTAAAAGTGTTCGGAATCGTAGTTACTGTACGGTGGAGTTAAAAAAACATACCGGTTCGAATCACAATGAATGTTACAGCTCAGTGTACAAGTACTGTAACACTTTTAACAACTTCAATACTTTTGAATCATGAACAAAGCTAAATCCTATGTATAATTGTGAGTACATGGATTTAGCACAATATGCTTCTTTGGGAAGCAAATTTTGGGTTCATTCCCTTTGTATTCTCAGGGTCCTATTATTCGTCCATTCATGTATCAGGCTTTGAACTTTGAACAACTAGCGAAGTAATTTTGCAATAACAAAGATAGGCCTACTCATTGATCTTTTTGACATGTATGCCAATAAAACATTCCCAAACTTCTCAGTACATGAATTACTGTTTAAAAATTAAAACAAGAGGCCAATAGGCCTTAACGGTCACCTGAGTACCACAACCTATACACAAACTTGTCGAGGAGTCTCATATATGCATTATAGTTTCATTTTGGAGTAGAAAAATTATAATATTGTAATGACGACCATCTCCCTGCCTGAATCTTTCAAAAAGGACTATGAAACCTATAATTTTAGGGGAAAACTTACAGATCATAATTGTGCATGACCTGATATTGAAAAGGTGCAAGACTCTGATAGAAAATAAATTTTCCCATATTTGTTAACTTTCAAAATAGGTTTTATGTGAATATGTTTTCATAGATAAGCTAAAACAAGGTGGCTAGTACATGTATACATGTTTTATTTAAAACAACCTCCCATCCCCCATCCCCAGGGGCAGACAGAATCTCTTCCTGTGGGCATTTAAACAAAAAAAAAATAATAAAGCTCGAGTAGTTATTATGTTACCAACTTACGGTCTTGTTTTAGAGAATTCAACCTTCATAATTCATCACCATCTGGTATTTATACCAAAATCATTTTACATGTACTGCTTATTAGTGATTGTGGTTAGCCAATTATTACTTTACTATTAACAAGTCTATTTGTTTATTTAAAAAGTTCAAAAACTGTTTTTGTTTCAAATGATAAAAATACTTACATAACTCTTTTGATCATACAACTTAATTACATTATATTCAATGATTACTAAATATGAACCAGCATAGGAAGATAACTCCATTATGAAGAAGCAAGGGAAGATTACTCCATTACCTGCCTGAACTCTTTCCAAATGCTTTCACAATATCATAACTTTGATATACAGCTTCATTCTTATTCTTTCTCTTTTCTAAATATGTGAATTAACCTATATCTTTCACTGAAATTCCTGAGCAAAATAAAATAATAAGACAAATATATACCCCCCCCCCCCCCCCCCCCCCCACCCTCTTCCCAGCCATTACCCTTGCCTTACATGTAGGTGACATGAATTATTAATAAAGATGACAGCTTAATATTTTTTTCTAAATATGCAGTCACTCTTTATTCTGTGTCAGTATACGTTTTTTAAACATTTACATACATTAACACTAAATGACCATTCTGGCCACACTCTGCATTAAGAACCCGTACCCTATACACTATATGAGTGTTTTGGTCCCACCCTAGATTCAAATCCCTACATTGGGAGACATGAAATTTAAAATTTTGATAGATGGCTTTATTTTCTTTCTTTATATGCAGTCATTTTTTATTCAGTATCAGCAGAAGTAAAGAAGACGATTTTTTTAAAGCATTAAATGCATTAGCACAATACATCCATTTTGGCCCCACCCTAGAGTCAGAACCCCTACCGCGGGGGACATAAAATTTACAATTTTAATAGAGGGTATCCTGGTACAAAATTATAATTCAGTTTTCCTTATAGGTGTGTGTGGGAGTGAAGAAGATAATTTTGAAAGATTACATTCATCAGCACTGCACATCCATTTTGGCCCCAGAGTCAAAACCCATACTCCAGGGGACAAGAAATTTATAATCTTAGAAGAGGACTTCCTAGTTAATACAATTATGAAGTCATTTTTTCTTACAGATAAGTGAGAGTAGAAAAGAAGATTTTTAAACATTATATGCATTAACACTATATGGCCATATTGCCCCCCCCCCCCCCTTATGTCCTGAACCCTTGACCCAGGGGCCATGAATTTCACAATTTAGGTAGAGGTCATAACCATGCATTTAGGTTTTAACAAATGTATATTGGGGTAGAGAAGAAGATTTTCTAAGATTGAATACATTTTCACTATGTGGCTATACTGGCCCCGCCCTAGGGCCTAAACCCCTGCCCCAGTGGTCATGAATTTCAAAGTTAAGGTAGAAGACTTCATGGACATTATAATCATGCACCATGCATTTAGTTTTCAACAAATCTATATGGTAGGAGAGAAGAAGATTATCTAAGATTTAATACATTTTTACTATATGGCCATATTGGCCCCACCCTAGAGCCTGAACCCCTGACCCAGCGGTCATGAATTTGGTAGAGAGCTTCATGGACATCATAACCATGCATTAAGTTTTTCCTCACATGTGTGGGAGTAGAGAAGAAGATTTTTGAAAATTTGGCTTGGCCCTGCCTGTGGCACCCTGGGGATGGCAGAGCCATGAATTTCAAAATTTAGATTCCTCTTACCATAGAGATGCTTCACACCAAAAATGGTAACAATTGGCCTTGTAGTTTTCAGGAAGAAGTTAAAAATGTAAAACTGTTAAAGCACGACGCTAGTCACACCTCGACGGATGAAGACCAATTGCAATAGATCTCGAAATTCATCAAGCAAATTTAACATTTTATTTTCTACATTGAAACAGAGCAGAACAAGGTTTACAAAAATGAAAGCCTAAACATCCATCAATTCTACCAATTCCTTGTAAACAATTTCTATAATTTAAAAAAAAAATAAGGCAGGTCCCTCTTTAGCATATTTTTCAATCAACTGATGACACTTATCCTCAGTTCATGTCTCTGATAAAGATGACAGGGAATTAATCCGTACAAAAACTTTTAAGACTATATCTGAACACTCATAATTTTATATTAACCGTCTTCATTTTCTATCAAGAAGTTAAGATTTAAATTCCTTTCCTGAAAAATATTTTTTAAAATATATATAGCATGCATAGCATTTTTTCTTGCTTCAATTTCTACATGTATGGGTACCCCTTTATCAATCAACATCAACTTGCAAAACCAAGATATCTGTGAGCCAATGCTCACTAGTAATACCCCAGCTCTGATGTAAATAAACAAAATAAGCAAAGTCGAGATGTAACAGAAAATTGACATCTGATTGGTACAAAAATTAATCCCACCAAATAACATGCCTAAACAATGAGTGAATCAAAATTTCAAGCATATGCGATGAATAGTTGCTGAGAAATCTTTGACGAAAATTTGTT
Organism: Magallana nippona; assembly: GCA_033439105.1. Lineage (NCBI taxonomy): Eukaryota > Metazoa > Mollusca > Bivalvia > Ostreida > Ostreidae > Magallana > Magallana nippona. Next base: position 4,030,379 of record CM065922.1, read on the forward strand.
TGAAAATTTAGGCTAAAAATAAACGAAGTTGTCATTTAACAGGTAGTTGATGCCCGATTGGTACAAAAATAAATCCCACCATATGGCATGACTAAACAAAGAGTGTTAAAATTTGAAGCATTTCGATGAATAGTTCCTGAGAAAAATGCGACAGAAACTTTTGTTAAGGACAGACGGACGGACGGACGGACAGACAGACAGACAAACACTCAGGGGTAATACAGTATACCACTTCTCCTTCGGAGCAGGGGTATAAAAGCTGTAAACTTCAGGAAATTGCCAAACTACTCAAACTGTTTGATTTGTGTTTATGTGAAAAAAAACCTCCTGAGTATTTATCTATATAAGTTATTCTAGTATTTAATAACTTAATGAATAGTGCATGCAGCTATAAAAACTGCCATCACATTTTTTTTGTTTCCCATTTATGTAAATATATAATTTTCGTTGACTGTTATAAATGATTTATTATCAACTTGATGTCACAATAATTTTGGGATTTTCTGACGAGGACAAGTACTCAATACAGTTACACAAAGTACTATGAAAGATGAAACATTACAAGTAAGGACCCACCTTAATTTATTTTGCCTAATAAAAGAACAGTTGATGGTTAAAAAATAATCAAAATATTTAGATTGTTCATGAGTACAAAAATTCAAGTAAAAGTCCTAAATCTCAAAAATGTCCTATTTTTAATGAAAATAGCACTAGCTACAATATACAAACTAGAGTGTGGTATGGGTCTTGAGAAAATGTGATTGGTTTTAAATAATATTATACAATCAAAATACAATCCAATGTAAATGTTTTAAAATCGATGTCAAGACCTAAATTGAATTTAAATTTCAAACATGTAAAAGTAAACAAGAATTAAAAGAAAAACAGTTTGTTGCTTCTATAAATTTGACCCAATACAAAACCATTTAAATGTTTGCTACCAAGCTAAAGCACTACATGTATCAAACACCAACACTACACTGATGTGTGGCACTGGATAAAATGGCCGTTAGACTACATGACTAGAAATAATTGGAAATATCTACCTACAACAAGAAAACAAACAAACTTCTTATCACACAAGTACCAAAATATCTCTTATGTAATGTTTAAATCAAAAGCTACAAGTATCTATGGTATCAAAGGAACATGTAAACATGCACTATAAAAATAATAGAACTTTTAATGAAATTAAGAGTGAGTTTGGCCATTTGGGAATTTCACTGCTTAATACTGTTAAAAATCATGCTAAATACAAAGGCATAAAATATCTAGCAAATTATATTGCAATATGAAGAATCACATTCCCAAACTGGAATGTTCTTACAATAAACTTCTCATCTTAATCAGTACAGAACAAAGAGTTACACTAATTGAGATTTCTTAAACCTTTAAAACATGATTTTTTCCTAAAATGTTCCTAAAATGTTAACAATCAAAGCACTACTAAACAGCGGTTTTTCTATCCATCTTTACACACATCCTGGACAACGAGCCTTCCTACTTCATGCGCTCGTACCGCCGGGTCAGCCTCTTTGTGATCTCCTCGGACAGGACTTTCCACACTTTGCCATGTTTCTCCGTATCCACCTTGTCTGGGTGGTAGTGGATGACAGCTTTCTGTAGTATCTTCTTCAGTTTGTCATGCTCCACGTGGAAACCCTTTTTCTTCAGTCCACCCTCCAACTTGTGCTCCTTGTTCTTTGGGGGGAAGATGCGGTACACATATCTCAGGAACTCCTGGCTGTCCTTCTCATCAGCTTTCTCAATACCTTTCATTTCTTTCTCCAGACCCTTCACAATTTCTTCTCTTTCCTTGTTCCATTCCTCTTCTTCTGCAGCCACTGTCTCTTTCTGATAGCGTTCTAAAATCTCTGCACAGTCTTTAAACCAGCCTAAAAATGTAAATACATGTATTTCCCTTTCCCGATCAGTAAACAGTATTTATCAGTCCTACAATGGTCTTCTCAAGGCTATTCAAATTCCATAGACTTCTTAATGCTTCCAATGCACAAAATTCACACATTAAATGTACCAAGGCAATAAAATTTACCTCCCCAATTTAATAAACCACACCTATTAACTGTTCCTATTATATGCATGGTTTACACTAACCTTCTGCATCATATACATATATATCAATTCACACAGACATTCCATGATGCAACATTTATACTAACCTTAAACATTAGATGTACTGTTTTGAGTGACCATCATTTTAAATACACTGTTTATACTAACCTTCAACATTAAATGTACACCTCACTGAAAGCTTCTGTATGAAATATATTCTTCATACTCACCCTCACTGTTAAATGTGCGGGGGTGCATGGAGTGAGCGAGCTGCATGGACCTCATCAGGTATTCCTTAGCCTTGTATTTGATCTTCAGGACCTGGTCATACAATCTTCCCAGGCGACTCAGGGCTACAGCCTCTATTTCAACTTCTGTGACCTCCCGTGTTCGGATCACAGCCTGTTTAAACCAGTCTATCACTTCATAAGCCATGTCCATGTTTAGGGACTCTTCGTCTTTGACAAGTTTTTCATACAAATCATCACCTAAAATATAGATCCAAAGCAAGTAAATAACATGTCGATCATGTACCATTTTTACAAAAATGTGTTTGTCCCAGATAATTTTATATTTAAAATTACAAGTTTTCATGTGTAAATCATGATCAGTGTCTCAAAACTGGTTAACTTATCTGGGAATACTTCTGTAATAATATTTCTTTTTTTCAATTTATTGATTAGAACAAATTTTGCAAATACATAAGAAATTGAAAACATTACAAATAAAGAAGTTTTGATTACATGGCATTTCACACTTATCATCCAAACATTGTCAAGCATATTTCAAAAAGATATCTGGTGCTTATTTGTTTCTTTCTGTTAAAAGACTCACCAATACTAATGGCCTGCAGGGCTTCAGCCATACACTGATGCATGAATACATCCTCCTCCAGGATCCTGATCTCTGCCTGAATGTTGATCTTTTCTCCTTGACATCGTTTAGCTTCATTGATGGGCATGTAACAGTCTCTCATTTCATAGAGTCCTACAGAGTACACAATATTACAAGAAATGTTTTAAAAACATGCATGCCAACAATGTGGCAACATTGAAAAAGGGTCAAAGTTGTCACAAGCTAAGAAGTGGACAAGCAAAGGGTCTAGACATTGAGCAATTTAAGCTTAATTGGCAAACTGAGCCAATATGAACACTCTGCCAAAAAAAAAACTTGCTATGAAATAAGGTGAGTTTTCTTCCAATTATAGGCCCAGATGGCATGAGGAACATATAGAGAGTTTAGGGAAAAAATCTTAAAGAAAGTTTACAAATGCACTTCAATTATATTATTTTTACATCACTGTCATACTAAAAAATACTGTCAAACTTTCAATCTGTAAAATACAGATTACAACAAAACTCTGCATGCTGGATTAAAGAAACTCTAAAAAAAAACCTGTCACCTCTTTTGAAGTCTTTATTCTGAATAGCAGTGATCCCAAAATGGAAATGACAGTTGGCCAGTTCAATGTAGCACTCGGCCTGTATCTCCGGCATCTGTATGTGCTGTACGAGGTCGTGGTAGGTCATCGCCCGGTTCTCCATCGACAGCTCACTGACACGCCCACACCTAAGCTCCTCCCAGCATCCCTTGGCCGAGGCCAGCAGTCCGTCCCTCCAGCTGTCAGGCTTGAAAGTCTCCGAGTGATGGAAGCCGAAGGAGAAGTGCTTGAAGGCTTCTTTATACTGGTGAACCATGAGGGACATCCTCTCCATGCACTGTTCGTCCACTTTGGCTGTTTTCCAAGACACCATGGCCAAGTTTTTGGCTGCAGATACCTAGAGAAAACCAGGTGACTACAGACCTTGAAATTTACCAGACTAAAGAGCAAAGAATTTAAGGTTCTCCGATCCTCAGCCTCAAAGTATTTTTTTCGTCATAAAAATGTTATTCGTCCTTCAAACTTTATAAATGAAATGAAATAAAATGTTTAGGTGGTATCCATGCATTTTACAAAGTTATTTCAACTTTGCCCACCATGGATACAATGGAATAAATATACACAAGTTGAGATAAAAAAAAACTGTACTGGTGGCGTGCATCGGTGGCTCGAACCCCTTTAAGCTATGTGTTATTGTAGATCTCTGTTGATCTACTAAGCCAAGCATTTTGTTGAAAATCTGATGGTGGAACTAACACTAGAAGACTTATTAAATTTGCCTTTATAAAAGGCAAATTTATGGTACGACTAAAAAAACTGGATAATTTAGAGTTATCAAAATGGCTGAGGATTGGAGATCATTAATTGGGAATATCACCAATACAAGATACAGAACAAAATCCTCATACAGATTTATGTATACTGGGTAGTTTTGAGGGACATTTCAGAATAACGCAGATTCCGTGCATAGAAAAAATAATTTATTTTCTACTGAATTATTGTCAAAGTTATGATCATGAAAGTGTAAGAATTTGGACTGAATACAGCTGCTTTTTTCTAAAATTTTTGTTGGTCATTCTTAGTTACATTTATAGCTAAGATTTTTGTCAATTTAAGAGGGGGACAAATTAATATAATAATTATATTAATTCGCCCCCTCTAAGATCCTCTTCCATACAGGTTCATCGGTCTAAATCACAAGCGACAATTGCAGATAGATGTCCAATCTATTACTGATTTCTAACCTATTTTCTCAAACATTTGCCATGCTTCTCTTAAGCTGTTCAGTTACCTTTTCATCTTCATTCACACTGAAATTAAAGGCCTTGTAGTAAGAGTAACCTTTTCATATTCATTCACGCTGAAGTTAAAGGCCTTGTCATAATAGTTACCTTTTCATCTTCACTCACACTGAATTTAAAGGCCTTGTAGTAATATATACCTTTTCATCTTCATTCATGCTGAAGTTAAAGGCCTTGTAGTAACAGCTAGCTGCCTGTCTGAGACGCTCTTTCCTGACGCTGGGACACAAATTATCTCGAGCTGTGACGTAGATTCCATTACCCTGCTCCCTCCAGTGGCTGGAGGAGGTACTCTGAGTCATGTCAACTGCTGATCAAAGGCCTGCAAGAAAGTTGTAAAGTTGTTGACATCTTGTAGTTAATGTGTTGCGCGGCTCACAGTTATAATTGTTACCAAAAAAATTGAGATTTACAAAATAAGTGGTAAAACATGTGATAAAAAGAATCTTTCAGGATTTGCAATGGTATATGATTTTTATCCAACTCATGTGTTTTCTATTCCCTCGCCAAGGCTGAGGGATAGAAAACACACAACTCGTTGGATAAAAATCATATACCATCGCACATCATGAGAGATCCTATAAATATATTACATGTACCATGTTTACATTATATCGGTTACACGACAGTATACAGCAGCTGTACACTGTACAGGGCAAGATTTTTCCAAAGGGAATTCGAGAGAAAAATTTTTTGCAAGGGTTGTCCAATATAATGTTTAGAACCTTCACTATAATTAAATGACCATAGTATGGGGAGGGGGGATCCTGACACCATCCCAGGGAATTTCCAGCCCCCTCCCCCCCCCCCCCCCCAAAAAAAAAAAAAAATTCACCACATTGCGAGTGATCGATAAGGTCGATTGGTCAATAAGGTCGCCAATTCTAATTTCTTCTTAGAGACATTGATAGTGACTAAGAATAACCTCACATTAATTGCTCCCATTTCTTATCGTATTACCCTGTACATGAATTTCTTCTCTCGATGGCCGATTTTCCCGCGAAACGGTCATTAAATAAAACTGTCGATGTATTGTTTTGATACCGAACCCGACTTTATTTCATATCAGTACCCCATACTTTAGTTGCAGGTCTGTGACTCCCGATCAAAAAAATTCGGATGAACAATCTGGGAGCTACAGTGCCTCCCATGTAATAGTAAAAAATACTGCAATTTACGGCGCACAAAAAATTGCGCTAGTTTTGGACTGATTAACCTTATTTACAGACAAATCATGTGGGAAAAAATTGTACCATTTAATTTTCCAGACAATTTACTATTGACATCGTCTCTTTACTTCTCAGACTTTCACCTAAACATGCCAACCGACCTGGGAAAATGAAGTATGTTAAATTCACCTCGAGATCATTTTTACATGTAAACAAACTGCACCGCTTCACTTGATGGTGTTGAAAAGAATTAATATCAGAGGCAAGTTAAGTGACGATATCTGTAGTAAAATGTCCGAGGAATTTTTTGGAATCAAGTATTTGTACAGAATGTCTTCGGAAATAAGATTAATCAGTCCAAAACTACCGATCTTTTTTTCCCAACGGGAGCTATGTACAGACCTGCAGCTACATCCAATCATGGATTTATTTTACATATTTAAGCCGTGGTTTTACATGTATTTCATCTCTATAATCAACTCCAGTAGTGGATTTATGTCAGCGCACCAATCCCTCCTCCTTTCTTTTTAAAATTGTAAAATTTTAAATATACACTGTACTGAGAAAATGAGTGGTTGTTCACACGCGCCAAACTGTCAAGCACCTGTGAGTTATTAAACTTTAAAGATAATTGTAGTGTTACTTTCTACGATTTCTAACGTTTGAAAACTCTCCTAGTAACTTTTGATTCAAGCTAACTATGGAAGACACAGTGCCATTGATTAGTTCTGAATAATAGAGTTAAAAGTAAATCAAGACTGCATCTTGATTATCTTTCCCCTCTCTCTACCCCCCCCCCCCCCCCCCCATTTATTTAGGATTTATATGAAATGACTTGATATATATTAAGCTTGCCTGTTGGCTAGTCTTCTATAGACCCACAAATATTTGTTTAAGTTTTTTTCATTATTAATCAAGAAACAGTAAAAATAACTTCTTCGAAATATTCCTTCTATTAATCAGAACAATATTTTTTTCACATATTAAAGGAGATCCCGGGGCCTTCGCCCGCTGCTTGGTCCCTTCACCAGGGTGGTTTCTCTGGACCCACTGGGGCCTTAAGACGGTTCCATATCCCTACATATATCATTCTATCAACTGGCACCTAACAGTTCAAATCCTGGATCCGCTTCCTGAAGTCATTGATGTGTGATGATCTAGCCATCCATTGGGTGTACCCGTTGACACATGCATAATGCATGTAACTAGATGCGGATACAAGTAAGTTAACTGCGCGACTATATACAAACATGTACATGCATGTGTAAATGACAATTAAGGAAGACATGTAGATCGAGATCTGATTGGAACTGCATAAGAGGGGAGGAGGCAATTAGCACATTCATCAAGAATGGGAATTAAGTAATCACCATCCAAGAAATCTATATACATGCACGGCAATTACACTTGTACGTTAAATGTAAACACATTGAAAAATAAATAATGAAAGATATCAATGTTCATGTAGAAGGGGACGGGACGTTTTATATGCACGAGCCAAATTATTTTTTTTTGGGGGGGGGGGGGGTCCGAGGGATAATTTTGTTTGCCAAGGGACCCCACCCCGATTTAATGCCTATTTTCGATAATTTACTTTTGAACAGCAACCCCAACCCCAACCCCTGTAGATCCGAATTCAAGTAAATGACCATCCAAGGATGGATTAAAATTGCATAAAAAATCTTCCATTGATTGCATAAAATATTAAATTTGCAGGAAGAAACCCGATCATATCTTGTGTTCTTATTTGCAGAATCAATGATCCGCCCCCGTGGTTTTACAGCTGATTGAACACCGTTCCACATTAGTGCTGTTACATATGTATGAGTAAGGGTTCGCGGCCGGCATTCAAGGATATTCAATGTCTCATCGTCATAACGATGAACTGTTCCTTCCGGCAAAAAACGAAATGCACACAGGGCACTTATTAGAATTCCGGCGCCGAGTGCGATATAATATATCATACACAGCAATTTTCACTTAAATTGGACTGCTCCGCCACAGATTTGCTGACAGAATTTAAAAGATTAAAGCGAGGAGGCCATTGGATCGGAAAATCTTCACATACATGACACTGAACCCCAAAACACGAGGAATTCAATGTGCAGATTATAGCGGCGCGGAGAAGAACGGTAACTCTCTCTCTCTCTCTCTCTCTCTCTCTCTCTCTCATTGAGATCTACAGTCCTCCATGATTCTGTTGCAGCCCCCGTTGGATTGGGATGCTCCAGTTCATGGTGTTACTGCTAGCCATGAATGAGGAAGCTGGCACGACCTCGTCCCATTCAGACCATTGTGACCTGAATAACTCCTCCTACGTGAACGGCTGCACCATGCCGCTGGACCTAGCTATCTGGTACACCGATATTTTCAAGGACGCATGCAACATTCATGATATATGCTACTTCTGCGTAAGCCTGACTTTTATTTCTCTATAAATTTATATATCGATCATGTCGATCAACATACAGGTAAACATGCATGTTGTTTACATGTGTACATGACGACATGGAAATATAACAAACTCATCACAATGCTGTAAATATAAGAAAACTCAGCATAGTGCTGTAAATATCAGAATAAACGGTTGTTGTTTCGATGCCCCCTCCTTAATGGCTCCACCACAGTGATATGATATTCTGTTTGATATTCCTGAAAATATATATTTGGTAGTCAGAAATTTTGCCGGTTTCGTAATTTTTATATAAATCATTGAACCTTGAAACAGCAAGGCGCCTATCGCATATAAATGTTGTGCACATGAATTAACATATTCAGGTATAAGCAGTATTCCTCCAGTTCGAAGATTTTGTTTTGCAAAAATGGTGTCACTGATAGCTGTTAAGAGATAGAACATAAATACCTTCACTGCATATATCGATGTTATATTCACCCAGTGTATACACTGTATAGTTAATCAAAGTGTTGGTTTTGCAGGGTAACAATTTTGAGAGATCTCGCTTAGACTGTGATAGTAAATTTCTGGAGGACATGAACTCTGTGTGCTGGAACAAGACGGCATTCTGGGAACTCCCGCTGTGCCTGCTGTTTTCGACCTCTTTCTACCTGATAGTGCGGACTGTCTCCGAGAGTTACTTTGTTTATGATTATTCTGACCACTGCCAAGCCCCTTGGGTGAAGCCATGCATTAAAGTTTACTATGGACAGTAGATTTAATATTCTAGAGATGTATGAAGTTTGTTTCATCTAGTCTGTGGTTTTTTTTCTATTAAGTTATTACACAATTTTGCTCAAATTGTTTGATTATAGTTGTATACATGTATTTGCAAGTGATAGAAACATGGTTTCATATTTTTAGCAGCTTTTATACCTCAAGGATCATTTCATATATCATCTTTGGATATACAGGGAAAAAAATTAAACTTTGAAGTTTACTTCCTCTCAGAGTTACTAGTATCTTTTTTGCAAAGTGCGGTACTAAATTCTCCTTACAGTCTCATTCAAATAATTTAACATATACGATGTATAAGTACATGCATATACATCTTTCTGAAGGCCTGTACATTCAAGAAAAGACCGACTCATTTTAGGCAACCAAGTTAAGTTATACTATCACTTAGAACAAAGCGGTAAGAGGTAGTTATTTTTAACTCCATTATTTTTAACTCGACTGTTAATCGGTGACATAGATATGCAACGTCTTTGCATTCCAAATAAGTCACAGACACGCATGAACAACCTGTCCTTACTTGATCTTTTTTCACTATACAACAAATCAGAAATTTGAAATCAAAATTAAACCAACACATTATTTGGAGATGTTGCCCCTAAGTGTTGTTTATTCGGTTGTCGTAGATAAGTAATACTGATGTAAAATAATAAGTACTGTAAATTTGTCGCAATGTAGTGTGTGTATGTACAAGGAAACTGATGGGGGATTAGATTGCAGTAAAACGGTTGTTGTTTCGATGCCCCCTCCTTAATGGCTCCACCACAGTGATATGATATTTTGAGAGACTTCCTAAGAGTTTTATCAATCATAAGTAACACGTTTTCCGTTATCATAGCCAACATATTTGGTATTTTCTAATTATTGTGAATCCGATGAGCCAAATAGTTATAAAAACAAAGAAAAAAGAAAATAACTGCTAATAAGTTAATAACCCAATGACACATGTCCAGTTTATTATTCAACTGTTAATTTAGGGAATAAGAGTTACAAAGTTCATTAGATATGCAAACATTTACTTTGTACATGTACCATACAGACCCAAACATCCATAATGCATGTCTAAATGTGAATTAATCTGTTTGAAAGAGGAAAAACATCCCCATTTTATAAATCAGTTTTAAATCGTATCTATCATTTTTAAAACTGAGCACCGAAAGTACAAACTTTTAAAACAGATTGTGAAAATACTATGTACATAGAATTTCAAATCGCCGCATACAATCAATAGTTTATTTCGTTAACTTTAATTTCCATATAGTCTGGCGCTTGCATTTTTTCTTTAAAGATATGCACGAAGACATTAAAAATAACGATGTTATCCTCCAAAAAACGGGGGATAAATTCACCCACAATGCAGTGCGACTTTCCATATATGGTAAAAAAAAAAATTGGCTGCCATCTAGAAATTGAGCTATCCTCCAAAAACGGAGGTTGCCTAGACCTGTTAGATTTGGCTATGAGACAGGAATAAACTAGATGTCTAAGTCATTATAATAGATGACTGTTTTGTGGTATAAATTGTACCGTCGTTAGGGTTCACGACCCTGGATTTAACCTCCCCGAAATCTAGACGAAATCACACTAACACAATTCATTTTATTATACCTCAATATGATTATTCTATATAACGCGTAATCTGATTGGTCTAGAGAGTCACGTGACAGGGCGAACAAAACGTCGTGTCTCCCGGGGAACAAATATCGTGTCTCACCTCTTCGGAAATCTCGGGATTTTTCGTTCAAAAAGTATGAAAAAGCCAATATGAGATTACGATGTTGACAAATATGATTAAATCAAAAATATTTAAGCATTTAAATTCTCTTTATACCACAGAAACCAATTTTACTATATTTGATTCGAATTTGCGAAAGAAAACAGAGACAATATAAAATAAAACCCAAACAATCATGACGTTATTGCTTTCCACAAGTCGAAAAATTATTAGAAATCGACGTATTTTGTATAATCATATGTTGTTCGGTATAATAAAACATTTATTGCATGAATGTTCGGGAAATATGAAGATTTATTCCCCCAGAAAAATCATATTTCCCTCGGGCATAGCCCTCGGGAAATATGATTTTTCTTGGGGGGAATAAATCTTCATATTTCCCTCACCATCATGCAATAAATGTATAATGTTGCTTTTGACGTGTTAGCGCGATAGTGTATGGTTCGACAGCGCATTGTGTGAAATTGTGTTAGCGCGAGGGCGTGTTGTGTGACAGTGCAGCGGCAAGTAAAGTGATCTCGAAGACACCTCTTTGAGTGACGTTATGTAGGAATAGAAATAGGACCATTTTAACAAGACCTTGGACTTTCGGTAGGACGTAACTATCTATTTCTTGCATCAAAACAAGTTAAAAATGACGCTGGTTTCGAGTGAAATATGCATAAATTGCGTAGTCTTAGCTCAAAAGCCAGACAAATCTTGTTGATCTCAAAGAGCCATTGCTGAGTGGACAGCAATGAAATAGACAGGCCTACGTCACATTGCTTTTTGACACAACTACCCAAAGTCCAAGCTCCTGTTAAAATGGTTCTAGAATAGAAGTAGAATTTATTTATTTATTTAAATTCTAGGGTCATAATTCTGCTGAAGTTCATTAAAAGTTGTTCTGCATGAAGCCACACACCAATCTGAGCTAAACTTTGAGCACTGCAAACAAGGAAGCATACTAAGACAGAAGAATGGAAGGGAAGAGGGATGGAATCATGGCAAAGATACCGAAGAGGGTAAAATTATATGCATTTCATGGCGGGGCATGCATTTTGAAAAGTACAAGGATTGGTGGATCTGATCACAGACTGTACTAAGTTATTGCACAATGAAAAAGTGTGGATTGGATGGGTATGTGTTGACCCAATTGCAAGGTGGATAGAATCCAGGGGCTTATAATGGCAGAGAAAACTCCCCATACACTTATACACGTAGCACTCAATCAAAATTTTAAGATCTCAGAATCACTCAGAGTAGAGGAATAGTTGAAAAGCGTAAAATTAATGTTGAACTCCACACCCGCCTTCCCTTACCATAGCGCCTGAACGTCTGACCCAGTGGTTCTGAACGTCTGACCCAGTGGTTCTGAACGTCTGACCCAGTGGTTCTAACAAAACTGAATAGATTTTTACACCAATAGTTCCATATCATAAGAAAAACATACCAAAGGGCAAGAAATTCACAAGCTACATAAAGGCACCCTTGCTTATTGCATATTTACTAGGTTAGAAAATACGCCCCGCCCTATAACCAGAACCTCTGACCAAGCAGTCACGAGTTTAACAATTTTGGAACAGAGACGTTTAATTGAAATAACTACTTAGTTTGCTTGCTAGATGCCAATTACTAGTAGTAGAGTTTAAATTGTCAAAAGATTATATCAATTTTCTTTTTTTACAATTTTTACTCAAAAGTAGAATCCTGTTGGAAGAGGGGTCACGGATTTCCCATTTTAACGCCCCCCTTCCTTCAGATATCACAAATCAAGAAGTAGTTTTAGAGTAGAGGTTAAAATAATTCAGATAACGTGGGACAACAACGACGATTGACAACCATTGATGGATATTGATCACCTCACCTTAGTGACCAAGGCAAAATAATATTGTACCATTCTTACCTATTTCTCTGCTCTTCATCGAAGATTTCATGTCGATTAAATGTAAAACAGAAATCAGATTTTCACAATTTCTTCATATCCAAAATGAAAGTAGTGTGTGATTTTAGAAAATACCCTAACTTTTAGGGTACCTGTAAAGTGCGAAACGAAATAGAAACAAAACGAAATGAAATCTATCGAAACGAAACAAAATCTACCGAAACGAAACGAAACCTACCGAAACGAAATCAAATTGAAACGAAACCAAAACGAAACCAAACCTACAGAAACAAAATCAAATCAAATCGAGCAAAATGAAATCAAAGTTAATTTATATATATATATATATATATATATATATATATATATATATATATAAAAATTATATATATATATATATATATATAGGATCTCTCATGATTTGCGATGGTATATGATTTTTATCCAACGAGTTGTGTGTTTTCTATCCCCGAGCCTTGGCGAGGGGATAGAAAACACACAACGAGTTGGATAAAAATCATATACCATCGCAAATCATGAGAGATTCTTTTTATCACATGTTTTACAACGTTTTTTGTTAATCTCAATTTTTTCTGTACAAATTATAATTGTGAGCCTCACAACACATTAACTACGAGACGTCAACAACTTTACGCATGGAAAAAAGTTCCTTGAAATTTAACAAACAAACATTTCATTTTCGAACAATTTCTTTATGAATTCATGAAAAATAAATAAAACAACATTAAATGCTTCACTTTTACAACTCAACACTATTCAACTGTATTATTTTTTAGTTTTTCATTTTACGTCAATCAACCGGCTAAACCTACGTAATGTTTAATTATGACGTCACGTGGCGTAAGAACACACAGTGTAATATCAAAAATTTATCCCATGAGTGATATCCACCGTATATTGAGATAAACATGTGATAAATATAAATATATATATATATATATATATATATATATATATATATATATATATATATATATATATATATAATTTAAAATATATCGCATAACCCCTTAACTCCGTCACTTTCGGCAAACTTCTCGCCGTTTGACGGGTGCACTAGAATATCGATATCTCTGTCATGTGGGCCCTTAGATTATTTACGGTGATACATTTTTCGATAAATGTTATCAATACATTTGTTTAGTCCGCATTAGCGTTTATGCACTACACTTGATGATAACGTAAAATCGCTCATGCCGTAATTTTTGCGGCCTTATACAGGGTATAGACATACGATATATTGCTATTTAGAATATGCTACATTTATAAAAAATATAATAAATAAATAAATAACATATTCATTAATTTATTCATTAATGATATAAAATATTTGAAATATGTAAGGACAGAAATCGAACGGCATCCATACATTCTGAAAAGGTTATTGTGATTGCTGTTACAAGCACCCATTTTTTATGCTGGCGATCATTTCTTTTCGATGAAAATAAATACCATTTACATTGTATGCACAATTTTTACTTATTATAACTTGGTCTAGATACAAATTGAGATTAAACTAAATTGTTAATGTATCTTTTTTGCTTGGCATATCATAGAGCGTGTGGGTTTGGTTGTAGACAACAGCAAAACAAGAATCGCCAGGTTTAAAGTCTGATTTTGTGTTTACAAGTATGATTACAAATGGATTGTAATAAAAAATAACCAAAGTGATACTAGGAACTTGAGGTAATATTTAGTTAAAGTCTAAATATTTTTTGGGCAATGGGCAATAACTTTTGAAGTGTATCCACACCTACAAATGCGCACGTCTAGAAATGAACAAATGTAACCCGTTACTTCCAAAATACTAGTAAACACTTTAATATATACATGTAATATATTTTAAAATTGAAATGGTCACATATACATGTACATGTATATCAGTGAACTTGGTTTCAATTTTCATTTTGTTTCTGTAAGTTTCGTTTCGTTTTGGTTTCGTTTCGTTTCGGTTTCGTTTCATTTTGATTTCGTTTCGGTAGATTTCGTTTCGTTTCGGTAGATTTCGTTTCGTTTCATTTCGTTTCTATTTCGTTTCGCACTTTACAGGTACCCTAACCTTTACATATATCATATATATGGGTGAAACGGTCACCAGGTGTTACATAAATACAAGTACTTATTGTGTCAAATATCAACTGATATAGACCGGGAAAACCTAATGCTCAACAAATAGTTACACTACATGGTTCCTTTACCCCCTCCCCGACGATTTTGACCCCCACTCCTCGATTCTGTAAGAGTTATTGGTAGGTTTTGGATATTAGAGGGTATACCATGTACAACTTTTTAGTCTCATACACATGTACAAGTATACAATGTACTCAAAGTGTGTATATGGAGTATGGCTTATATACAATTGATAATAATGAAATAAATTTACATATAGAAATAGAATAAAAAGCAAATCCTTTTATCAAAGTTCACAAACGCATTTTTTTTTGCAGTAAATGTTTCTTTGTAAATGAGTATTAAAGAAAGAAAAAGGTGACCTAAAAAGAAAATGAAACGCAAATACAAATCCAATCACGCATTGTAAATTATTGATCACAATTATTAAAATGAATAAAGGAATATCCCTTACCAGAGGTATCCAAAGATTCCGTAAGGAATAAGCAAGGAAAACTTTTCATGAAGAAAATGCCTCGCAGGAGAACAATTCGTTATGTGTAATGTCGTACATGTAGTTAAAACAATTATGCAAGAGTTTTTACGCCATCATTCACACATGCGTACTGATCAGCAACCACACACCCTCACATACCGGTTCTTCAAATCTCACACCAGGAAACAACAATTATATAGTTCCAAGACAATCACATGGCGCGAAAATAACTCGAACCCGACGACAATCACTGACATCAAAGCATTTCACAACCAAGAAAATGAATATACACACAATGACTACGTATGAATGAATGGATGACATAAATGTTACTACTTTACTACTATTACTAATACCTATTAATAAAATTAAAAATAAAAATTAAATTAAAACTTGTGATTGTCACCCTGTGACATTTAATTTTAATTTTTGCAAACGAACGTACATACTGTATATTCTTGTATTAGAAAGCGCGCATAACCAACTTTTATTTACAAAACTTATACCGAGTCTATTTCAACCCAAGATATTTTTAAAGAAATTGCTCGAAGTTTTTTATCTACATCAATTATTTTAATGTTTAAAAAAAGCTGATACATTTCCTAAAGGATCTTCTCAGAATTTATTTATCTTATGGGGGTGTTTTTAAAATTGTTTATGCCATATCGAATATGCGCAAGCGGGTCATTTTTATTTCCTCAGCTTAATTTATAGTTTATATTAATAAACCAATATGTCATAAACGCCTTTTCAGCAGTTTACACGATTTTTTTCAAGCTGTGCGAACTCGAATAAAATATATGCATAATTCTCAAGCAAGCTTTGAACATCGTTCAGTTTAGATAACATAGCGTGAACGGCAACGTCAACGGGTGTAGTCGTGGTATTTCTCACTCAATGTTTATTGGTATTGAGAAAATTGTTGCTCAAAGTAATTTTCGTCATATTATTTACTTTCTCTCAATCGTCATGTATCAAACAATTATAATAAAAGCAGGAAACACGAACCTTTATTTTTATCAAACTGCTTCCATCTTTATAGAGTTAGACTATGCTATGTCCCAATATATTTATGCAGCACATTTTCTTAAATTATTCTACATTTATAAATACATGTACCTCTGCGTTCAAACGATGTTCATTCAAAAGTATGAAAAAATCCCAAGATTTCTCCTTTGAAACGCCCCATATCTTATCAGGTTTCAATACACTAGCAAAATTAAAAGGTCTACGGGGATTTTGCATTGCAATAGACATGAATATACCCGGATGATAATATTGAAAAATTGTGCGAGGTATTCCTAGTGACTTCCGAATGGAGAAAGGATGTCAACATTTCCCATTATAAATCTCCGTAAGAAATCTGTTTTCGTTCATATGAATTTTTTTAGAGTGAAAATGTTAATGTATCAATGAAGATATCTTAGATATTTTTCCTTTCATCGATTTAAATTGCACTTATTTCACAGGTATGTGTATTTTTATTAAAAATCGCCCAAATGTGCTGCATAAATATCTTGGGACAAACTTTATTATATCAAATTTATAACAGAAAATAAGATCAGAGTGTAACAGACTGCCCACAACATCCACAATGTCAACATGTTGGAGTTAGCCTTGCAACCTTTAAGGAGTATATACGATAAAAGGCAGGTTAAAGTTAAATTAATGTGGAGTCATGGATTCTTTTCTATGTACAATGAATGAAGATTGTGCTTCACATTTCGTTGGTGACGTTAATTCGTGGGCGAGTGGGACCCATTAAATCCACAAACCGCAAAACTCTAAAAAATAACTTCACAGTAATTCAATAATGTGAGCATCAAATAGGTGATATCTCAAGACATGAAATGACTGTACTTGTATTGCAATTAGGGATCATTTCTTTGAAAAACAAATAATCTCCAGCAAAATTCTCACCTGTTGATTGCCTTATGCCTTAAGGGTATGATAGTTAAAGAACAAATTTTCCTTTTCTTCTTTACTTCTCTTGAAATTAGTTTCTCGATATACATGTACATAAATGATGAGAACATTTTCAAAAAAAGGTTATTGTATATTGTATCCGCTTTTACAACGGAAGGTCGAAACTCGTTCTACTTTTTTCTTAACTTTGCACGCTCTACAACAGAGTAAATCCTTAGCTTTGTAATGATGACAGTCAGATATTTACTCACCAAGGTCAACATATTGTTATAATTATAATAGATCAAAAATAAATTCCCTAAGCGTCCCTCTTTTTTAAGAAGAACTTGACATTTGACTGCATCATCAACGGCGCAGGAATGACGTCAAACATCAGACACTTGTTTACATCAGAACCCGATATCGTAAAAGCAAATGCCATGCACCCGCCTACACGTATGCATAGGCGCGCACATGTTTTCAGATCCATTACTTTCACGTTGCCAATAGTAGCTGTCCCTGGTAATGGCGCCCTCTTGTTTTCAGTTAACCGGAAGTATCCATCAGAATTCCCGCTTTGTTCCCACCGGAAGTGATCTTTGAGATCCCTCCACTCTTTTCCGTTCACCAGATGGCTCATTGTTATCATTTTGTATTTTGAAGCTGAATCCGGATGCACAGTTTCACATCGAATTCTTGATTTCTCATTTTCCTGTACAAAATTGACTAAAAACATAAAAATAGATTTATTTAATTTATTGAATGGGTATTACATGTACAGTACTACTTATGTATATGTAATTTTTTTTTTACTTCTTTGCTGAATTTTTATTGTTCATTGTATTTACCTGATATTGTTTATAAAGCATGATATGAGATACAGCCTTAAGTAAATTGAAAATATATTTCGGAATGTTAATTTCATTGCCTAATACATGTACGATTTCTTTTGTATCAATTGGCAAGATAAAACAATCACATGGAGGTTGTAAATCATTATTTATGGTAATGGACGTTACGGGATCTCATCCTTTGTTCTTGAGACTTCAACGTATTTAATAATTAATTATGGCACACATGTACTTCTTGATAAATAAATAAGTCATACATATATCAATATATCATTCAAGCACATTTCTACTGTATGCATGACATACTTAATATACACGTATCTTTTTTTTTTAAATCAATTTTTGATATTATATTCTTGTATCATAAAATTCTATTTAATAAGTAATGAATAAATTGTTACCTTGATATCCAATGTTCCACTGTCCTGGAAGACAAAACTTCTGCGTGGCTTTGAAGTCCTTTGGATCCAAGGTATGTGTAAATATCTGGAGACAAGAAACGAAGCCTTCAAACTGTTGGTCGCCCTCGGAGTTTGGTGGGTCCGTGTTTCCTAGAAACAAATGACCGGTCGCCGGAAGTGAGATTTCGTCTTGAAATTCGTCGTCTTCGTCCACGACTTTCTCGCCGTTAACGTACACAGTAATCCGACCCGTCTTGTACGCTCTCTGAAAGACCACGTGGGTCCACGTATCGGGGACAGCTATCCCATCTGCCACCACGATCCCTGCCGGAATGTCGTACTCATCACGGAATGAAATGATCGCAAAACCCTCAAATGGATCAAAGACGACTCGAATTTTCTCTGCCGAATCTGAATTGTACTGAAGAAGGGTTCCTTTCGGTTTGCCTGTGGATTTGACGTACATGGAAATTGCAAGGTCTCGAAAAGAGTTTTGTTCGTTTAACAGTACCGACAGAAATGGGGTTGTAAGGCTGTCTATCTTTATAGCTTGATACGGAATGTTTACTGCATTGTCTCCGAATTCAAAACAATGATTTCCCTGCTTCTGCATGCTAGGACCTTGCGAGAGAACTTCTAGCAAACCTGACTTGTCCCCCAAAGGCCATTGTAACAACGGACTAGGGGCTGTTTCTGCCACAATATCTACAACAAAATCTTATATGAAAAATAGTATCAATTTTATTATAAATTTACAAAAATGTATACATAAATGATATTTCGTTTTAATTTCGTTCTAATTTACTTTTAATATCGTATTAAGTAAACAACTACTACTGCCTACCTAAAAGAGCAAAATAGAAAATCCACCAGTGCATCCTGCAAGCCTGTCATTTGTTTTGGATGAAGCTGAGCGTTCACTTTATTATAGAGCTTTGAACAACCAATACCGCTGGTTTAGCAACATTCCAGCCAGCATTACCCAAAGAGGATTGGGACACAGGGAGACCGGGGAACAGATCATTCTTCTCTGCCGCATTCTTATTGACTTATTTGATGGATGATAAACCATGATCTAATCAATCGAAAACAAAAACAATAAAATAGGATGTTATTTTTCATTCTTATTTATTAAAAAAACTGTAATGTAAACTGTGTTGAATTTTCATTTCTTAAAAAAAACCAACATTAAACACTATAGTTTATAAATAAAAATTATACAATTCATAAAAAATTACATAATTCAAAATTTAGCATGTTTACATTGCTGAGATCTTTCATAAACACACACATGTACTGTAGTTATTACCGAGTATTAGACATTCGTTATCGGTACTGGTCTACTTATATGTAGATCTATGAGCGACGTACAGTCCATTCCTGATTCTTATCTCTTTAGTTGACAAACACAGTTCTATCACAATGGAGTCCACTCGTGTTTTTGTAGCTTGTGTGTAAGTTTTTTTTTATCCCCTGAATGTGTTACAAATATTTCAAATTATATTTTTATTTCATTACTAATTACAGGTTAAGTGTATATACCATTGTATGCTTTCTGATTGACATTGTCATTGAAACTGGCCTACTTACATACGTAAATGGGCAATACATAGGTTATCTTCATTAGACTTCATCAACTTAAACTTAATTCTAAAGTTCTAAGTTTAAATTAAGTTTATTTCTTAAGATGGCTCTATGATCGTGGCCATTTCTAGACTATATTTAATCTTTCTTAGAAGAAGAGCTCTAAATTAAGATTTTGAAGAGCATTGAAATTTTGAAGCTAAAATATTTGGAACTTTTTTTTTTCTAAATGACAGTTTATGGCTAAAAATATCATATCTTAAATGTTTAAGTAGATCTGATGGGTAATTTTTGACCATCCAGCCTCCTTAATGTAACACATCTATACAGTAGACACTGCTATGCCTTCTGTGACTGTCTTTGTGCAGACTGACTCTGTCCGCCCTAGAGGTCCGGTCGGACCACCACTGCCCCTCCTTGTTTGACGTGTATGACACGAACTCCAGGGACGGTCTCAGCATTGACGAATTCAAGGGCATTTTTATCCCAACATTTGATACTGAGTTTCCAGGTATAATGGTTTAATCTGATTTTGTTATAATTCCGATATCATGCCATAATCATGGAAGGAGACGATCATACAATATCGCCCCTCCCGATCGTACAATATCGCTCATCCCGATCATACAATATCGCCCCTCCCGATCGTACAATATCGCACCTCCCTCAATACGGTTCAATAATTTTTAATCCGGGAGCACCTAGTATTTCTGCATACTTTAAGATTCGGTCTGTTTGTTGGAAGGTGTTTTTCTAAGTGTAGTAGGTAATTTTTTTAGCCGATGGACGAGTGTCACGTGACGAGATGGTCTACGGCTGGAGAACCGGGCACTGTGACTTCCAGGACAGAAACGACGGTCTGCTGATTTTCATGGAAACGGACGTGGACAGGGACATGGTAGTCACGGATACCGACTTAAACACCATATTCCAGGAGTTTGATCACGGTGAGAAGGGGCCTTCAGACGTTATGTTTATATACATTGATTTAGCGAGATTACATTCAGCAGAATACTGTCAGTTCTGAACATTACGTAACTCTCTGTACAATGTATTCTTTATGTGTTTGTTATCTTAGTTATATCTTGTACATAATCGTGCAATTTAAAAAATTATACATGCACAAACATGTTGACTCATAATTAGTGCTGTACTCTCTCTGGATTTTTTTTTCTCCATTCTCGTCAGGAGTTACTTGCAAAGTTTTAAAAGCATTTCATTAAAAAAAAAAATTCTATTACAGATGGGAATCAACACATTTCCCCCAGAGAGTTTGTAAATGGCTGGAGGAACAGATACGGCAGCCATTCATTGTATTCCGTTGCCCATCACTGAAAGAAATAAACGTCTTCATCTCCTTTATGATATTCCTTTTGGATGAGATATGACAAGTTTGCTCAGAATAACACAACACACAACTAGGAATTGAATTCGAGATGAATAGAAGTTAAAAACACTTTTCATCCTTAATAATTTTTTTCCAATCAAATAATGTCCAATTTTTACTTGTACTAAATGTATCTTAGATTTTAATTCATTTTACTGAATAGTTAATATTTGAAAAATTGAAGTTTGCACGTCAAAACGTTTATATCCGAATTAGACTTTGCATTATCAATAATGATATAAATAAGGGCTTGGATTTTTGTAAATTCAGAGAGACAACCTATTAAATCTTAATTATATTTAACAATTAATAACATAAAAAAAAATCACAATTCACGTGTAAAGGTTCTTCAAACGGGCCACAAAAAATGTTGTACAATACATACATGTAACGTGTATTGTAATATTCATGATAAAATTAATATGTACCGTCTATCCGGTGGTGATCTAATTTCGCTTTTTTCGCCGATCATTTTGACATCGCAAATATACAATACGCAGAAATTATATCCGGTATTGTTTGCTATTAGAAACTTTTTTAAACGCAAAAATTAAAAAAAAGTTATATATTTTCCTCATTTTCGCACATTTTGTGCCACGCAATAAAAAAAGGATATACATATTTTTAACTTTCAGAAAAACAACGTTTTTCTGAAAGTTAAAAATATGTAAGTCAATCGATAACTCGGCCTATTTATGATATACTTTTAGCTTTCATAACACATTTTTACAAGACTTGGTACAAACGATAAACTTTTAACATTTATAACACTATCTTACAAGATTTGGTACAAACGATATACTTTTAACTTTTATAACACTATCTAACAAAACTAGAACCATTTTAACAAGAGCTTGGACTTTGGGTAATTGTGTCAAACAGCAATGTGACGTAGGCCTGTCTATTTCATTGCTGGCCACTCAGCCATGGCTCTTTAAAATCAACAAGATTTGTCTGGCTTTTGAACTAAGACAACGCAATATGTGTATATTTCATTTGAAACCAGCGTCATTTTAACTTGTTTTGACGCAAGAAAAAGATAGTTACATCCTACCAAAAGTCCAAGGTCTTGTTAAAATGGTTCTAAGTACAAATGAAATAGGCTTCATCAGTGCAACAACCTTGATATATGGGCCTACATCATTTGCTACATGTAAATAAGGAGAGGAGGCACATGAATAAATCATACATGGTTGCATGATATCCCTAAAGTGTCATAGTATTGGTGTCACATCTTTTTTTAAGAAAAAAAGGTTTTGATTTTCTCACTACGCTGTTTTCTTCATTCAGCTTCCAAATTTTGAACTCTATTTGAATTAATCTGTCCGGCGTCTGGGCAGAGAATACTAAACTTGAATGTACTGTTTTGTTTATATCTATTTTAACGTTCCTTTTGGTGAATGAACTATATAACATATAAACCAACATTTGTAAAAATAAAATACGGTCATGCATGGGTGACGATCTTGTTCCACTTAATGAAATTTTCATTCATAATTCTGATCATTATAAACCGCCCTGACAGGTAATTCGTTGTTCGGTGTAATTGTCGTTTCATGGCTTTTTATTGGCGCAATGGACAGAATTCTGTCTTGGAGATTCTTCTTTGGATTATCCTCCATAAATCACCCAGGCGCTGTGACATGGGATCCGACTTGTGTGACAGGGTTCTTATATTCTACAGGGGATTGGCAAAAATCAAAGAAAAAATGTTATTATTATTCACGAGATTGTTATCTACAATTGTATTTATATTCATGCAAGTTTACTATAATCTTGAATTCGAGAGAATCAAAGGGGAAAATAAATATAAAGAGTACTATGATGGTTCCTTTGTGGTTCATACGACTATGAATTGCAAGTTACGCAGCAAGCAATGCTGAAACAATCATAATTATGGCATGCAATTCTAGCATTATATATATATAATCCGTGACGTTCAACTTGTTAAAGTCACTACAGTCTGTCCCAAGTTATTGCTTCCATCACTTTTTGATGATTTTTAATAAAAATACACATACCTCTGAAAAAAATACTGTTGAAATCGATAAAAGGGATTATATCCAAGATATCTTCATTGACACTTTTTTCTTTTTTCACTCATTAAAATTCACAGGAACGAAAACAAATTTCTCACGGAGATTTATAATGGGAAATGTTTACATCTTTTCTCCATTCGGAATTATTAGGAATACCTCACAAAATTTTTTAACGTTATCATCCTGGCTATTTCATGGCTGATGCAATGCAAAAATCCCCGTAGACTTTCTATTTTGGCTTGTGTGTTGAAACCTGAAGCGGTAGAGGAGGCGTTTCAAAACATAAAATCTGGACATTTTTCATATTAGTGGATGAACGTACTTTGGGCACAAAGGTATTTATGATTATCGAAATATCAAGCAAAAAGTGATGGAAGCAAAAACTGGGGACAGAGTATAGTTATCAAACTATGTCCAACATATGGTTGGTGTGTTATTTATATTCTACGCTCGACCAGAGTTCCCATGAATGCAACTCAAATAACAAAGTCGGTTAGGTGTTCCCTTGCATTGACAAGGGTACAAAACTACAACAGTGTGCTGCAGAATGTCATCTTTTGCTCGGAATGACGCCCATTTACGCAAATACGAACAGCTCTGACAGTCATTCATAATTATGATTGTTACATAACATAGCTGACGTTTATTAAGGCAGAAGACACACGTCTTATGTAGTCACACAGTCCTCCTGCCATTGGCCGAGGAGTCTGCTTATTAAACATTCCGTTAATTAGCCGAGATGAAATAACCCAGGGATCAGTCGGTCTCTTTGGAGAGTGCTCTGTAGAACACCAAGGTAAGTGGGTTTATTTATTCGGATAATGTTTTTCTTATATCAGTGATTTCATTATAATTAAACATATCCGAACACCTTTAATTAATAAAAATGAAATTCTTAATGTGATGTACGCGGTATAGACCCAATTTATTTTGTGAAAATTCTTTGAAGGAGAAATATTATTAAAAGTTTTAGAACATGAGATTGAAACTCAATAGTATATACAATTTGAATAATTAATAAACGCGATTTATTTGATTTAAAAGCATTGCTATAATGTATTGTTGTGTCAATAATTTTGGATTTTAAGTTACATGTATTTGAACCAAAGTTGGAATGTATTCTACAAGGATTAATAGTGATATCTAAAATGCATCCCTAATTCTATATACAGTATTAAAACAATATTAAAACGACTAATATTCTTAATTGATCTAAAAGGGAAATTCCATTTAATCTAAGTCAGATTTACATATTACATGAATTTGAATATTATTTGCATTTTTTTTTTAATTATTAAAAAATACTATTATTCAAACATAAGCAGTTAGCTAAGCACATTATGTATCTCTAGAGCAATTTCAGGGTTTTTATATACATTAAATTATTTTACTTTATTAGGCTTTTTCAACCATAACAACCTGCTAAAACAAATATGTATAGTACAGCAAAACATGGTATAATAGTACAACAAAACATAGTATAATAGTACAACAAAACATGGTATAATAGTACAACAAAACATGGTATAATAGTACAACAAAACATGGTATAATAGTACAACAAAACATGGTATAATAGTACAACAAAACATGGTATAATAGTACAACACAACATGGTATAGTACAATACAACATGGTATAGTACAACAAAACATGGTATAGTAAAAAAAATATGGTATAATAATACAAAAAGACATGATATAATAGTACAAAAAAACATAATATATTGCAGCAAAACATATATAGTGCAGCAAAACATAGTATAGTACAACAAAACATTGTATAATTGGACATCAAAACATTACATGGTATAGTACAGGGATACATGGTATAGTACAACAAACATGGTATAACAGTACAACAAACATGGTATAACAGTACAACAAACATGGTATAATAGTACAACAAAATATTGTATAATAGTAAAACACAACATAGTATAGTAAAACACAACATAGTATAGTACAACAAAACATAGTATAGTAAAAAAAAAATGGTATAATAGTACAAAAAACATTGTATAGTACAACAAAGCATGATATAATATACAACAAAACATGGTATAATAGTACAACAAAACATAGTTCAGTACAACAATTTCAACAGAACATAGTATAGTACAGCAAAACATAGTATAGTACAACAAAACATGGTATAATAGTACAACAAAACATGGTATAATAGTACAACAAAACATAGTATAGTACAACAATTTCAACAAAACATAGTATAGTACAACGAAACTTAGTATAGTACAACGAAACATTGTATAGTACAACGAAACATTGTATAGTACAGCAAAACATTGTATAGTACAACAAAACATGGAATAGCACAACAAAACAAAGCATAGAGCAGCAAAACTTAGTACAGTACATCATTATAACATAGCATACATGCAGCATAGCATACCATAGTATATAGTGTAGTATAATATAGTACAGTATATAGTTGTATCTATTCAACAAACGATTACATTCCGTATTAGAAAAAACAAAGGTTGTACATGCGTGTCCTTGTTTATAGACCAACAAACTGCTTCACCAAGCTAAAGATAAACGGGTTTTTTAAAAATCATATATTAGATTATTCTGACTCAAATTATTTTTTTTTATTCAGATTTGGCAATATTCATAGACATTTGCGACGGGTCCAATTATCGTATAAACACTGATATATTAACACCAATCAAAGACGATTAATTTCTTTTCTAATTTCAGCCAATTACACCGTGCACCGGCATACTTTCCATATTTACAAGTTTATTTATAGATCCAACCACAGGTAGAACACAGGTAAGATACAGGTAGCCGAGGGTTGAATAACTTGACGGGTACAGTTCAATGATCTGAAGTCTGGTACGTGATTTGATAACCAGGGAGGTAACGGCTAGACCATTCTGGAAGAAGCTTGCATAATAGGACTGATTAAATGAATATGTATTTGTACATCATCTGCGCACACATGTTGGTATATTCTATGCATCACCTGTTTGGATTTTAATAATTTTATTTGATACCAAAAAAAATCTCTTTTTTCTCTTTCTTAAGATAAAATGATGAATAAATGAATTAACCAATAATTTTTAACGAAATTGTTTAACATCAATATGTATTGTATGATTTCAATTTGCAATTTATTTGAATTGAATAATTTTACATTACTTTGTGGGGTAAAATTGTTCATTTGTTTGGGGTATATTTCATTTGAATTGGATCTTAGGGGTTGATTATTTTGGTCTGTGACGAATGATCTCATTGTTTTAATCGTATGTATCCATTATCAAGTTTGGTACCGTACTGAGTCAAGTAGGAAAATTGTGAAAATGTAACTGAAAATCTATACAACACAAATAGCGGTTATAGAATACAAAGGAAAAATATACAAATTATGCAATACAAATCCAATATGGATAAATATACAATACAAGAACATCATACAATACAACTGAAATTAAACAATGTCAATACAAATGGAAAACAATACAATACAAATGATACATGTATTTCTACAATAACGATTTTAAAAAGAATCAAATGATGCTTACTTTGACATTCCATAGTTACACAAAGGTTAAATTTCTGTTCGCGATTTACAATTTTTCCGCGAAATAAAACCCATCGTTTATGCCGCCTTTTCTTTACCGCGCGGTACAAGTCTTATGTCATGTTCTTCTGAGGTACATCATGTATATTTTCATGCAGCGTAAAATTAAAACCATTGATAATTTAGAAATCCGCAAAATATTAGCAGCGGATAAAACTACTCACATTATGATTTATTTCTGTGTAGCTAATCTAGGTTGATTAAAATAGAGTTACAGAATATCTTATTTTCAAACGCGCTAGAGAATGATTACTCAAAACATGTTTTGTACAACACGCGCAAAACTAATATAGTCAGTTGTATTAGTTATGCCCCCGCGTTGCTATGCTGTGTTGTCCGTTGCTATGTTGTGTTGTCCGTTGCTATGTTCTATCGCCTTGGAATGCGTGATTTTTTCTTCTTCAAGGTAAACATTCAATTATATCTTTAACAAACGTTTCGCTACTAATTGAGCCACCTTATAACATATCTACAGATATAATGTTAACCGTATTATTTTCTGTTATTTACATAAATAATTGTATTTGACGTCTTTTTGAGAATAGTTCTGCTAGGTTGAGACATCTTCAATTTTGTACTTTAAAACATAAAAAAATCCGGTATTTCCTACAGATGTCCTTATATACTCCACGACGAATGATGTTTAGCCACGCGTACCAGGTTGTGAAGGAAAAACCTAAATCATTTGATGCCATTCCCGGCCCCTCGGGTCGATATAACCTGCCTTACATAGGACATGTTTTTCACTTCAAACCTTTTGGTGAGTTGCAAAGTATTTCTATTTTTTTATCTAAATTGAGGGGAAAGAATAGAATCCAATTGTACTAAGTCATGGAGATTTTATGCTCTATATACATTGATAGGTTATAGATATACCATACCTTTCTAACTGTTTTGTGGTGTTGTGTAAATTATACCATGGTTTGGGTTCCCCGGATTTAAGCTCACGTTTGAAACCCCGTTGACGACGGTGATTGGAAATGATTTTTTATTTATTCAAATATCGCTGCAGTTACCTTTCAATCTGCACCTGACCTTAATTAATTAATAATCGTCTTGGATTTTCTCGATGTTTGCTTCCCCTGCAATGTCTTTTTTTTTACATCTATATCAAACGCACTGAGAACTTTAGGAGCCTGTTTGACCAACAAGTTAACCATATCTTTACGAGGGCTGTTCGTAATTATTGAGACGTTTTCTCTTATTCATTGGGGAAAAAAGATAAACCCTTGAAATTTCTCTAAAACGTAAAACAGGATAGAGTTTATCAATGTGAAAAGTTTTTAATCCATGGCATGATCAAATCATTCCTGGTAAGCTGACCAACGTGCCTTCGTCCAGTGATCCGGAGCAACTGCAAACTTACCGCAACGTCCGTTTAACGTTTCTCATTGCTCCTATGTTTTAAACACCTTACAAACGAACGGAAATGAGAATTATTCTTCATTTCTCATCTTTTGTTTTTATTTCAAGATGTCAACATTTACATATTTACTCCATTCTTGATTTTTTGAGAAAAAAATTCGAGTTATTTTTACCCGAAAGTCAAATTACTGTGAAATGTCTCCTACAATCATTCTATACATACAGGTATTTTGGAACTGTTGACATCAGTTAGTGTGTAAAAAGTACTTGATATTTAGTTCCTTTGTCTTAATTCTAGTTAAACAATCAGTGAAAAAAAGACGATAAACTGA
The DNA here is from genome assembly GCA_033439105.1 of Magallana nippona. Classification (NCBI taxonomy): domain Eukaryota; kingdom Metazoa; phylum Mollusca; class Bivalvia; order Ostreida; family Ostreidae; genus Magallana; species Magallana nippona. Next base: position 4,059,188 of record CM065922.1, read on the forward strand.
AGCTCTTTATCCCTTGCAATTATATAGTTTTTGTTCAAGCAAGAAAAGGTCCTCTTCTGTTCAAGCCTGAAAAGGTCCTCTTCTGAGATTTCTACCAATTTGATGTATATTCGCTGCACCGCCTTGACGTCAAAATTCATTAAAAAAGTTGTTGTCAGATTTCTATGGTCTGGTAAATATATTTGTACCATATCTGCATTTCAACTCGAACATTAGCGAAATTTGATCAAAAGTTAGTCACAATAATTAGCAAAATGAACATTTTTATCATTAAGTGAAAGTCTACGGACACTTAGAAAGTAGATGTTTAAGTTTTTTAATCTCCGAATGTATGCCTGCGCCGGGTACCCTGACCACCGACTTGTTTATCGACCGTCGTAAATAAAATATTAAATATTCTTTTAATATTACTTAGTGTAATTATTTGTTGGGGTTTCTTCAATGTTCATGCCAATTTTCACCAAAATTCGTCACTTAGAAAGGAAAATATTCGTGTTGTCTCAATAATTTCCGAACAACCCTCGTACATGTATATATAGCTCTTTTTCTTAAGAAGATAAATATACGGTAGTCGAAAAATGGCTATAATCCTTAGAAGAGCTGGAACCTCACAAACATTCGAATCTGGATTCTATTATTCGCTACAAATTATGTGTAGTAGTATACTCGTAGTTACGTATTTCTTCCCTTATCTTTAGTTTATTAACTCGTCAAATGGTGAATTAAGGACAAGTCATCATATCACGTGTTGTAGGCCGCTTTTTACCGAGCACTTTCACCGAGTTCCTCCTACACCTCCGCCGTCAGCACGGTCCTGTTGTGAGACAGAGGCTCGGCGACCAGTGGATGGTTTTCCTGTTCAATCCGGAGGACTTCCAGCGACTCTTGTTCCAGTATGAACAGTACCCTATTCGACCGACCCCCTCACTCATGTGTGCTTATGCTCAGAGAAACGACGTCCCGTTAAGTATGGCGTTTCAGTAAGTTTATCTTTGACTTTTTCGACATATTTTTTTCTTTTAAGTAATGTCGTTGCAATAATGGGGATTCGCCGAAGATCTGACGTAAAGTTAATATTTCTTATCATGCAAAAGGAATTTCAATTTCCTAAAGATGGACACTCTATTTACAACAAAATATATAACAATATCATACAATATAGAGAAGAAACTGATATAATTGCATTTTGTTTATTTAAAGGAACAATGAAAAATGGTTAGAACTACGACGGCCCATCCAAGAACTTATGCTCAAACATAATGCTATTTCCAGACACTTCAGATGGATTGTTGAAATAGCGGATGATTTTATAAAATTCCGGATCGATGGAAGCAATCAACTCAAGGATACACTGTCTGAGCTGACACGACTGTCAGTTGAGAGTGAGTTGCCGCGGTCACTCTGTAATTCCTCGTGATAAAGTGGGCATTTTTTGCTTCAGATTTTCGTGGCAATTTTTTGATTTTATTTTGAGATATTGCATACCATTATGCTAGACAGTCTTGATGATGGTGTAAAAGAACGCACTGAACCTGTGAAACATGCTTACTGTAAAAAAACCTTCATTTTTAAACATATATTTTACAGATACTGGAATGCTTTGTTATAACACACGGCTGGGTTGTTTTACACGGGATCATCAAGAACTGCTCTCCAGTATTCGAGATGTCCACTACTTTCTGGGACAGTCGTTTGATCGCTTCCCGTCGTACTGCTTTTACCCCACCAAATTCTACAGAGATTTTGAACAAGCTTATGGCATTGTACGGAAAGCGGTGTGTATAGGTCCTCCAGTTGTCTTTCTTTTTATACATGCATTCAGAAATGATTTCAAAAAGATAGATAACCCTCACTTGTAATGTTTTTTTTTTTCCACAGCTAGACTTCGGAAGTCATGAACGAGTGTATACAGACGATTAACTACAAGCTTGCTCTGTCTGTTAAAGAGTTCACGTTCATGGAACAATTGCTATTGGATCCCGGAATGTCACGTGACGTCGTGGAGAGCGCCATCACGGATATGTTTATTGCAGGGGCAGACATTGTAAGGGATCAGTAAAATATCACTAGATTTAAAGATACTAAATAAACATTTTCAATGTACGATGGGCGTTGTGCTGGGGCGTTGTTATGAAGAAGTCGAATGTTGCGAATTCCAGACTTTGGTCTTTTCCTTTCTAATGTTTCTTAACTTTCTTCAGCACTTAATTACACATTTCAATCCGCAATCGTTTCTGTTTTTCTGTTAATAGATGAGGTATCCATCTTGCACTAACCTTTCGAAGGCGAAGGTGTTTCTTTAAAATTGTAAATACTGTCCCCGATGAAATGCCTACTAAATTTGCAATTTGTTTAATGGTTAATCGACCATCATTAGTAATGACATCGGCTATTTTTGCAAGTATTGCATCCGTTGAAGCCGTACGAAGTGCTCCAGGACGTTGCTTATCCATAAGGTCTCTTTGGCCATTTTTAGATTTGCTGACCCACCTGTAAACTTGTCTGAATTACATAGTTATTACCTTTGTTTTCATACACATCACACAGTTCTTCGAAAATTTCTTTCGAGTCTTTACCTAGTCTGACACATGCTTTAATGTAGCCTCTAATTTCAGCCTTATTGGATGATGACTTACCAGTCATATTTTCATACAGTGCCTCGAGTAGGGGTTATATATCAGCTTCTCACAGGAGTATTTGATGATAAAACGTGCTCAGATAAACGCCCATAAATGAAATATGAACAAAATCTTGCGTGAAAAGAAATTAAAATGTCAATTGAACCCTGTATGTTAAGGAATATGATTAGTGACATTATTTACTGAACGCCCCTTGTATCTGATAGCCTTTTTTTTGTTTTAAATTTGAAGTGATACTATACTTATTTTCACTCGATTTCACTGTTTACGAATCAATAGCTGTTATACCGATACTCCAACCTATGGTGAATTTTCTAACCTGTTTTAAAGTTAGAATTTTTTTTTTAAAGAAAACGTCCTGAAGCAACAGGTTTTGTGATACTGTCATTTTCAAAAAAATTATATTCTCTAAAATCAAAATAAATTTGATTCTAAAGAATATGAGTTCATTAGATGCAGCTTTTTATAAACTCAACTATTTTTCAGTTTTGCATATACATTTGTACATTATATAATTCTTGAGATGCAGATTTCTAGCAATCTTTGACCGAATTTTTTCCTTCTTTAAACATTATGATTTAACTTGTGCCAATATAATAACAAATTAACTTTAAAAAATAATTTTTGAAAACGTAATAAAAATTGCATGCAAGCTCGAAATTACGGCATTCAACTTAAAACATACTGTTTTATTTATCGACACTGTCTTTAATATTGCATGATACTATTTAGACTTGGGTGAGATATTACACATACTCTTTTTTTAGACGGCAAATGTCTTGTCGTTCGTCCTCTATCATCTGGCCAAGAATCCTACAGCTCAGGATAGACTATACACAGAAATAAGACAGAGGTGTAAAGACAGTGAACTGAATGAGTCCATGTTTGCCAACATGCCGTACCTTAAAGCTTGTATCAAAGAGTCACTGCGGTAAGATTTACAGACCTTATCTCACTTTATTCCATTAGGTTATTAAAAAACTATCACTAACTTAAAATTAGAAAATATTCTTGGTGAACCTAGTTAACTGGCGAATTTGAACAACAGTCCAATGTCACAAGCTATGCAGCGACCGACTCCCGCAAAACTTTTTAAAAAGGGGAATAATTCTATAAAAAGTTTGTGCTTTACAAAAAAGGGGAAAAGGAATATCATATTTTTTTTTCTTTCATTTATTTGATATACTCGTCGGTAGTACACGTAATTAAGTATCTGATGTCTGATAAAAAGTACAGTCAAGTACGTGTACACTACTTTGGGGATAATTTTACATGCATACCCTAGAAATGTGTATTTCCTTATAACAGCGGTATTTGGTCTTGTTGGGTGTTAAACATGTGTAATCACTATAATAGTCAAACATAATTTATTTGTCAGCATCAAATTCGGTATAGCATGGTAAGAGAGACATAACAATCTCGTATGACCAATTTTTTTTTTAAATCTTTAAAACGGATCTGCGATAAAACATAGTTGATTGTTGATAATGAACAGCGATGAGATGATTTAATGGTTTAATCGTTTCAGACTTGTGCCCCCTGTACGGGACGGTATTCGGAGAGAGGTAGAGAGGGATACAGTAGTGGCCGGATACACTATTCCTAGTGGGGTAAGCGGATATATCGGTCCTGTAGAAGGGGGTGGTTTGTCCATATTGTTAACTTTGAGTTTACTGGGTGGGTCTAAATATGACAACAGTCGTCTTTGTCTGATGTTTAATCCATGTTCAATGTATATACTACGTACATTTATTATGAAAAAAAATACTTCTTAAACTAAACTAACAGTCGTCATAATATAAATTTTGTTTATACACACAACCAGCAAAAGAAAAATCAAAACTTATGATGCTTGTTAATTTTTAAGTTTATTTAATTCCATCGCTTCATTTAAAACTATTGACTATGTTATCTCTAGTTGCAATAATGTAGCCCTCTCCCAATTTTTTTTTTTTTTTTTTTTTTTTTTTGAGGGGGAGAGGGCTACAACTCCGTAGGATTTCCGTAATGGTGCAATAGCGGGAGTGAATCACTCCCGCAACGATTTCGGCTCAAATCGTATATAAATGACAATAACTTTTGCATTTCTTACCGAACTCAAACATTATAGTTGTGTGTGGCATAAATTAATCCAAAAATATCAAGTATAACCCATATGTCGGTTATTTTTCGTGTATGTCAACAACACGAGTTGAATTTGTCCGTCATGTTTACTGACCTTGATCGGTTTTATTTTGGGACAGCCAATGAGAATCAGGAGCGGATCTTGAACTGAATATAGGAATTCCCCTATTTCAAACACAATTAACGCGGTAAATATGAATTTTCCAATATATACTATTTCCTTAAATGATGTTTTAGTAAAAGGACGAGGTAAGATCGCTTATTTACACTGACATTCACGTTATCAAGCCCATCAAAACTCCAAGCGTAAATCTCATAAAATCACGCGAGAACTGTCATGGCTGCTGAAAAAGACGACTGGTAAACATGCTGATTTATCTGGTTTTGATTTATATACCGTTAGTTTGTTCAACCTGAATTAAAAAATCATTTTACCTAAAGGAAGTCAAATATAAAAAAAACAATGTTTTCAGACCGAAGTCAGCCGCATTAAAAAAATCATTTTGTACCATTACGGAGATCCTATGGAATTTTAGCCCTCTCCAGTAAACATCAGATATAAAAAAAAAAAAAAATCGGAGAGGGCTACATTATTGCAGCTATGTTATCTCATATTCATGCAAGAATAATACTTGGCCTTTTAGACGACGTTGGTATTGTGCAATAGTGTTATTTCGTCTGATGAGGACCACTTTCCTGACCCGCTAGCCTATATCCCCGAGAGGTGGTTACGGAACCCGGAAACACGGGCCACCATGCATCCATTCGCCGTACTCCCGTTTGGTTTTGGTCGAAGAAATTGTGTGGGGAAAAGAATTGCGGAGCTGCAAATGCATGTATTCATTGTAAAGGTATTAGTCATTGTCACATTTGATATCAACCCTCGACGAATCGTTGGTGTTTGTTTATAATATTGATTCTATTCCCCCGCCTCCAACTGTAGGATGATATCACAAATAAGGAAAAAATTGTGTCTAAATTCTCAATAAAAATTGGTTTGGTTCGTAGTTACTTTACTTAAAAATGATTAAGACGAAAAGAAAAATTAATTGCTCCTTTGAAATATGTACAAAATCTTGTTATCTTCGGGTGTCTTATAAAATCAAACTTATTTTTTGATCTAGGGTTTATTCAGAAATCAATTCAGTTTCAAATTTAAAAATATAAGTAACTGAAAGTATACGATTACTAGTATTACGATACAAGCATTGATACTGCATCTACATTTGTGCATATAAAACTTATCATCCAGTTTATGGAGTCTAGCACGCATCACAATTCTGATTGTTAGCATATATTGATGCATCAAGCTCCTAGAACTGTACATAGTACATGCTTATGTTAAATGTAACTTACTAAAAGTATAAGGAAATATTGTTAATATTCGTGAATATTAGTATTTCTAGATGTAATTGGACATTTTTTTTTTTAAATTTTAAGCTTAATACTAGTGTTTTATAAATGTGTTTTCCTCTTTTAAAATATTTTTTTTTAAATATTTTGATCGATATACAGAATCTATATGTTCGTGATTAATCTAAGGTGATCCTATGAATACATATATATGAAATATAAACAAAGTCGCCCTTAAAATGAATCTTGTATCATTATCAAAATTTATTTCGTCGAAATTCTTTCTTGTATAACAGTTCGTGTATTGGAATGAAACAATAATCTAATAATGGTTTCTTTTTCTTAATTAAGGCCGGTTAAATGATTTTTAGTTATATGTTCATAAATATTTAACTAAAGACGTGTTTAGATTCAATGTATGGTAAATAAAATTCACCTATCAGGTCATACACAACTTGGGAAGAAATTTATTATTATTCCTATTGGGAAAGCGAATTTCTCAAATGTAAATGAGTCTCACTGCAAAAGAATTTTATAGCGGTATTTTGATTTATTGTACCTTTCTAGATCTAAGTTCTATTTTGATTTAATTATTAAGCATATTTTTGCATTACTAACTCACAGTTTTAAATTTCTGAATATGACAAATCCATGCATCGTTGAAAAAGAAAATTATACGTGCAGCATTATTCATCGACCCTTCTTTATTTTCACCAGAAGTATCTATCAATTCCAGCTCCTTCAGCGCTTCTCTTTGAGTCTCGCGGACCCGGAAGAGGAACTGCCCTACCATTACATGTTGTTTGCCACGCCCTCCCGGAAGTTCTCCATCCTCCTACAGAACAGACTGCAGAGCAGTGATGACGTAAACATCCCACACAGGAAGAGACCATGTCAGTACCAGAAGCCAGATAGTAGTCCTTTGTCGTTCGGACACTGAATAAATCAGTGAAGATTATGTGGTGATATTTTGTAGTATTACTTAAATGCCCGGAAAATCCACGCAGAGCTCTTTTCATACTGGAATCAAAATTGGATCAAATTTATTACCTTAAAATACATTTTTTTACTTAAATGTACAGTTTTTTTTATGAGAATTTACTCAAAGAGTTAAGATATTGTGTGTCTGTTCGTTGAATTCAGTGTAGAATCTCAGTATTCATCGAGCGAAATTGCAAAAAATAATTGTCTGTGACGGTTAAATAAAATTAAACACAGTTATGGAGAACAAGAGTCATACTGAAATTGTAGAAGACTGTACTGAAATCTTCCAAAAGAGCATTTACCTACTATGAGCGCTTTTCATGTTGTAAGGCCGAAACAAACTATGCCATTTTTCATTGAAGATTTGTTATAAAACATCAAATAAATTTGTTGAAGTTGAAGAACTACATTGTATGCATAAGTTCTCCCTACAGAAATATAAAAATGCATGTAGAGATCGGCGAGAGTGTTGTGTGTTTGTTCTGGCTGTCGCCGGCGTGATTTATACAGAGTATAGCGTCTACAAGGACCGTAATGATGCGACGACGACTGCTTTCTTTTAACTGGCTTCACATCCATCATCTACATAAAGCCCCTTACTAAGCACCCTATTCACGGCTAAACATTCATTTACGGATTATTGGATTTGACTAGATAACTTTTCCTGACGATTGATTTCCACATAACACAACTATACCAACATCAAACCCCTTCATAATTTATAAAGATTTTCATTTCTGATTCTCAGCGGGGAGTTGGGTTTAATATTCTTTTTATAAACTTGTCAATTCACCAAGATTCATTTTACTCTTGTCGCCTTACATTGAACTTCAATAACTCCCATTCTGCAGCATTTGTAAATTTACAAACCAGCGGTACGGACCGCAAATTCATGTCATTCAAGCGTTTGTAATTTGTGTAAAATATCCTTCATGAAAGAAGAGCTTATGAGACCGCGCCTGGACGCTGTCGTCATCATTGTGCGGGCTGCTCGTACTCTCGGCGTGACATGTCTGGGATTTCTTTGGGGGTCCGGTGAAGACGAGAGAGACCGTGAAGGGTGCGGATGGGGCGGGACCCCCACAAGCAGGGACTGGGCCGTCTACATGGGCTCACCCACTTCTAAACCTATTCCATGTTATAATATATGTATCCACAGAAAAAAAAATCTTTTTAATGAAACAAATACATAATAATTCTTTTGGGGTTGAACTGGTCTGGTCCAAGATGTGAAAATTAAAGTTATACTTTCACAAACGTCTTTCAGTTGCAACTATATATGATATCAAGGTTAGTAGCGGACCAATTTATCAAAGTTGACAGCAAAACAATCAGTAATTAATCAAGATGTATCAAGGGTTTCGTTACCCTTGGTTATTTTTCTGCGCAAGCTCAGTATACATATTTCATTCTGTATTATCGATATCTTTGACTTTTGCTAGAATATGGGAACATCATAATAACGTTTCAATGCTTCATAATTCAATCACAACTTTATTACAATAGTAAACAATTGATCAGTGATAATTACTATGATCTTTGGGTTGACTGATGTTTTTTCTGTTTTCTCCGAAGTCTCAGAAAGTATGACTTCAACTTCGTCAGTTTTAGAGAAATCTTCATTGATAAAGATAAACCTCTCGCCTCTATAGGCGGATATTGTTTAAAAACATAAACTTATACATAAATGTAAAGCTTGCTCTTTTGACAAATAGAGTAAGATGCGTTTGTGGCTGATTAGATTGATCTTGTGATGTTTTAATCTGCTTTTCTGGCCTCTTTATTTGGTACAGATATCAATTACCTCCGTCTTTGGGCTATGATATATGTACGGCGTTTCCTTTCACTCTACAGCTCACTTCCTTTGAGTTACATTAGCTCACACTGGGTGCGTACAAATGGCGAGGACAGCGCCGGCGCCAGCATCCAGACACGAGTGCGCCTTCCGAGGTAGAAACTAATGCTGGTCATTATTGAATCTTGTTTACCTTACCGAGAGCTTGGTAGGATAATCCGGAGATCTGAGGAAGGGGTATAAAGCTCATCAATGCCTTCATCAGGGACCATTATGCCTGCTTCACTAGAACTTGTGAAGGTCCGGTGTATAGACCCACCTCTGGGTCTCGGGAATCTCCTAATACCGAATAACTTACTGGCTTTGTTGACTGTGGATTTACTGTTACATACTTTAGTACATGTAGTCATATTGATTCCATAGTTCTTCATGTTTAAGATTATTAAGTAATGGAATGAGTAATTGCTATATAATATATATTCTACTACACAATTATAACATATTAGGCCTATATATTTTTAATATATGATTAAATATTTCCCTTCCATTCTTTCACAAACTTCGTGAAATACAGTACATACGTAGTAACAAATCTGTTTCACATTTGATTTCCTGAATTGGGTTTTACTGTTACCCGTTTTGCCTTTATTACATATGTACAGATGTACGATAATTATATAAATTTGTATCATATAATCCATTTAAATTTGTAAAAAAAAAAATTTTTAAAAAGCCTATTTTTAAAATGCTTCGTGGACATTCCATAATGTCGTAGTCTTACTTTTCGCTAACTTTGAATTTTTGGCAGAAAAAGTCCCCATCTGTCAGTGTTATGGACTACTTAGTGATGTTAATACCCTGTCATCATAGTTATGGAAATTATAATGGCTGTCGTCTTCAAATGGCAGTGTCAGGCAGAATTTCAAACGCTTTGACGGTCTCGCCATTTGTTGTTCACAGTGGGTCGCGGACAAAATGTAATAACGCCGAGCAAAACGCCATTATCTAAGATTCTGCAGACCCACTCGTGTGCAATGCGCTGTCATGTAATGCGACATTTGAGGAATTGCACATCCGTGAAAAAATTAATTTTAGTTTCAGAAGATTTGCGTTTCAGAAAGAGACTTCTAATCTGATTGGTTATTGGACAGACCACGACTCTGTTTACACATTCGTCTTTTCAGTTCCGTCAACCGGAAGGCGTCAACTAAAATCTGATCTAAATTTGGATCCAAAAAGGTTTTTATTTTTAGCATTTTTTCTCTGGATCTTAAAAAAGCCCATAATTCTGGGTATGATGATACCCTCCACATTGAATTCAAATACATAATAATGCATTAACAACATTTTCTATTAATAATATTGATAAAAAGTCAATGTATATTTTTTTTAAATCGCAGGTGCTGCTGTTAAATAAGAATTATGTTTCCGAATCCTCTTTAGTGTACGAATTTTTCACTTCGATTTGATGACAATTCCTAACAGGTTGGGTCAGCAAGCTGCGGTGTATGATCTATAGAGAATGTAATACTTATTGGCAGCTAAAGATTGACTACTCTAGCCGTCACTGGTGTACAGTAACCGACACCGCCATATCGAACAATTATACAACGTTTTGACGTCGTTTATCTTTGTAAATAATAATTCAATTACTAGATAACGACTATTCTTTGTTACCTGAAACAATCACCTGTGCTTAGAAAACTGTTAGATAGCGGGTTGACACCTGAGCCGCCACTTAATGATAACAATTTGTATTGCTTAAACCATTAATCTTGGGCCACGGATTCATTAGTTCCCACTGCATGCTGAATACCTGTAATGTTGGAGGCTGACCATGGCTCGGGTTGCTTTTAGACGTTCAATTGTTCAGCGTAGGTGTTAAATCTCAGTCTGATCCTTTAACATCTAGTTAAATGTAACCAAAGAATGGAAACATGTTACTACTCCCGATAAGATCGAACACTATTGACGATATGTATCAGTGTTAGACAACGCGGCTTTGAACCGATGTCATTTTGAGGTTTCGATTTACTAAGGGGCGTGAAGTGTGCTTTGGCAATTAATTCACAGCAGGTAATACAGACAGGTAACGGGAGATAATATCGAATCCTGGAACAGTTTATGAATTATCATGGCCAGCAAACACGGCCATTTCCTTTCTGGAATCTGGTATCCGAGAAAAACAAAGTGGAAAAACATGTCTTCTCTGTTTTGCATTGATTGGTTACGTGGAACAGAACCGTGATGCGGCAATGGAGATCTAGAGATCAGTATATCACCGGGTACTTACATTACATGTACCTATATGTCTGTCTATTTTTGATGTTGATGAAGGAGGCAGCATGGTCAATAAATTTAACCATCATATCTATATAAAATTTTGAGCTATGGTTTGTTTAGCTATTAACTATCATTTAGTAAAGAAAAACAATCATATATTTAACTTTTTAAAATTTGGGTACTTCCCTATATGTTAATATAGAGCTCTTCATCTAAAGGAGATCAACACAGTCTAAAAATGGCCACGACCATCGAGCCCTCTTAATGGTATGATAAAGCATATCACGCGATTGTCATTCATACTGTGCAAGTTTGAGACATCATACTAGTATTCAAAGACAAGTGCAAAAGGTCATGAAAGATTTTAGACTTAATTCATGATTTTAATTATTCATCAAATGTTCATGGGTTAAACATATAGACACATGGGGTGTGTCGATAGCAACAAGATAAGAATATACACCTTTAATTGCATTTTAAATTTTAAATGTAATAAAACTTAAATACTGTGAAGAAATTATGACTTTAAGATTAACGATCATGTGTCTTACTGCAATAAGACGGACTTTGCACCATACTAGAAATTAAAAAAATAAAATTAATATTTATTTAAAAAATTGCTTTAAAAGCCGTACCTTAGAGACCACTCTGGCACGAAGTGAATTGTCTAGTTTAAGAAAGCTGGGTAGTCAGCTAATTACCCATCATATCTACCTTAAATCTTTAGCTATCATGATGTTTTCAAACCATAAACTATTATTTGATAAAGACAATGTGAATCTTATACACGTACTCTAAAATTTGAATATTTTCCTATATTTTTATACAGAGTTCTTCTTTTCAGGAAATCAGTATAAGTCAGAAAATGGTCACAACCATCTAGCCTTCTTAAAGCAAAACAGGTTTTAGGAAATATGTATTTATCAAAGAATCTTACTTCGTTTAGCAATTCATAGAATCGCAAGGACATGAATCGAACACACATGGCTCTGTTTATGAAATAGTTCTAAAAGATGATGGGTTAGCTTAATTGACACTTTAATGCTACGTTCGTTAACTTGTTTTATAACTTGTTCACACCCTGTTTATCAAATAAATAAATATTTATATTAATAGTTTTTACAGTGTAACTACACTCTATGAGATACGTGTACATGAATTCAGATGCATTAAGGTTCTGTGTTATTGTTAGAGTACTTATACACATTTGGATCCATGATTTAGGAACGATTTATTGAATAGTGTATAATTGAACAATGGTACAATATATAACCTAAAGAAAAGTTCAAGAGTTATTGGCGACGATGTTCCAATACAATCTTTATTTTGCTTATTACCGATTGAACAGTATTACGGCAAAAATAAGAATACACAAAAAAAAATCTAAATCTATGATTCTGACTGTATTATGTGACAAAGTAGCATTTTATTTATTATTAACTAAACAATTGCGAGTTTTTTTTATATAAGAAAATAAATAAACTTTATTTATTTGACAAACTCATCCGTCTATTTATTTTCTTTTATTCAATTATGTAAAATATATATATATGATTATAAAATATGTTTATGTTATTTAATATTTTTATATTTTAGTTACTTCTTTTGTTTCACAATCTGGTTCTACAGTCGATCTCTCCATGTTTATATATCGTACACATGGTATACCCACCCCACCCCCACCCACTCTCTCTCTCTCTCTCTCTCTCTCTCTCTCTCTCTCTCTCTCTCTCTCTCTCTCTCTCTCTCTCTCTCTCTCTCTCTCTCTCTCTCTCTGTGTTTATTTACCGTACACATGGGATACCCACCCTTCTCTCTCTCTCTCTCTCTCTCTCTCTCTCTCTCTCTCTCTCTCTCTCTCTCTCTCTGTTTATTTACCGTACACATGGGATACCCACCCTTCTCTCTCCCCCAGTGTGTACTCCCGTGTACACCCCCCTCCGTCCGTGTGAGTGTATCACACAAAGCAGCTCTCCACCCACCCTCCCTACTTACTCCCTACCTGTGCCAGGTGTCACAAGGTGTGAGGGGTACTTCCGCGGAGACCTCCCGCTACTGTCCTTTACACCTAGCATGTAGATGCAATGATAATTATTGTTAAGAAATCATGGTTGAACACTAGTTTTTCTTTCCAGAAATTTTCATAAACAATGATTAGAATTTTGTGATATGAAATAAACATTCTTTTTCTTTAAATATAATGACCGCACGATATGAAGGAACATCGGTCGTTATGATATCATTTACATAAAATATCGGAACATATTGAAGTCTGTCTTGTTATTTGGACATTAAAATTAATGTTTCAATATTTATCAAACATGTCAAGTATTGTGCTCTTTATGATTATCTTGTAAGAACTTTTATCATAATTAAACATTTTATACACAAATATTGCAACGTTGAAGGTTTTCCAGTTTTTTATGTTTCAGATGTTTCTATATTTATTACGTTTGTATGCCTTTATTGGCTCTATGATTATCTTTATATTTTTTTAAGTTAAAACTTTTAAAACATTTTCATATATGTTTTAATATAGGAGTTTTTTTCAGATTTTTTTTGGTACTAAATGTTTTATATTAACACATAAGTATATGTAAATATATGCTCAAATTAATTTTATTATGACTATCTTTTTCACAACTTTATGTAAAACATTTCGTGCATGGTGTCAATCTATCTAAAAGCAGTTTATCAAACCGAATCCCATATTAATACATTGCTCAAGTGGATTATCAGCTAATTTGATATTTGGAAACAGTTGAGATATTGGTTTAGAAGTGTTAAAAAAATTAAACATATTTTGAAATACAGAAAATTTGTGGACAAGAAATGTATTTTAACATTCTTTTAAACGATTTGGGAATTATTTATAAAACATTGAATGTCTAATCATAAACTCCAAATCAAACTGGAAGGTGGTTTATAGATGAACGATTCAGAAAATATTCTGACTTTTCCCATTGGTGATTGAATTTCACTTTGGATTGGATTGCATTTTCAGAAAACCAATTAATATGTAGAAATATTCAATTGATGTTAACACTCATAAAGTTTGGATTCTCATGAATTCCACGGATAGTTACTCATTAGATAACATGTCTATGTTTGTCAAAGAACAGATTAATTCTAATTTGTGTTTCTGTAAATTTTGTTTTGTTTCTCATGAACCACTGATATGGTTTGAGAGAAATGACTAATTTAAGTGATGAGTTCCCTTATTCTGAGACGCGTGGATTCAACTGAGAAATAGAGGCATCTTTTCTAAAGATATAGTTGGCCCTGAAAAGGGCCGTGTATTGACATATATGTTCTATAGATCAGAACTCATCGCTGGACAGATCATCTGCGTTCGAACCCCTCCCTCCCTCCAGCCCGTCGTTCAGCTCGCTGTCCTCTTCCTGTTCCAGTCTAAGTTGTACAAGCTGCCCCAACTCCATAGATTTCCTTTGGACAAACTTGGCGTAGAACTTGGCGACCCCCAGGTAGACCTGTAGCCTAAGACAAAGGCTCCTCTGTAGGGTGGTAGAGGTCCCCAGGCGCTTCATTCGGTGGTCTGTGGCGCTGACTCTGGCGTGAAGGAGTCGACAGTTCTCACAGGCTTTTATGATTTCCTGTCTCAGATGCAGGATTTCCTTGAGGACAGAGTTCCCGGGAGTTCGGGCTCGGCTCCGTGGGGGAGAGGGGTAGTGTCTGGATCTGGTCCGCATGGTTGTTTAGTATTGATACTAATAAAAATACCTCGCAGGAGTCAGTCTTATATAGGTGGTAATCACGTGACCCCCTCCCCTCCAATACTGGAGCCTGTCATGTAATAAAAAAATCACGTGACCCCCCCCCCCCCCTTACAGGAGACTGTCTTATGTACGCAATAATCACGTGACACCCCCCCCCCCCCCCACCAATACAGGAACCTGTCTTTTGCCCGCAATAATCAATTGACCCCCTCCTTAATGCATGAACCTGTCTTATAAACACAATAATCTCGAGAAACCCCCTCCCTAACATAGGAGCCACTTTTACATGTATTTACCACCTCGCCCAACCACATCCCAGATTGCTTTGCCTCGAGACCGCTGTATTCTCCCAATATTGCTTCCTAATTTTGATTGCATTATACATGTATACAAAGATAAAACCAAGACAAGTGTACAATTTGGAAGGTGTTAAATAAAAGTTTATCTCTAATCAATGGTTGATACTTTGTGAAAAAAATATACATTTGAAAATTATACATTTATATAAACTTTTCATATCTTTTCATTCGATTACAATTTCTTATATTATTCATTCATTCATTCATTCATTCATTCATTCATTCATTCATTCATTCATTCATTCATTCATTCATTCATCTATCTATCTATTTATTTATTTATTTATTTATTTATTTATTTATTTATTTATTTATTTTGCTGACTCTTCTTTCTTCTAATCTGAAAATGTCATGAATATTTTTATTCATTCAACCATTCAATAATTAAAATTTTATTTATTTATAAAATTTATTTATTGATTTTTTTAACCTATTAACTTAGTATTTATAGATTTATTCTGCTTACTGCTGGTATGAAGATACTAGTATCAGTATTTTGGAAAGAAGTGCGAAAGCAATCCACGACAGGCCTATGGAGTTTGAGTTCTGATTCAGTGCAATAGAAATAAACTTGTAAAGAGTTCGTGAATTCCTCCAACTATTTGTCTGCATTTAATGGTCACACAAATACCGCGTCTGATAATGAATTCATCACGGTGTTCTGTAGCTCTTTTTAAGAAAGATGTAATAAATGAGAAGAAAGAATCCCCATCCCCGGTTTAATTTCGTTTGTTATAATTTCAGTGTCCACATAAAAGGGCTGTTCCCGACCGAGAGAACACGTGTAATACAATTTGTTTGTATGTCCAGCGGACACCTGAGATTATTTAAACAGGTGGCTCATACCGCGCATCAGGTCGCGATAGTCCGAGCCCGATTCTATTTAGACATGTAATAGATTTTTAGTTGTTAATCAGAGGAATCCTTTGAGGTGTGTATTGTTAATCTATTTAGTAAGGAAAAGATGTATGCAGGTTTTAGTGTTCAACAAGGGTTTAAATGCACTTCTTATTCCAAGTCATGCTTTAATCGTGTTTGAATTTCGCCGGTCCGCCGAAAGCTGGGTGTTGACAATAAGAAGAATCTCTGTCGTAAACAGCAGGTGATCTTTTAGGAATTTATTGTGCAGTTAAAGATCAATTATCGCTGATAAAGAAGCATTGACTATATATGTTCAAACGTAGACCCTGGGGATAAATTACTGAATAGTATACTTATACCGCACGCTATGCTATTTACATTGGAGTACAATCGCATGATTAAATATCTACCATATTTCTTTTTTAAATCATTGGATTATATTCCGTCCATTCTTTTCCAAAGTTAATTTAAGAAACAGAAAGAGTGTGTGGACATTGTTATAGATATATTTGATTCTCTAAGGAGTCATAGAGGGAATTTAAAAAAAAATGAGAATCGTCTTAAAGGATATATCATAGATTAATAATAATGTTAAATGTTAATTAAAATTTCCGTTGTGAGTGTGTATGTGTAAGAAGTAGCCCTTTGAAATTTATTACTTAAGTTAAAAAAATAGATGGTCATTGGACCTGATTTCTTGAGATATGTTGTTCACTTACAATAATCTCTCAAATATTAAAACCTCATGAGAAGATGGTTGAACTTCTAATCTCACACAACTCTCTACTATAATTTCATGGAGAGAATAATCTGGGGTAAGCTATATATTTCCAATGATTTATTTGTATTCAAGTTGAAAATTCCAAATAAAATCACAAAGTATTTGCATTTATTCAATTATTAAATTATAATAATGCAAATATTAATATTCTAACTAAACATACCGACGAGTAAAATGAAACGAAATGTTCCGAAACCCTCTCATCAAATGATTGTTAATTGATTTTTTTTTTCAGGGGACGTTTAATATAAATGTCTGAAAAATAACTATGAAGTAAAAAAATCACACTTAAATTAATTTTTCGTTCAATAAAAAAATATTTTGTTCTACTTTGGGTTGAATATAAAATCCCATCATTTGTAAATTTTCCACATTTGAGAGCTTCTTGCGATCAACAAGAAACACGACGAAATAATCAAAACCAACAACAAATCAATATAAACTTCAAACCCAAAAGTTTAACAAAAAATATGGTTTATAAAAAAAACCCCGATATCGTGAAAACAAAAAAAAACAAAATTCTTATTTCTTTTTTCATTCTTTATTAACCTTAGAGTCAAACATACAAAAATAATCAGCGTAATATTGTACATAATAAATGATAAATATTACAATAACATTAAAGTTTGATTAAATTAAGTGGGAACCTCATCAAAGAACCCACGGCCTTCTGCTGGATGCTGAGCACTACGATACAACTCTCTGGGGGAACCAGTCTACGGATCACTGGAAGCGGAGCACCAGTTTAAGGGTTGACAGGAGACTGGCCACCAGTTTTATGGTCATTGGACACCGGCTGGTCATTCTCGCTCGGAATCGCTGGAGGCGGAGGTCACTGCAAAGAAATAAAGATAGAAATCGTGAAGGTTTTCCGTAATGTGAGAATTTCTGCGAAGTTTTGTCATAAATGGATAAAGTAACATCTAAACAGTGGTAAACTGATAACCTAAATACATAAACAAGCATCGACCTTGCCAGTGTGTGAAATGTTTGTACGATACATGTCAAACAAGCTATCTAGTCACCAAAACTTTCCCCCAAACAGTAAACTGTCAATGAGTTCATCATCTAGATAATGTTATTCTAATTAAAATCTCTTCACACACAATTTGATCCCTAAATTACAGTTAGAGAAACGTTTGCAAACATGGGGATTGCTTTGACCAAACAAAGCTTTATTGACACGCTGATCCTACCTGTAGCGGATGGTTTGGATGCCGGTCCGGTTCGTGCTGTGTTTAATCCATCCTTATCACTAATTGCCAGGTTCAACGCCGTCTCCGAGTTTGATTTCCGGTAAGGTAATTGTTTCAAAGTCTCACTGTAACGTTTTAGCTGTTCTTGATTTTTGAGTTCTTGTGATGTAGCATTTTCATTTCGTAATTGCGAGTGGTACGCATTAAGAGACTGCAGCAGGGGATTGAATTGGGGAGAAACTCTGGAATGTTCACTAACTGTTTTGTCTTTATTCATTATTTCATCAATCGACCAAATCTTTGGTCTCAAATTTGATTGCGATGAGTTATTTGAATCACGTGATGCTGATTGGCCAATGAGGGCGTTTGGAAGTCTGACGTCAGCAACTGCAGCAGTGTTTTCATTTTGATTGGTTAGTGACTGCGAGTGGATGGGGCTGAGGCGTTCTTTTCTTTCCCTGCTTTCGTCATCCTCATCGTCTGAGAAATCCGAGATGTCTGATGTCACCTTGACGTCTGCGTCTTCGTCATTTTCACTGTCCAGCTTAGCTATAAAGCTCGAGGACGCCGATCCTATCCTGGTTTTCTCTACAAAAGAAATGAAATCCTATATTTTCAAAAACTGGCCAATCTTCACACATTATCTTTTAATTAATTATGCAAGAATCTTCAGGAACTGAAAGCGGCTAAGGCAAATTTGAAAAATTAACAGTTGAATAAAGGACAGGTATCAAGGCTAATTTAAAATCAAGTAATCAACAGCATTCATCAAAATATGCAGATGTCCCGGATCAATCACTGTCACTATCTGGTCTCTATGTTTAATGTACCCGAATTGGCGCCAATGCAGATCAGATTTAAAGTGATGCAATATATTTCCATTAAATTATGATTGAATTTGATATAGGCATGTTGTACATCCAGTTTTTATTCAAAGGAACGCGTTCGGTCGAGGAGAATCTGGTGTTGTCCTTTGTCCTTAGAATGGTATGACACGAACATTATTAAACGGCATCAAGTGATATCAAAAGGAGGGGGTGAACTCGCGTAATCTTATATTTCTGTACGAGCTATCTGATGTAAAATACGAAACCTAATCCGGTGAAAACCGAGACCCGGCAATTTCGCTCATTTGTACGACCGCCGTTCCATTTCCAGATTTTATCTCCCTTTGGTCCATACAATGCGGTTATTAAAGTTTCGTTTTAGAAGATGAAATGTGTTAAATGGGATATAAAAAGGATCACTTTAACTACACAAGGAAAACAGACCAGTTGATTAGCCGGAGCATATTTATTCTTTTTCACGACGAGACGTGATATTTCCCCGAGGTGATAGAAGAGCGTTAATGAACAATCAGCGATCTATGATAATTACTACTGACATAACAGAATAAGAGCGTTCAATCCGCGCAGTGTCACGTGCTTCTGACACAGAAAGACGCGCGGTTTTTGGAGGGCGTATATGAATGCGTTATGTAACTTTATGACAAGACATATATTTCATATCCAAAGAATTCAAAAAGGAATAGGACACCAGATATCACCCCCTAATCCAATTCTGGCCTCGACAATTCTCAAATATCCAATTAACATCAGTCAAGACGAGAAACCTTCTATCATATCAGCATTAATAGCCCGAGATTAGCTTCTTCAATGCTTATGTGAAAAGTTCATATTTTACATGAAAAGGTTTGTGTAAGCGGTTTAGATTTTCTTATTTTAACAACAATTTAGATTTGAATACAAAAAATCTCCTTGGAGGGCGGAACGCAAACAGCAATCTGATTCTGAAGGATGGGAGAGTGTTAAATGTTAGATTTACTTCAATAAGTAATGAGCTCTTGATAAAAAACTGACAGCTGAAATGACAATGTCTACCGATTTTATGCATAGGTATAACCTTAAAAGATTGTTATCGCAAAATTTGTTGAAATATCATCCCCCGTAAGATTAATACAGGCAATAAAATGGCGGTAAATTGTGAGGCCGGGGAAGTCGAGTTGCAACATCTCTTGTACAATAATGTCTGTTTTGAGGAGCGATAGCATCTTTTGTCAGGCCAGTTTAGTGGTTTTATAAACCATACATGCCTGCTCACACTAAGCTATTGTATCATATTTCATCCTCAGACATGTTTGGGATGTATATTAAATTAATCTAGATTTATTGGGGTTCATCACAAGCCAGCTACCACAGAGTACCCGCTTTGTTCACGTTGACGAAATTCTGTCTGAGGTATTCAGTTCAATTTAGGGGCGATGTATTAACACCAATTCCCCCCTAAACAATGAAACCTTACGGTACCTTTATTTCACTCAAAAATGCAAAGAACACACATGAAGAAATTAGCTCTCAAAATTATGAGTTAATCATTACAAAATTTATTCTTCGGTTATTTTAAAAACCTATTTTCATTGAAAGTTTTCAAAAAATCCATCTATTTATGTTTCAAAAACAAAGAAAAATCGAGAAATTAAAAAATATTTAAAGAGCATAATAATTTGTTTTAGGTTTGTTTTCTTTATTTAGATGAAAAACTCACTGTTCCTTTGAGAGTCAGGTAAGTTATTATTGCCCATTCCAGATCATTTTGTATCCTCATTTTCTTTTTTTTTTTTAATACAAATTAAGCAATGCGAGAGCTTGCAATTTGAATAATATAATAATATTGCTTTGGAGTAAAAATAAAATCAGAAATTAATGTTTTCGTAGAAGAAACTAAAAGTAACAAAATTGAATATCACTCACCATCATCCGTTTCCGCCGGAGACCCAATAGACTCTACGTCACTCCCGTCGAGATCCCGTTCTTTGTATCCCAGCTTGCTCTCCTTCTTCAGCCTCCTTCTGGCGTTAGCGAACCAGGTGGAGACCTGGGTCAGTGTCATTTTGGTGATGATGGCCAGCATGATCTTCTCGCCCTTCGTGGGGTAGGGATTTTTCCGATGTTCGTAGAGCCAAGCCTTCAAGGCACTGGTTGTCTCCCTTGTGGCATTCTTACGACGGGCAGCATTGTTCAAGTCAAGTCCACCATAGCTGTAAAAAATAAATGTGTAAATAAATTATATAATTCTTATAGATTTCATCTCAATTTATTCAATTTTATTTCATAGTTTCAATGCACAGAGTTGTGTAGTTGACAAGGTGGAGATTGTAAAACTCGCGGACTTTTTTTAAAATAGAATTATTGATTAAATGTATATTATTATTTTATGCATTTACATTTTTCAATTTTTTAGCAATAAAACATGTTCATAATTTTTTAGGTATTTAAAGTACGCGTACACATATATAATTAATGGAATATATTCCGACATTCTTTTCTTAAATTCCATGATTAAAAAAAAAAAACACCAAAAAAAATAACAAAACTAAACGATCTTTAATTTTTTTTTATCTTTTAAATTCAAATTTAGTTAAATGAGATATTTTGTTGAAAATAAAGTCACTATTTTCAATTGATTTTCATTGAAATATAAAACAATTTATTCTTAATTTTTCTCAACAGAAAAAGTGTCTATAATGAAACAGAAGTTCGACCATAAATTGATTTGGTAATTATGGTCTTTAATTCCCGTTTATCTCCTTATATTTTGTTATGTTTTATAAATGGATATTGATAATTCAAGAGAACATTTTGTACTATCGCTAACATTTTCAGAAAACATTTAGTTTTTAATAAATTTCCTGGTCATACTTTCCAGAGCATGAACACAAAGTGTGACCAAATTTTATTTCGAAAAAAAAAATGTAGAGGGTTGTAAGAAACTTACAAGGCGCCATAAGGATGCATCCCAAGCATGGGGTCCATTGGATAAACCAATGAGGGGTGCTGGAGGTTTTTCCAGAATTCTGGAGATCTGTCCAATCCCAGGGCGGGGGAAGCACCGGACTAAATCAAGAGAATAAGGTAGATGAAATAGTTGATATACAGCTAGAGTTGAAATAGTTGATAAAGAGCTAGACTTAAAATAGTTACTATCAACAATTCGTAATAGAAAATATAACCTGATATCAACAAATCGTAAACAAAATTATGACGCTAACAAAAATTAAAGTTTAATTTGTTTGGAAGAAAAACATTCGATATGAATTAAAAGTATATAATTTTGAGTTAAGAAACTCAATATTTAGAAAATGTAAAAGGAAATGTAAAACTATTTAAAATGTATGTACTTCTTTATTTCGAACATGTTCGCTCTTTTGAAACCAAAGATGCTACACTTACTTAGTTCTCAGATATTTGAAATATAATGGTAGAGTATTGTAAATTTTATGGTGATTATAGAAACCTTACAACTGTCATTTAAAGGAAGTTGGTGATTATTTCAGAATAATTACGGGCATTTTTTGACACAGACAATATGCGTTTCTCGAAAAATCGAGAAAAAAAAAGCTGGTCAAATGGTGTAATTGAGAATTTTGTTTTTGAAAAGCGGCAATTTGTTGAAAGTTTGGACAGAAACAAGTATTTTGATCTACCTTTGAACAATGTAATAATCAGCTTCGACTCAGAGGGAACATGAAATACGATATTTGATACTGGGGTTTTACATGGTAAAAGTCGGACGAAACAAATCATCCTGCGCGACCGAAAAAAGTGAAAAATCCCGAAGATTAGCAGACACAAAGAGTGATAAATCAGGCCCTCTCATAATTGAATATCAACAGAATCTGAGTCCACACGCGGGGACCCATAATCTGATACCATTGAAATTTAATTTTATAAGTGTGAAAATTGAAACTGACCAGCGGGTAAAAAGCCGAGGGTTCCACGCCTAATGCGTTCGGGGTCATCGGGCTGGTAGCATACAAAGACTCTCCTAGGTTTCCGATGCGAGCGAGGTACGGGATGGCCATTCCTGTAGGGAAGGGACTGTCGTGGAGGATAGCCCGGCTAGAGTCAGTACAAGTCGACAGGGAAGTTTTAGGGGGGATGCTCAACTACAACATACAAAACATAAACCATGAATGACCAGCCAGAACACAGAAATATCAACCATAATGCTCGTCTTGAACATAACGAAAATATAAACATCAAATCACCTAGAATATAAGAAAATACAAACTTTAAATTCGATGATATATTTATTCTTAAGCTATTATTAATTTAAATTTTGCAATTTCACCCACCATCAAAATTTTTGCTAATGGCTTCAGCAAGTTTTAAGATTATCCAAAGTTTCTATTTTATCATACCAGAATAAATGAAAAACATATATTTGTTTTATCAAAACGTATTTTTTTAAATAAATTACATCCATAAAGTTGATTTTAAGAAATATTAAGATTAAAATTAAAACAAAATAAATAAATTGAAATTACCTTGGAGGCTGGTAAAGCGGATAGCTGAGGTGATAAATGCGACATCTTAACACAGATAGATAAACGTTTGTAAATTTCTAAACTCTTCCTACAAACTAGTGTCACCAATTTGCACACTGTAGCATTTCAAATTCCGGGTAATGTCTTCACAGAGTAGGCACCTTTCACCTTTCGTGCACCTACCAATTATGGTCGGACAGATTTTGTTAAACTGTCACTAACAGAAGAACTTTGTCTATTAAGTATCAACACATCGGACAAACAAAATAAATATTATCCCGGTAAAGGTACCATTGATAACAGTTGTCTTGTGAAGTCGCTGACAGCTAGCCCCGCCCACCTATATGAACGGGTGGAGGTAGTCCAAATGATGGGCCGTAAAACTTGGTCTAGCGGAACAGCGAAAATCCGCGGAAAGACTGACAGATTTAGGGTCGTTAGACCATTTAAAATGTTGGATGAAATTAACAGCTGTCTTTTTGTATGGGTATGGGTAGATATTGGCATATTATTAATCAATTATATCCCTGAGCCAATCATGCTTTTCTAATTGAAATCGGTGTAACCTGTACCTGAGATTGGATATTCTAGTTATCACCGTTGTATATCAAATGTAGCCCTGCAGCATCGCCGTGTCAAACCCGAGTAACAAAAAAACTAAGGATGGAACCAATCGGGTGGAACCGATACCCCTCATAATTCTAGATTAGCAATGGCCAGTTACATCTGATTAACGCAGTGACCACTGGGCCCAATGCAACAGCAATCTCACTGGCAGATCTATAAATAATGACTTAATTTTGTCTTACGCATGTAAATAGAATGGAGGGTGTTAGAGATAAAATGAAAGGCGTACCCGGACCCAAAACAGCTGATATAACCGTGATAAGGATGACCGGCCGAGCGCTGATGAATGGCCTGTCCGTGCAGGACTATCAGATGTATTACTTGTTCCCAATCGGACTCAATTATTTAAAGTTTGACACGTGTAATAAAGTGAATTAAAAATGTTAGACACTTTCGCCCGGCTTAAGTAAAATTACATGTTAATTTATTTATTTTGAAATTATATACTGAAAGCTTTTCTTGACATCTGAAATACTAGTAATTGGACTGTCTTGAAATTAATTAAAATGGATAGTGTACAAAAGTGTCCAAAGTGCAAAGGACTGAAATAAAAAAGAATGAAATAATTTTTGTAATGTTTTTTCAGGTTGAATGTTAAGTTTTCTTCAATTTTTAGATGTGTGCAAGAACTTCAAGAAGTTAACAAAATAATTAAAAATGAAAATAAATAAATAAGTGAGTTCTATTTGTTTTTCTTTCTTTGATTAAAAATAAATAACAAACATAAATCAGTACTTTCGATGATAATTTAGGAAAATATCTGTACTTTGTTAATGTCGACCTCAATATTTGAAAAAAATAATCAATAATATTTGTACTCATAATATTACAAAGTTTACTAAAGTTACTACATGTACATGTAACTTTTTTATATGTAAATTATTAACCCCTATTTGAGATGTAAATAAAGAACTGAACTGACTTGAACTGAAATTATATTTAAGGATGCGTGTAAAATTTCATTTAGATTTCCCAAGGAAATAATTTTATTGGAGTCAATAGACATGATTATTTAATGTCTGTTGCTGACCATTACCGGACGATTGTACAGTTAAGGGATTATCGAAATCTGCCAAACAAGCCATAAATCCGAAATAAATCTCTGTTTTCCTGTTGACACCACTTTGTTGATTTGTTGATAAAACTGTCTCCAAACACAAAAACTCACAAACCTTTATCATCCGGGACATTTCCATTCTCGTCGTGGTTTTGTCTCATAGCTTTATTTATTTATTTATTTATTTATTTATTTATTTATTTATTTATTTATTTATTTATGTATTTATTTTTATTTTATCATTACTATTTGATTTAAATCTTTACATATGCATTTAGATGTGTTATCTCAATTTTTTTTAAATTTTAATAATTTAAAAAGTTTTTAAAACAAGGCCATCATTTTTAAAGAAATATTTGAACTATTTTAATTGCTTCTGTAAACAAATATTCTACAACTCTACAACTCTTTATTATCATATGACATAGAATTTTCAGTTACAAAAATTCACTAAGAAAACGCAAATCAAACATATTCAGGCTTCGTGGATGATTTTGCTTTTTTTCCCTTTTAGAGTCTATATGAAAACAAAAAGAACGTTTCTTTAAAAAAAGTTTTTTAACTCTTGTGTCTTGAATATGAAAAATTTCGTCATTTTAAAGAACGTTAAAAAATAAATTGGCATTTTCACTCTAGGTACTTTGATAAAAAAAATATTTTAGACCGTACATATTAAACTTCTAACGAGTAAAATTCGAGTATATTTTATAGAATATAAACAAAAATGAATAAGATTTAAGGAAACAGAATTATATTTCATTTTGCTCGTTTTACATTCAAGCATTATCAGTATTATTGTTTTAACATTTAAACTTCTGCAAAATATATCTTTATCACAATCACTTAAAATGTCTAAGTTAACTGAATTCCTAACTCAGATTAACTTTATTTTCATCACTAAGTTTAACTTTGCATAATCCTTAAATTTTCCTAAGATATGTCTTGGAACTTTCTAAATAAGAATCTGAAAAGAATTCTTAATCTTCCCCCGCAAGTAAAGGTTAAATTGTAAGTCATTGTGAATAAACAAGTTTAAAATTGGATACAGGTGCTATGCATTTATGTATCAATTTAAACTTCAATAGTTTACATGAAACTATCCCCGATAATTTCCAATCAGGGAGGGTGTATGACTTGTAAGGGTTTCCTTTCAAGTCTCGCAGATGAGGGATTATCTTTGTTACGGTTGTTTTTCTTCGGCGCGTTTCTTCCCTTCAACTCTAAAAGTAAATATTGTGAAACCAAAACGGATTTAACACCAAAACACATTCGTTTAGAAAGTTTATCAATTCCATCAAAACTTAAATCGCCATTGCAGACCCGTTGGTCCCTAATTAATTCTCTTGAATTGGAATGTTCTTCAGGTAATCATTTGGCTTGCAAACAAAATGGTCTCCGTGTAGAGTCGTATTTACACGAGTAACGGTAATATTGGTAATTGTATCGCGGCTTTGGCAGGGCCTACCTAGACTGGATCTTCTGCAGCACATTTCAAATGCTTCAGAAATATAAACTTGCTTGTCAGCGACCAATTAATCATTGAAACTGTCTAAACACCCCACAAAGTTTGGAGCTGGATATTAGTCGGGGGCGACCTGTTAACACTTGTACCTACGGAGAAGCCCAGTCCACTTCTTATCATCCAGAAGTTGTTCATCCGGGAACATTGTCAAGTCACAGGCTTTTCTGACCACTTGAAATAAAATAGATGAGTCTTTTTTAAAAAAGGTTTTTTGGATGTTTGTTTACTTATTTGTTTGTTTAAGATATAAACCTATGTTTAGAAAAACAATCTCACCAATGTACATTCGGAATATTCAAGGCTCTGACTTGAAAAAAATAGTTTGACTTAATTTTGTTTTTAACTACTGTGATTATATCAATTGTTTGTTCTGATTTTAGTTTTAAGAATTTTTTCACAAATTGCTTGCATACTGAATAGCTATAGTTCTAAAATATTTGAAACAGCCTCTACAATTAGAACTTCTATAACTGTATTCAATTATTCAAAGTTACAGATTGTTTTCATTGTGTAGAACAGATTGAATTAAAGGCTTCAAATTGACAAAGACCGATCTATTACTTCAGCAGAGGAATAATAACGAAGATCATATGGTTCTAATATGGGACTTGGTGTTTCTGCCAGAAACGTTGAGGTCTTCGATCAAAGCTGTACTGTCTTGTCAGAAGACACTGTATCGCGACCCGCCTTGTTTTTAATGGATGAACATTGTTATGCGTGTTACGAACAACTCGTTTGGATTAAAACATATTATTACAAGAATCACTGTATCTATCATTTCAGTCGACGGCAAAAAATAAACCTCTTTGATTCACATTTAAAATTATGTAAATTTTCCCTTCTTCTGGCATACGGAAAACCGAAACACAATGTCACAATGCGACAAAACGTCCCAGAAAGCAGTGTCTACGCAAGTTTTATTTCAATCGCAACATAATTTTAAATGCTAATTTCAGAAATTGGATACATATTACCCATCATAATGACACCGTGTAGGAAACCTGTTATAATGGATGTCTGTTTGGGTACATCGTTCTCTATAATTACACGTTAGCTCTTCAATTTCACATAATTATCATTCACATTCTTAACACGAGTAGCCAAATTTTAAACAAACAAGAAGCCAATGTCTTTAAATTCTGTCCCCCTCTCCCCCGGCTTCTATTTTACGATTCTCTTTACGTTTTATTTCGCGCTCCCAGCTCTATCGCGAATTAAATTACAGTCATGAAACAATAACCTCATAGTCTATCGAAGGTGGTCTAGAACTATTGTCAAAAAAGTAAACTGTCGTTAATATTAAATTTCAATATCATAGCATATGAGATTTCTGTTCACATTATTTGTACGGTGAATCTTCTATCTTATCAAGGGATCATCGTATATTAGAGTCGTATTAGCACATCATAAACTTTCCGGTTGGTGAATGAGCACAAAAGACACTAGCGGGCATTTGTTACCTTCATTAATCTTTATACACACCGATCTACAGAGATAAGCTTCGTAAACACATGTCGACACTAGGCCACGCCCACCCCAGGACCAAACTCAGGCCGACCGTTTTACAATTACGCAGGATAAAAATATGTTTTTTATTTTAATTTTTTTTTCATATACAGGGGTTAAATTCCTAAAGGATCGAGTAACCGAAGAAAAACTAATTGTTCATTCTGATACAGCGCCGAGATCCGCTTGCCAGATAAGGTTAAACTCACAACATGGTGTACCACCGTCAGCCTTCAAATTGCAAAACACCAGTCTAAGAGCAGAGGAGTTTTTACAGTGATCTTACAAGTTTTAAAGGCGTCAAAACATTGAATTTGAGTAAATATGTCAGTCTCAATATTTCTGAATTAAAATACCGGTATTCAGATTAGGAGTTGGATATGAATGATGGATAAAAGTTTTTAACCAGCGTTAAATTATAAATATATATTTTGCTAAATATTGATTTTTTTTAAACATATAGAATGAACAGTATATTTTTATGTTTATGAATGTATTATCAATACAAATATTAGAGTAAGTATACATTTTTTATTTCAGATAAATTAAACATTATATTATCTGAGATACAAAACCAAAAAAGGACTTCTTATATTTAGATATTTTGACATTAGCTACTTCCTTCAATTCTATGACCTTCTTCTTTTTCTTCTCCTTTAAATGAAGAAAATGATGTAGTTTTTTTTTTCTATTCAGACAATGTATGCTGAACCCAAGCCGAGTGGAAACCTTAGTTCCGGATCGCATTACAGCATCGCTACATGGAGACTTATTGTACGCTATGTAAACTAGCCAAAGCCCTGTTATTTATTTCTCAGGTTCGTGAGAAGAGGACACTGATACCTTTGTCAAGATCTCTGGCTAATTTGACACCTTTTTACATATAAAATAAAATACATAGTCGAAGCATGCTCGCCACAATTAACTAAACCATTTTAAAGCTGTGCTCTGTTGCTGTTAAACATGTATCTACATGGCTAAGTGTTGGGTCGAAATCTAAGCCTTATTTCTTTAGGGTGGTATACCGTTTGTTTCGTACAATGAATAATAAATGAGGTGTCATATGAATTAACTAACATACATTTGTAGGAACATATTTTAGAACATGATGTTCCCCATTTCTAGTTCGTGACTGCAATAAGAAAAAACTCGAGCAATTGTCTCACTTTTATGTAAAACCAGTCCTAGCTTTCACACACTTCATTCATAAAGTGGCATGAGAAACCGATTCAGCAAAAAGTGATGTATGTATATCAAAATGTAACGTTCTCAAAAGTGACGCAATGTTACAATAGATAGAACTTGGTCGACGTTGGCTGTACATTTGATTCACCTTTCTTCTTGTTTTGTTGCAATGATAATGAGGTATCGGCAATGAAATTTGGGTTTTTATTTTTGCTTTTATGCAGTGTATCTTGTCGCTACTTGTGCAGAATTATAAGAAGAAAGCTAAATTATAAATAAAAAATGATATAATATTATCAAAAATGAGAAATTAAAGACAATAAAGTAAAGAGTATTTAATACATTTAATATATTAAAATCTAAGCACAGGTTATACTCAATCCCGATCCATATTTATAAACGCAGTTACAAAAAGATTCCATTTTTTCCCCCTTTTTTGTAACAAAAGACATAAGACATTATACATGTATATACATGTTCAGAGAGAACACTAGGATGTGGATCTTAATATTTTAGAAGCACACCTCTTAGCTTGTGACCATGGATACCTATATCTGTGGAAAGAAATAATGGCATTAATGCTGTTTGCTAAAATTATTTATGAATCCTGTAGGTTTAAATAGTATAGTATGAATATTATTCATACACTTTTTGAAATTATTTTCCATGGTCGCTACTTGTCATATATAATTAAAGAAAGAAATAAGCTCTAAGAACTTATTTTTGATCTTTTTAGAACCATTTTAACAAGACCTTGGACTTTCGGTAGGACGTAACTATCTATTTCTTGCATCAGAACAAGTTATGAATGACGCTGGTTTCAAGTAAAATATACACAGATTGCGTAGTCTCAGCTCAAAATCCAAACAAATCTCTTCAAAGAGCCATGGCTGAGTGGCCAGCAATGAAATAGACTTGTAGGCATAGTCACATTGCTGTTTGACAGAACTACCCAAAGTCTAAGCTCATGTTAAAATGGTTCTATTTTCCAAAACACGATGCTTTACAAATATTTGTATATTTTTTACTTCTTAAAAGTCCATCATAATGAGAAACATACTAGCTTATTACAACTTTGAAAAAAAAAACTGCAATCTGAAAATTAACTGTACAAGATATCTAGACCTTGAATAACCGCAAATACATGATAATAAAACAAATGGAATACGCTACAGTCACTGAAATGTTACTCTTGAGAATGTGTTGAGACGCTGAATATGTCCAAAGTTACCTAACGAACACTGAGCAAAGGGAGCGGGAATATAATACAGAACAGTTCCTGATATATCATGTAAGATTTCTCTTTCCTCTTCTAACTCTAGACAATATATAAAGTACAAACACTTAGAGGTTTCATCACAGCGTTTTAATGAAGAAAAGAAATTCCAGCAGAAACACAAACAATATAATATCAGAAGTAGCGCGGTTTTAATAGTTCCAGGTCGTGTGTCCATTTCTAAAGGGGTTTCTGTTAATGTTTTATATACCAGACTTCAGATGGACATGTTTTACCTTAATTTGTGTATGACACATACGAGAGTTTTTATAGACACGGGGATAATATTGTTGACGTACACTGGCATTGAAACGTCCACATTACAAACCAAACGAGACAAATCAGAAACACGGATTTTGACCCTGGTAGTGGACATTTTGATACCTGCTCCAATCATTTATCATGTGCATCATTCAAAAAAGTGATTCGCATTTTTAAAGGGATAATGATCATAGAATATTATTTTGCTTTCCACATATAAAGTTTTCACAAGTTCAGTCTTCTTATATAGTAATAAGTAGGTTTTCAAATTATAAAACCAACCATATACTTAAAAGTTAGAAAATGATATATACTAGCAAGTGTTTCTATTACAGTCAGATTTTCGTGACTTCAGTCTTATAAAGTAATAAGTACGTTTTTAAAATGATTTATTAATTTAAAAAAATAAGACCAACCATATACTTTAAAGTTAGAAATGATAACTGTGCTATATACTGGCAAGTGATTCGATTACAGTTGGATCCGGATGTCAATAAAGTACTACAATCAAATACCAAGTCCTGGCCACCTGTCCCTGTGATTGTTTCCTGAAACAAGGACAGACGTTTTTTAACATGGTAATTTGAAATTCAACATGTTTTTTCCATACCAATTCAAGCTATTAGACCCTATACAAATGGTATATCAAATTCAAAGCAATCGGATTCCACTACTATTCCATCTAAATTTCCACAAATTTATGGACACCCTAAACATGGAAATCGCCGAACATATTGTCGACTCGAGCGGAGCCCAGTGTAAGACAACACGCTTGCTTGAACTCGCTTCATTAAAGAAACATAACTTCTCTACAATTACAATCGGCAATTTCCAAGGTAAATACAAATCTATACTGGCCTCTACTACTGTTTGAGCTCTAGATTTTTTTGTCAACCCGCCTTGTACAACTTGTGAAATCAGTCATTTGTATAATAACACGTTCCTTGAAGCAGATGATCTGTGGATGAATTTTTAATGACATTTCTTGGGTTGATATTCGATATTTCTACAAACCATATATCACAGACCCCACGAAATTCAACCGTAGGATGTAACCCCAATCCCATAATTATCAAGTAGTGCGCATAATATACTGCTGTAGACCCTCCCGGGGGCGCGAGAGGGGGCACGGCCGTGCTGGAAGGTCCCCGGAACAATCAGGGATAGCGAAATAGAATCGTCATGTCACAGGAAACTTGGATTCGTATGGCAGATTATGAGAAGAATAGGAGGACATAAGGCCAACAACAACCAACGTCAGGAATAACATCTTAAAAAGTTGGCCTCATTAGATTTTTTATTATAGATTTTTATCATTGCCATTTATTTACATGACATAATGTTAACGAATACATATGGTATCAAATGCACTTACGTAATTTATAGCAAAAAAATCAGAGTAAGTCCAAAGACCCAATTTGAATTTCAATTATGGCACCTGATCCTACCTCTAATTTTTGTAGAGGTCTGTGTTTGCTCTGCTCCTGTTTTTTGTATTTTTCCTTTGGACTTTTTGATTTAGAACACTGATCGTTATCGCCACATTTCATTTCACCAATAAAGAAATAGAAAATTATATCATAAATGTCGGATGCAGAAAATCATTTTTTTTTAAATTTAAAATGCCAGGTATCAATTTTAACCATTAAAAACAAATACTTTCTCGATGCAATTTATTTGAATTCATTTCTGCGCCATAAAGTAAACAATCTTACTTTCCAATTGCGTCATAACGGCAGTTTTTCTACAAGATATTGAATGAAAACATCGACTTTCTTTTGAAAGGTAGAATAAATTAATTATCCATTAATACACTCAGAAAACTATTTAGTCACCCTACTGTATATATGCAATAAGACCACACATCCAGATGTAAATTCCTGTGATCCAAGTAAGTATTTACTGTTTTGAATTTTAAACTTAGCTAGTTTAGACCAATATGTTACTGTATGGTAATTTTTACCAGCATACTTCGCATTGATATCCAATACGCCAGAGGTTATACTTCAAGGTGCTATGTCCAGGCAACCGATCTGTAGCGATCACTCTCACCGTTATTTTCATAAAATGAACTGGACGGAACAGACAGATCGAAAACATGCCACAGTCCATGAGGTTCCGCGGTATGGCTGTGTACATATAAATTGATTTGATTTTTAACTTGTCCGAATGAATCATTATGCAGTCTAGGAAATATTAAAATTAAAACAAATTCAGAATTTACTTGTACTACTATTTTTTATTTATTTATTCTTTTTTTGATAAGCACAATTACTCGTGAATATTTGTACATTTGATTTATATGTTATTGTAAAATGAAGTTAATATTCTACATGCAATGTGTATATTAATGAGATGTACATGTACTAGTATATGTCTCTTTGTTTAACAGGTTAGGAATCTCCCAAATGGGATATAATATCCTGATTGGGATATAATAATCCAAATGGGATATAAATTTAAAGTGCAAAAAACATAAATTTTTTACTTTGTAATTTAAAAAAAAATCCACAGAAATTCATAGCAAATGCAACAACTTTTGGTTATCGAGTTTTTTCTAAAATCCTGTAGTTTGTCAAATTGATCCCCAAGAAGTTTTGGATATATTGAGGAATCAATCTCTGCAACAGTGAGGTTACCAAAAAAAAACCTTGTCTACCAAAAGTTGTTAAATTTCGTCTAATCTAAAGCGGGTTTGACTTATTTTTTGCCAAGTAAATTTTTCTATTTTTTTTTTGCACTTCAAATTTATATACCATTTGGGATATTACATGTATATCCCAAACAGGCTATTATATCCCATATGGGAGATTGGTCCCAACCTGTTTAATAAAATCTTAATCTAAATTGCCTTTGTTGTTTGAGTAAATAGTAGGTCTGAAAAAAATTGGATGGACGACCCAGATTTTCCATCCGATTTTTTTTTTCAGACCGGAAGCTACAGACCTGTAGCTATGGATGATGATTTTATTATCAGAAAAGTAAACTATCCATGATTTTGAACTTTCAATCAAATCCAACCGATTGAAAAAATATCAATTTCTGATTTACAAAGATGGGAACTGTTTGTTTAATGAAATAGTAATGATAATGTGTGTACATGTCTCTAGTAACGACTTGAAAAAAGGACGAAACATGCAGGTATTGTGACAACAAAACCTGCTTACTAGTAGTCAAAGAAATGTTTACATGCATCTATAACGTACTTTCACTTATTTTATTGTAAAGGTTATGATACAAAGTACATTAAAAGTTCACGCATTTAAATTCAAACTCGTATTTTTTTTTCATTTAAAGCTTTAAGTGAAAAAAGAGCTATGATTAATATCATATTGTATATAGGCATCATGAGCGTGTTCAATTCATTTTAACAACTTCAACGAAAGAATTTCAAACCTTGTAAATGTCACATAACGTGATCATTTCTTCTAATTCAATCGTGATTAAGTATAAAACATTTTCAAAACCAATTTGATTGAAATGTACATTGGCGAAATGTTCTCAGACAATCTAAATTGTCTTAAACTAATAAAAAAAAAATCAAAAACACACATTTATGAAATATTGGACACAGATATGTAGAGACAAGTGGCAGCAAACATTTCTAATAAAAAGCAACGATTCTGACATGGATTTCTCTCTGCAATGGGGCCCTTGCTTTCAGTGAATGATGGATTATATAATCTGGTACGGTTCTGTTTATTCTGTGTGGAAAGAAATTCTCCGGCATTCCCGAATCCTCTTCACTTGTCTGAAGAGCAGGAAATCCCCGTGGATTACTGTAAAAATTTAGAAATTAAGTTTTTCATTCTGTGTTCTCACGGAATTTTAATTTGTGAGAGCTGGTGTAACAAAAGAAACAAATATGACAGGGGTACGTGTTAGCGATCTAAGCAGATGTTCGGGAATAGTTCCAGGGCTGGCTGGTTGACCGTTTCTGGATAACAAGAAAGCTATTCGTCAACACACGGATTTACTGTTCCCTAGGTTGTATACTATTAAACATCAATCATCGGGGAATAGAACTCGGCCGTTAGTGAATTAAAGGATTCGTGGGTTGAAATTGTCGAAATGTCAATACATTAGAAAAAATATCAAACAAAACTCGTTTTACACGGATACCACCACCCGTGCTTGTATCCAATAAAGTGGCCACAGAAACGCAGATGCAGAAACACGATCGGAGAGAAATACCTGTTTTCTTTCATTGAATGCTTTGTTGAGAACTTTCTGCTTTTTCTTCCTATCGTGTTACTATGCCCCTAATGTTTGTTCCTGTTCCACGAGTTTATATTTCTGGCATGCTTGTTTGCTCAATGTTGTATTGGATATGATAAATTGCCATACATATTTTAAAGTCACAGTTTAAATATTACAAATGATTGGCAGATATGTGTAAGTGACAATTCTCTTTTTTTACTTTAACCGTTTCCAGATACATAATCTATCTCGTGTTCCTACGAATGCCCATTTATTTTGGTCATGGACTAGATCGGACTTGGCAGGGGGGCAGGGCTGTTAAGCTGTACAAATTTTCTTGTTTAAGTTTGGGAATCAATTTTGACACTAAAGTACATCCGAGGAAGCGCCTCTCCAACACGCTCTTGTTCTGGTAAGACACTGGTTGTCGGAATCACCAACACGATCTTGACCCGTGTTGTGCGACAAAAACTTGAAGACAAACACAGATAAACATGTAACTCTGCCACCCGACTCGGCTGCCTTAGGACGGACAATCTCCCTTCAGAAGACCTGGCGTTACAATGGGAGATCCCAGTGCCGTGAGGCATCCAGTCATTATTTCCAGGTGGCTGGGGTCATTTCCAAATATGAGAAAAATGAAGATATTTGAAAAATTAAAGTTTACGTCCCGGCAGAAGCCTCGATAAGGGTCCCCATGCAATGTTGGATAGGCGAGATTAAGACGGGTATAAACGATTACCTCTTGGCCTGCCAATGTGACACTTGGGCACATCAAGAGATGATTCAAACACGAGCTATTTAAAATTTATGATTAAAAGGTCGAAGAGACAACGATAGAACATGCAACATAATTTCTGACTTCCTACCAATATTAAATTTTCTGAACGACTAATGATAGGTCTTTCTAATTGGTATCTGGAGGGTGAGGTAATTACAGTGTTACACCCCGATCTTCTCGATTTTAGTAACCTACAATTTTTTTTCTGACAGTGCCTTTCTTCTTCAACAACTCTTCATAACTCAAAACAATCTGAAATATGTTGTGTGTCAGAAGTGATTCACCTCCTGAAAAACATCCCTATTCCTGGTAGCAGAAATATTGCTATCTCAGAGATCTAGTGGTGTGTAATCCATACCAAAAAAGCCAATTGGCTCTACTTGGCGGTGAAGAAGAATGGTTACTTTTCTTGAAACTGTGTACCTCAGAATAAAAAAATATACATTGCCAACATTTAATCATTTACATAAACGAGATAGTAGTTGTCAATTGTAAAATATATTGACAAGTTCCAAATTCAAATATTTAAAATTTGAAACCAAACATTTAAAACTTTATTAGAATATTTCAATGTCGATTAGTCGTTTAAGGTGAAAAAACAGCAAAAATAACCTGTTATAAGGCCGCCCTGATTTTATAAATTCGTTTGTGCCTAATTTTCCACCTTCTATTTTTTTGCAAACTAAAGTCTATTTATGAATGCAGAACTCTAGCCCATATAACAAAACATGTTTGCTACCGAGTTTAAATTTGGGACTGCTATGTGAATTAGCATTGTAGCTTTAATGCATCGGCATGTCCAGCTACCCAGTCTACACGGCGATTAATGTTTGTTTCTGTAATTATTGAATGATTAAGCATTATAGCAAGGATACAGGTGCGCTCTACAGTATTCTATTACCAACGGTTCCGTTCCTTAAAATAACAATAGGACATGTTTTGAATAATTGAATTAGAACTCCCGGACAATATCAATCAAATCTCTGACATATAGTTGTAAATTAGTGTTAATCTGCTGTTGAATAGGTAGGCATCACGTGTGGGCACATCGAGGAATTGTTTGAATTTTCTCATTTAATTTTGAGAGGCCATGTATTAAATACTAACATCAAAGAACACGCTTCCAAGATAATGTAGCTACATTTGTACAATGCTTCCAATTTCCAATTTCCAACCGTAGCGTAAGCGCACACAGTACGTGATAAATGATACAGGTAAGAAAAAGGTGAATCTATTATGTAACCATGAACACATTAAAGGTGGCAATTTCTCAGCTTGAATATATCAAAAAAAGGCACCTTGAAAGGTCTCACTACACAGATGAGGTCGTTCAACTCCAGGTTACAGGGAATTATAAAATATTCAATATATTTCCTCTCTTTTCCTTTTCTGTACTATAATAAAGTACCCGATATATTGCCTCTCCCTGTACTTTTCTGTACTATTATAAAGTACCCGATATATTGCCTCTTCCTGTACTTTTCTGTACTATAATAAAGTACCCGATATATTGCCTCTCTCTGTACTTCTCTGTACTATTATAAAGTACTCGATATATTGCCTCTCCCTGTACTTTTCTGTACTATAATAAAGTACCCTATATAGTGCCTCTCCCTGTACTTTTCTGTACTATAATAAAGTACCCGATATATTGCCTCTCCCTGTACTTTTCTGTACTATAATAAAGTACCCGATATATTGCCTCTCCCTGTACTTTTCTGTACTATTATAAAGTACCCGATATATTGCCTCTCCCTGTACTTTTCTGTACTATAATAAAGTACCCGAAATATTGCCTCTCCCTTACTTTTCTGTACTATAATAAAGTACCCGATATATTGCCTCTCCCTGTACTTTTCTGTACTATTATAAAGTACTCGATATATTGCCTCTCCCTGTACTTTTCTGTACTATAATAAAGTACCCGATATATTGCCTCTCCCTGTACTTTTCTGTACTATAATAAAGTACCCGATATATTGCCTCTCCCTGTACTTTTCTGTACTATAATAAAGTACCCGAAATATTGCCTCTCCCTTACTTTTCTGTACTATAATAAAGTACCCGATATATTGCCTCTCCCTGTACTTTTCTGTACTATTATAAAGTACCCGATATATTGCCTCTCCCTGTACTTTTCTGTACTATTATAAAGTACCCGATATATTGCCTCTCCCTGTACTTTTCTGTATTATTATAAAGTACTCGATATTGCCTCTCCCTGTACTTTTCTGTACTATAATGTAGTACTTTCCCTGTCCTGATCTGTACTATAAACAAGTACTTGTTATTTTTAAGGTTTGTTAATTTATGATGAAATAGAGGTCCAGAGGCCTCATCGCTCTCCTGAGCAACAAAAGCCAACAAAAGCTTTAGACTGTATTTAGAGTGTCAAATACAAAATAATTTCTAGATATTTAAAGTACAGTAATTATCTTGAATTTTAAAGACTTTCAAATATTTCTCAACGTATTCCTAAGATAAACGATGGTTTCAATTTTTAAGAATAAGATTTTTATAGATTTTTTTCTATAAATTCAACATCAGGTGGCCCTTCTTTACCCCTGGGATGAAGATTTGAACAAACTTAAGTCTACACTGCCTGAGGATGCTTCACCTAAAGTTACAGCTCTTCTGACCAAATGGTTTTTGAAAAGAAGATTTTAAAAGATTTTTCTCTATATGACTTGACTTAAAGCTTTTATCAATCCCATATGGAGCATATTATATATCTATGTAAAAATTTGACTCCCTGCTGTGGCCCGATCCTACCCCTAGGGATGATGATTTCAAGAAACTTGAATCTTCACTACCTGAGGATGCTGTAACCCGAGTTATAGCTTTTCTGGCCAAACGGTTTTGAGAAGATTTTAAAAGATTTATCTCTATATGTTCCTATGTAAAAAAAAAAAAAATTCGACTCCCCCCCTTTGTGGCCCCACCCTACCCCCGGGTTGACGATGATATGAACAAACGAAAAATCTACACAACCTGAGGATGCTCCCACACAAGGTTTAGCTTATCTGGCCAAATGGTTTTAAACAAGAAGATTTTCTCCATATATTCTTATGTCAAAATTTGACCGCTCGTTGTGGCCCTACCCTACCCCTGGGGATGATGGTTTGAACAAAATTGAATTACACTACCCGAAGATGCTTCAACCCAAGTTACAGATATTTTTAACAAATAGTTTTTGAAAAGAAGATTTTAAGAAAAGATTTTTCTCAATTGGATTTTTGAGATGGTTGACAGTTTGTTATTGTCATTTTTTATTGACATGGTCTTATGTAAAAATTCGACCCCCCATTGTGGCCCCGATCTTTCCCCGGGGATTATGGTTTGAACAAATTTGAATCTACACTACCTGAGGATGCTTACAGGAAAGTTACAGCTTGTCTGACCAACCGTTCTTTTAAAATCATTAAAGATTTTCTCTATATATTCGTAAGTAAAATTTCAATCCCCATTGTGGCCCAATCCTACCCCAGTGATCATGATTTGATCAAACTTGAATCTACACTACCTGAGGATGCTTCCAATCAAGTTACAGCTTTTCTGGCTAAATAGTATTCCACCAGAAGTTTTTGAAAGATTTTTCTCTATAAATTCCTATATAAAAATTTGACACCCCTCCCCCCATTTTGGCCCTATCCTACTCCTGGTGATCATGATTTTAACAAAATTGAATTGGCACTACCTTATGATGCTTCCACACATTTTCCAGCTTTTCTGGCCAATATAATAATAAGATAAGAAGAAGATTTTTGAAAAATACCAAAATTTTCAATAATTCAAAATTATCCCCCTTTTACGAGTGTGTGGTCCTTCCTTTCCACAAACATGAATCCACTTCACCCAATAATGCTTTGTGCCAAATTTAGTTAACATTGGCCCAGTGGTTTTGGAGAAGATGAGCTCAGGTAAGCTAAAAAGTATTTTGATATATTAAAATTACTATGGAAGTGTTGACATATTCTCTTTGAAACACATATCGAGTGTATCTCACTTATTTGATATGAAGAGCATTCCGTATATGAATTGTGTCTTTAAATAAATGATTCATCAAAAACCTGTTAATGTATTTAGTGCTTGGCCCTTTCTTTAATTATCGGTAGAAAAGGCTTGCAGTCTTAA
Source organism: Magallana nippona (assembly GCA_033439105.1). Lineage (NCBI taxonomy): Eukaryota > Metazoa > Mollusca > Bivalvia > Ostreida > Ostreidae > Magallana > Magallana nippona. The sequence continues at coordinate 4,099,175 of CM065922.1, forward strand.
TTACTCTGATGTAAACATATTTCATAACACTGTGCCGGATAATTTTGCCCGTGCTAAGGTGTTATTTTGCAAAAGGTTAAGATGCAGTTTCGTAAAAATCCATATACACTAAAGAATAGAATATTTCATAGAGAGTATAATTAAAACCAATTTTGATTTTAATATGTCTGACCTGACAGAGATATTTACCTTAAAAATTTATATCCTATGGGATAGTAATAAATTCCACAGGAGAAATAATTTTCCCACATATTTTGAAAATCCTTTAGAATTTTCAAAAAATCCTACAGGAGTTAAATTTCCTATCAGATAAAATATTTTCTATAGAAATCAAATTAAGACAGGTAGTTTTCCTATACGAAATCGGATTTTCAAATCCTATAGGAGTTTTTTTTCAAATCTTATCAAATCTCGTTAGATTTTTAATTTCAATAGAAAGTATTTTTACTCAGGTGGAAAATTCTAAAAATTCTGTAGGAAAATTGTTTTTTTCCTATGGGAAAAATTATTTTCCCTTATTTCATTTTAAAATGTAAATATCTCATTTGACAGATAAGATACAACAATAACAAAAGCGGTTATAAACTCTTTAGGCAATGTTCTATCATATGTCATATTTGAATTATTAAAAACGTCCACTGTTAATGCCACATTGGCAATGGCTTAATTATCCGGCACTGTGTTCCATGTAGTTGTGTATACTAATATATTAATATTATAAATCTTGTGTATTTAGAGGAAAGCGATTCCCACCTAAATGTTTACATCGCCAATGTTATAAATGCGTTATTGTAACTACATGTATATAAACGGGTACATTTAAAAATTAACTATTTCAAATCTACGATTACCGGTTAAGAAATCAATTTCTTCACACTTAATATAAAACTTTTACAGCAATTGATGTATTACATGTATTATATACACGTGCGACACTAAATTAAAACCTTCACTATGCCAGTGTATATCAGCTACTGCCTATTTTTACGAAATAAAGAATAAAATATTTCAACGTGTATTAGTTCTGAACTTAGTTGACACTAAAAATATCTTGATATATCATATATAGTATGTTTATTACTTATACCAAATGTTAGTACCTATTTTGAGTTAGGAATATATCTTTACTGTTGTTTTTAACTTTACTGCTATTTTGTCACTGGATTATTACTCTGGTTTCTTAAAGAGTATTAACAAAATTTTCGTTTGTATTTTCTTTCACACTTTAATTGATGCATAGATATGATATACAAGGTAACATACTTATATACTATTAAATACAAGGTAACATACTTATATACTATTACTTATTAGGTTTGTTACTGACTGTTTACAGGAATTTGTGGGGTCGGTAAAGTCCATAGAAGGCGAGGCGAAGCCGAGCCTTCTATGGACTTTACCGACCCCACAAATTCCTGTAAACAGTCAGTAGCAAACCTAATAAGTGTTTTGTTTTGTCGAGGACCTAAGTTTAATATGTAAACAATCAAAAGATAATATAAAAAGTAAATACATAGCTCAATTCTCTTGGGGTTTTTTCGTTCCTCGCCAGTCGTCTGCGGAAACCTGGATGCCATTGTAGGATTGTAATATTACACCACGGGCAAAGGGGGATCACTCTAAATATTTTGGGGCTTAAAAATTAAAGGTATGGTCGAACGTTTGTGTAAATAATCAGCTCAAATAACGTCACGTCCGCCATGTTGCCGTATAAATTTTGACGCTCGCCTTTTAAAGAAATGTAAGGCAATCACGTGACGCGTTTCATCCAATGACGTCGAGACATTCTAGTCCGAGGCAAAACAATATTAAATACAAGGTAACATACTTATATACTATTAAATCTCATCATTTCCTTGCATCTTACATTGATTGATTAGTAAAACCAAAAATCAATTTTTAAAATTTTTGTAAACTAAAATGTTTGTATTGGCACATTTTTCTTTTACATTTTGACCTCATATGATTAGATGATCAACAAAATTTGAAATCTTATTTTGTTTCAATCATGATATTTTTGTATATAAAATAATAAATGTTCACAACTTTAATTGTTATCTGTTTGAGAATTTTCACCAACACTACATCATTTATTAATATTAGTATCGACAATTTCGACTCTTTCATATATTAAAAGTAAACATGCTTAGATTGCTCCACAGAAGCAAATTATATACTGTATCACATTTTCATAAATCATTTTCAATTGTTTGAATCTCTTGTTAACAAAAGATTTGAACTTAACTTTGGTACTGCTTAGTACAGTGTAAAAGTACCAGAAGTTATCTTGAATCTTGTACGTACAACTATGTTCACATCTGAAAATAATTTATTATTACATTACAGTAGGATTTTTATCATTACTAGTTAAAGTGTTACCCTAGCTATATATGACTTTGGAACAGTTTCGTTCAAAAATTGGTTCAAATTACATAAGTAAAAAAGAGCAAATATATTTTTTCTTCTGTTTCAACAGAAAGCATTTTTTTTTTAAATTAAAACATTCCTAACATTATAGTTGAATAGCATTATGTGTTTATATTAAAAATTAAATTAACGCAAAAATACATCGTTTGTCAAAAAATCTCAATTTTCAGATAAAAGGCTCCAATCATAATATAATACCAATTTGGTACCATATTTTTATCATCAAAGATTTCATGTAAACTGTACTTTGCTTAAACGTTTCGAATATCTGTTTAATGTAGTAGGATTGTTTGTTTTACATGTTTACAGCCTGAATCACTGACTGAGAAACGTTTAACTAAAAACATTATTTATTTTCCTGTCTTTTGAAAAATCCTCTCCATAGACGTGAATGACAACATCGTTGCTGTTTATTGCTTTAAAAAATATCAATAAAAGGTCTTGTGATTTATGAACATTTAAGAAAAGATACAAAGTAGTATGAACATCAAACATTTTTAAAAACTTCTTCCTCTTGTGTGACCTGTTGCCTTATTACCATATCAACTAAATTTCCCTTTAAAATGAACAAATTGCACTTTTTTAAATATATATAAACATACATTGTTGGGCATTTGAAGTGAAATCAGTAAACAAACATTCTTGGCAACATCGACTCTGTAATCGTATAAAGATTATTTTGTTCCATTTTGTACGGAATGAAAGAATAAATTTTTGGTAGTTGTAAGTTTGAACTTGATTTTACTTATTTTTTCTAGCTCATCTTTCATAAAAAAATTAAATTGCTTCAACATCAATCAAGTTTCAATCAAGTATGTTGATAAATCTGTTTTAAAAATGTTCTTAAAACTATCTATTCAAACTACTTCAGTTTTTTGAGCTTTTTATTCTGACTTCACAGAATTTTTTGGGAAATCTAAAGTATCAAGACAATTTGAGATAGGGATGAACCGTCAAGTATCAGGGATGTATTATCCGTCATCCTGTTTTTTTTGAGAATTTATTCATTAACAACCTCTTTGATCATTTTATTTAGTTTGATAAATATGGGTTAAATCTCTGTACATACCAAAAGTAAATGTAGAACAATAGATCTTCGTTGTCTTCAAACAAAAGAAATAGGGATATTTAGTGTATAACTAACTTTACTCTAAATAAAAAAAACTTTCTATATCACTGTGTATTGTTTAATTATGTTATATTTTAAATAAAGAACCTAATTATATTATTATGCATTACCTTATTACTGATATAACGCCTCAAAAAGAATCGAGGATTTTTTAATTTAAAAAAATTGTAAATTCCTTTCAATAGAAATACGTAAAATTAAATTATTATATCATCGCAATGCAAAATGATAATTCATTACATAGGGATATCCACAGTATAATAAGGCAAACAACGGATAAATTTAAAATTTATAACATTGTGCAGGATAATCATGGCAATACAATGGTAGAATGTTTGCAGTTTTCAGGGGGGAAACATCATATTTGCCATTGCTTTAGGTGTTTCTAATCGAATATCTTACCTATCAGGTCAGACACACAATAAAATAGTGGGTTTTTGCTCTTAATATTTAGTCATTTGATATATTTGTATTTTTAAGAAACTGCATCTTAATTTGGTGCAAACATATACATATAGAGTATAACTTTACTCCAAGTTATCGTGAATTGCATGTGTAAAGATTCCATTGATTGACTAGTGCAGAATGCTATTTAAAAGCTGATAAGAAAGTTTTTAAACATTACTTTTGCATACAAATAAAAAAAATAATCTTGAAATAAAAATTTCAAGATCAAAATCTTACACGGTGATGTTCAATAATGAAAAGGCTGATCATCCAATATACTTGGTATAAAATTCAAAGAAGGACAACTCAATAATGATGTCCTAATGGTTTATAATTGTCGTTGTCCAGTTTTAATGCGTATACGAGAGTATAATGTAGAATAATGTTTTACATGGTTTGTACAACAGAATAAGATTTTGGTATGAAACCTATTAAAATGCAGTTTCATTGCAAATTTCGCGAAACTGTAACACATTTTTTTATTTTTCATGAGTTTAAAATTATCTTATATCTTATATCTTCGTATGAACAGTTTCTAAGGCGAGGCAAGCTACTGACAAACAAGTTGATAAAACCTATCAACAGGCTCGTTTGAAGTAATTTTTTCGTAAGTTCTATGGTCGATACAACGACCTTGTCAGCAAATACAATCAACCTCTGAGTCGCATGCTAACTGACGTTTTACATACTAATTGTTAGACCAAAATTTATCACCTAATTGTCTACGGACTTTTCCGTTTTTTCCCGATTACGACAAAGAGCACACGGTGGGTGTGACGGTCAGCAGAGGATGCTCACTCCTCCTAGGCACCTGATCCTACCTCCAATGTAATGGAGGTCCGTGTTGGCTCAAGGTTTGTATTTTGACCATCACAAACAAACCAAATCATCAACGTTTCGTTTTTTTTCCTATTATGACATTTTTCCCGATTTTGACATTTACCTCCATTATGACATGCCCAATTGTGACAAGGAGCACACGGCGGGTGCGACCGGTCAACAGAGGATGCTCACTCCTCCTAGGCATCTGATCCTACCTCTATCTTTTTGGAGGTCCGTGTTGCTCTGCTTTGAATTTGTATTTCGTTTTATGGATTTTTGAGATGGTTGACGGTTTGTTATTGTCATTTTTTCATACAGCAATTTTCATTCGTTTAAAGCAATGTTTCTAGAGTAAAAAATGAGTTTTTAAATATTTAATGGATATCTTAGATATTTGTATCATTCAAATAAAAAAAATACTACTGAGGGTATAGTTTGTTGAAAGTATGAAAGATTTACATATATTTGTTTGCATGAAAAGTTTCTTTGAATCAGTAATAACCAATACATCGGATCAGGCAGCTTATATTGGGCACCTACTCGGAAAATCAAGAGATCAAAAATAGATGGTTTAAAGTATTTCCAATATTCTATTACATGTATATCATATATATTTAAAATATATGGAAATTTTCAAAAACATTTCATCAATAAGTACATGTTTTTCAAAAATGCGTACACCTTAATACCAATTCTATGAAAGAATCAAAGGTTTATACAAGGGTCTGACCATGCATTGTCACCAATTTTCTTTATATTTCATGCATGGATACACTTAGATAAAAATCAAAATGACACTAAAAATTGGTTGATGTGGGTAACCGTAGCCATGTTTACTGAGATGAAAGATGTATAAAATTGCAAAATTTATCTACTTTATAGCCAAATAATAAGGATTTTACCACTAATTTAAGCTATCAAAGATGTTAAAAAACGTTATATTGTCACTTTTCATATTACAGAAGAAAATCTATGGAGACACTTTTACTTTTAAAATGTTACCATGGAAACCGCTAAACAATTAAAGAAATGATTTTTTAAATTCTTTATCAGCACAGATTGGTTACAATCAAAACTTTACATTCTCTTCAATGTCCTTACTATATACATGCAATTAAAAAAAATTGACACCCGTTGCTATGGTAACAAGGCCAAGAAATCGGGAAAATGAAGTACATGTAATTAAGATGATTTTGATTAGTTGCCATTTTTTATTTTTGTGAAAAACTGCCTATATTTTTCATTATATATCACAAGAATCATTGTTATAAAATGTCACAAAAGTGTTGTTGCTATAGAAATTGATGTAGCACAGAATATCACCCAAAAATTCTTACTTTTAAAACTCCACAGCAACGACAATAATCATGTTTTTTTTAAGACCTGCATTAGAGTTAAGAACGTTTTTGGTTTTCTTCAAAAATTTAATATTAAACATTTGTATTTAATATATATGAATAAGACTCATTCAAAAATGCCTCAAAACATTAGCATTTTATTTTTATTCAGCTTGATACTATAGCTACGATTCTCAATTTTCATTTTAAAATTTAATATTGCACAGTCATAAAAGTGGGTAAAAAAAACTCCAGGAATGTCATTTTAATTTCAAACTAAATGAAAAAAACGCAATTTTTGAAACTTCTCTTTAGGTACCACTTTTGAAAATATTTCTTCAGAGATTTTTTCTATAATTTAATGTCTTTTTTTTTCATGAAACATTCTACTCTGAAAACCCAAAGTTTTAGCCATTACTGATGGTGGAGTCTCAAATAAGCTTTAAAATACCATTTTTCCATTTTTACCACGCATATTAGACAACGGGATCACAAAGCAACGATTGAGTGGTGTACGGCATTTTTTTCTTTTCAAAGTGTCAAACTGGAAAGGGTAAAAAAAATTGGTGAGTATGCGTGGCAACCAAATTTTGATTCTAACATTAAATTGATCTTAAAAAGAATAAAGGTTGTTCAGAAAAAAGTATTTGATTAATTATTTTTGAAGTATAATACAATTATTTTATTTAAATACAATTTAAATGTAATTTAAAACGTTACAGTAAATAAACTGCAGTTCGTTTGTATTGTTTTGTGTATGGAGATAGAAATGCATTATTGAATATGGGAGTCACCGGATGTCAAAATAGGTCTTCAGAGTAAATTGTTTACCCAAGTCAAAATTCTTCGCTACAACATATAAGTATGTTAATTAAGGTCTTCCGTTTTCAACGGAAGACCTTGTACTGATTCTGTTTCTTATTATTATTTCTTATTCTTATTTTTCTTTTAGACGTTTTTTAAAACTCAAATATCTCGCTTCTTTGCTGTCCTATTACGTTCAAAATTTCAGGGTTCATTGGAAATTACAAATTCTCATCATCAACTGAAAATCATTGAAATCATCACCTCCGGTGCCGGTGCTTTTTTCAAAAAAATAAAGGCATTCCTGTGCACGCAAATGCTCTGAAAGCATCCATGGCATGTGTTTCAAAGTCATAAATCTTGAAAATAGATACTTTGAACGTTGTCCTCCGACTTTTGTTTTTACGATTTTTGCCATTTAAAGTTTCAAAAAATTAATTTAAATTTTATGTTTCAAAAAATGCTGATTTTTGGTCTTATTTTTGTCTCGTAACTTTTTAGTTTAAAATTTTTTCTGAACACAAAAAATGTGCAAAATATCAAGGGCTTTTACTTGACACTATTGAAAAAGGGTTGGCCCTTTAAATAAGGGGCCTAGAGCCCTTCAAAGTTTTTGCTTTATAACTCAAAAATGGTTAGTATTTTGATATAGCTGTCGCGGTAAAAGTTGTTTATTATGATGTTATTAATGTCGTTACAAAATTATTTTGTATCTGTATTGCGTAATATGAGTGTAAAAAGCTTGTCTTGTTAACATGTACCTCATTTTCATTTTGCAAGTAAACAAATAGCCTTTGTGCGCGCAACTGACATAAATTAACAACTGAAAGTGTACCAGCTTATACGGAATGATTTAATTCATTAGAGAAAGGTTTTTTTTTAAAGTATACATGTTTTACTTGGTTTTATATTTGGCCATTTCTATTTGGTCTTCTAGTGGAGAATCCTTAAGAAATAACGAGAATGAGAAAATATAAACAATCTTTTTCTTTTCTAGCGAAATACATAAACTGGATTTAAAAACATAACTTCTATGAAATATATTTTAGTCATTTTACTGCAAGCATTTCAAATCTACCTGGATTCTTAGTCGTGTGTGTAATTACGTAACGCATCCCTCGCCCACGGCCGAGGAAATCGGTCGCGGCCGGACTACCTAGCGGTCAGCGGTGATCTAATAACACAATTTAAGACTCGCGTCTTACATACATGGTTTTATTTAATTGCAAACACAAAGAATTGTTTGAATGTCGATTACATATAAAAGTTTATTTATCATTTAATTGATTTAATACGATAGAGTGTAAATCGGGAATTAGTAAAAGCATTATTAATCCCATGTTAAGCATAGTCAGACATATTTATCAGTGGTGAGTCTAAAATGTTCTAAAAACTGTAGAAATAATGTTTGAGATCAACAACAAAAAGATAAACCTGTTAATGATGAAATCTGTTTTAGTTTCAACTCTTTTAATAAAAGGTGTTCTTTGAGATATTGTCGATGTCATGAAATATTTATATTGTTTAAAATAAAAAATTTAATAAAACTGCAAACATTTTAAACCCAATGTGATTTGTGTATACGTTTACATAATCCATCCCTTGTAAATCCCGAGCGAGTGGACAAGCGATCTGCGGTAGTCTAATACATACGTCAGGCTTCGTGTGCTTCTACCCTATCACACATGTACATGTTTATTGATAAAATACAATACAACGCCGAAATTTTGGCCGGTTCATGTAAAATCGACAAGCGTTTTAAATTAAAGATTAATCTATTTACCCATAATTATCTCCGTTAATTACAGCTGAGATTTTAATGCATTCACAGGACAGACTTCAACACTTTTTAGGCGACATTCACACTCTGCCAGATCAATATGTCTTATGAATTAATATTTGGCGAACACAAATTAGTGTATTAGTGTATAAAATGTTACAAGTATTCTTATAAGTTGTACAAAATGAGAGAGAGAGAGAGAGAGAGAGAGAGAGAGAGAGAGAGAGAGAGAGAGAGAGAGAGAGAGAGAGAGAGAGAGAGAGAGCAAAATAGAATGTGAAAGCATTATTTAATTGAACAGGATCCAAACATGGAGAATTTTTTTAAAATACATTCCAAGCGTTTATTGTAAGGCAATTTAAAACCAAAGTTCCGTGTTGCAATGTTACATGTATGCGAGAGGGGCTCGCACGATAAAAAAAAAAAACTCGCTTATCGATGTCCGGAATTGAAGGATTCAGAGATTATTTTAAAAGCACGTGAATTATTTTTATATTCATGCCGTAAAAGAGAAACGGTAACATGATCGCTTTTGTAGTTTTTCTGTATGGTCGTTCGATTCATTGCTTTTACTGTTTATATCTTCCATTTCCATGGGAACGTGTGAATTTTAAACAAATTTTGTTAATATTCGAAGAGTACAAGATCTTTTAAAAACAATTGTATAGATTCGGGCAGTAGAAGATAGAGTAGCTGTCATATGAATGAAAATGCTATACAAATCTGTAGTTTCCGGAGATTTTCATTCGGGCGAACTTTACAAATCGAACTTTTGCGTATGCAGTGCATGCCCACTCGAATGGTTGATATTTTTCTCACCAAATTACTTTGATGTGTGTGTATGTTGTCTGATCAGCGCTTTTACTTTTTCCGCAAAATGAGCGAATGCGGAAATCGTGTAATAAATGTAAAACACGTGATCAACTACATGCTTCCAATTTCATACACTTTTAAAACTTTAAACTGAACAAAATCACATAGTCATGGAGTCCCGTGATCCTTCAGGTCAGGGCATAGTAAAAACGACGTCATTTGCGGTTCCAGAATTTTCCCGGACGCTTAATGGGTGGGGAAAGGGGGTCCGTGGGATAATGTTTGCCAGTATGTGCCCAAAGCCTACATGTACATGTATAATTAGTAAATTTTCTGGGTCAATTTAATAAGTTTGTTTAAATTTTTTTAGTTACCCACCCATCCGCCCCATCTAGATCCGCACATGGACGTCAACCAGTACTAATCATCGCCGAAAATTCGAAAATTTATTGAAATATGTCTAGGATCAGTGTACAAGCTACATTTACATAGATAAATTGACCACATATTTTCAAAACAGATTATTACTTGCATTTGATACTTTCCTAAAACACAAATGCAGCATTATACATTATGTATTAGATAACAATGCAAAAATACGTTTATCCAAGTCGTTTGTAACTCGGTTACTTGTGGACAGAACACTTGGTTATTTCCCCTTCTTACGTGGCAATGGGTACAAATCATAATTGATGATCATAATATCTATTCATATACATGTATAAATAGGGTCGACGTCCCACTCTGATGATGCCGTATAAAGATCAGAATGTCCCCCTGTTCGTGGCTCTCTGTCCGTCCGAATTACTTTTTCTAAGTATAATTTCTCTGTAATTGAGTCTGCCTACATTAAACTTACTTGCATGTAATTCTAATACTTCATCCACCTTTGAATTTGAGTGCCTTTGAATAAAGAGTGTGTAGTGAATTAAACCAAGTTTCTAGTAAAAGGTGAAGGTCAGGTGTCCAGACCATATATTCTCCGAAGTTGGCCGAATCTTGCTCCCACATTTATATAACTTACTTACATGTACCTCTGATACTTCAGATACAGAGATCCTTAAGCTAAAGGGAGTCCAGTGACCTTAAACAAAGTTTCTGGGTCAAATGTCAGGGCCATATTAGACCTGTGTGAAAAATCCTTGTCTAACCGTAATTATATTTTTTTCGATGATTCTGTCTGGCTCATATATTACTATAAAAAGTGCTTGTAAGTAAAAAAAAATGTACAGTGACCTTGAATCAAGATACATGTACTTTTTAAATTACATGGTCACATCACAGATCACTGTGTAAAGTTTCAATAAATTCTTAGTCAAAATTTAAGAATAAAAACAAAGTTGCATGCAAAGCTTTTCATTCTTATGTCCTTTATTTAAGCGGTTGGCTCCTTTGAGAGGGACACCATTTAAATGATGTCAGGTACATTGCAGTATAACTCAGATTGATTTTGCGAAAAAGGCCTTAAATGTCTAGGTAGAGAGTCAATGTCATAGTATACAACTTAATACACTGTAGTCTGGACCGTGTGTTCTCTCTCATGGCTAAAATCTAGATCATGCTTCACACAAACAGTGCTTGTCGTTTATGTGATCTTAAACTTAATTTATAATTTAAAGGTCAAGATCACAGTAGACATGTCTATTCTATGTTGTCTCCTTCTTGTGTCAAATCCGGTTTTAGTTTCACCAAAAGAAGTAAGAGGTGTGCTGTGACCTTGAACTATTTTTTTCAGTGAATATTTACGCAAAGTGCTTTTCAATATCTTGCTATTTAGAAGTTCAAGATCCCAATGATATATAGTTGTGAAAAACAAATAACAGATAAATCATAGATTGGATCTAAAATATTTTGATCGGTCAATCTCTTTGCGGCAAAAAAATGTATCATGATAAATATGGCATTTGCTGTTTATCAGTTGTTGATAAATTCGATCTTGATACATGTATTTCGTACACATTTTTAACGATTAATACACTGTCAAATGTACTAAAAACAGAAACTACGTGTTTTTCCTTGACCGAATTATTACTGGATTGGAATTGCTGTCCTCTTCAATAAGGGGCTGATGCATGATATCTATTTACTCATTTATAAGCACTAGTATAAAACATTATGACTATTATCACATTGACAATCTTTTTCGACACGAAGCTGCAACGGAAGACCTCATCGTTGCTTTGCAACGAGCTCGGCTCTAGTTGTAATTGTTCTGATATACATTCGTTCTTCTCTGAATTCGGGATTGCTTTGTAGAAATAACGACGGAAGATATGTTTTACTATCCTTGTCATCTATTGACAATTCCCAATTCCCACAACCTCTGACACTAATCCTCCACTTTAAGGTTATGTGCATATATGTATTCGTCAAGTCAATGAACATGCCCTGTTTGTCATTTTGCTTAGATAAAGAACTAAAGAAATTGCAAATCAAAGTTATAGAGCACGGAAAACTAAAGGTGACTTCAATGAGTTACAAGCTCCAAAAACAAATTCCTAATTTCATTGACGCTTTCTCAGTTGAAAGTCGCCTAGAAAAAGTGCCTCCGGTAAACACAACTAAACTTGCAAAATTCAAAATGCGAATCAAAGACTGAGGTTCCCTTAACGAAATATTCTTCCAAATACTTGTTGCAGCAAGTAACGACCTTAAATTTTCCAACTTATCAGAGGTCAAACTTCTTTCCATTGTTACAGAACCTACATCTTACCATTAATGACGATTTTAGTTGTTGGGAATACTGCTTTAGACTTCTTGATAGGAAAACCAATTGTTTTACAAATTAAAGCTGTTCAAAATTGAGAACATCTTGAAGACAATCTTGTGAATAAGGGGGCCCAATAAAATATAAATCATCTATCAAAAGAGACATCCCAGAAGCATTGTACTTTTAATTAGTTATTGTTCATTAGCCAGTGTAAAGCCGTAATGAGAGTTTCATACATTCGGAACTACTCGAGCTCGCACCCATTGGTAGGCATTTATCAAAATAAAAGTTACCTTCCCATTAAAACCAAGGAGATTATAATCACTTGGATGAATTGTTTCTAAACCCATCTTTAATATCCATATTAGCCATTAATCCATAAGGACCAAGCTGTGTGATTACCTGAGTGACATTCTCTATAGATTCATACTGAACTATAGAGTTAGATGTCGGAATGAAAGAGTTGACAGATGAATCTGGGAAATGATAAATCATAAATGATCATATAATCACCAGGAACTTTTTTTTAGGTACAAACCTAGAAGAGAACAAACAATATTGTCATATGGAATTGGAGGAAGCGGTTTAAAAATACGTCCTAATTTGAGTTCCTTGTTTAATTTTTCAACAACACAAATAATAATTGTTATTGATTGCGGTGTAATCGACACTAAGAGAGATGAAGGATACTAGTATTGACGTTACTGTTATTGCCATATAAAGTTGTCGTATCAAAAATCTCAAATGAAATTCATTAGACCAAATAGACACGGACGGAATGTAATAAATTCGTTACGAAATTCAAAAGTTTCGATTGTAAATATTTGATCATTATTTTTTAATCAGACATATACCGGTATATATATAAACAAAACTGGTGATAACCATGTTCAACATATTGATTAAACTTTGTGCGATTCTTTGTGACAGAAAAAAAAACTTAAGTTTATTTTTTGGATTGAATCGGAACCAGCCTGATAATGTAAATAATTAACAATCAAAAGGCGTTTACATCGATCACAAATGAGAAGATTCAGATTATGAAGGAAGAAATCATCGGAGCAACATAGACTAAGTATTACTTTTTTTCTTCTAATAATATTCCCTTCATAATATTTGATTTAATGTGACATCAGTGGACAGATTGATGCTTACAACAAGGGTTCTAAAGCCAATCTGTGTCTAGATGTGAATGTAATGTAAATTAATAATTTATTATTAGTTGATGCAGATAGACAATAAATAATATCTATCATAATGACAATTGTTTGAAAAAGAAATGTCTGGATTGAAAACCATTCGATAACTTATATAATCACATATTTAGTTCAATATACGGTGAAGATAAAATGGGGGGGGGGATTATATTACACTGTGTATTCTTACCCAACCTAACGTCATAATTAAACATTACGTAGGTTTAGGCAGTTGATTGACATATAATGAAAAAGTAAAATATAATGCAGTTGAAAAGTTTGGAGTTGTTAATGTAAAGCATTTAAATTTTTTTGAATAGATAAACATATGTTCGAAAACGACATGTTTGTTTGTTAATTTTCAAGGAATTTTTTTCCATGCGTAAAGTTGTTGACGTTTTGCAGTAAATTTGTTGTGCGGCTTACATTTATATTTTTTAAAGAAAAGATTGAGGTTTAACAAAAGACGTGGTAAAAATGTGATAAAAAGAATCTCTCATCTTTAAAAGATACTAAAGAACACAATTTTTAAATGCTTTATGCTATAGAAAGAAAATTATCAGTGTTAGATAAGCTTATTTGCATTTAAAATGTTTCATTGAAAAAACATATTTAGAAGCTCTAAAATTTAATTCACAGTATATAAAAAATTGGAGTGTTCATTTCTTGTTTCGTTATATAGCTATACATTATATACTATAAACCAACTTTAACTCGCATACGAAAAATTCGCGAGATTGACAGAGCCTCGTCGTCGCGAATATTACTCGCCGCGAAAATGTCCTTAAAATATCTCTGGTATATCAATTTCTATAGATAATCAACATTACAACCCGAAAATTAGTCACCGCGAAACCAAATTACTCCGCTAATTCGCGAAATAGAGTTGTCTAGAATAAAAGTTGGTTAACGGTTTTATGCTCGGTTCCCAGCAAGGGTATACCTTTTGTTAATTTGTCATTCAATGTTTATATTGACTAAGGTGGTCTGGGACATCTCAATATTGTGACATACATCCGATCAAAATAAACAATAACATGAAGCTTAATTTTATGATTTAAATTTTTTTCTTGCCCGAAATTGTTACCTAAAGGTTTAGCATAATGGGTTAGTGCATTTACTACGAATCTGTAACTCATGAGTTCGAATCCCACTGGGGCTTTGATAATTTTTACCTTTCCAAAAAAATTAAAAAACATATGTTTTGGTCAATAATTGTAAAATTTAAAACAGTGAAAATATTGTGACTATAATGTACTTTTATCCACATTGATATTGACAGATGTCCCATACCACCTTAATTATATTCTTTTTTTATCCATTTGTGTATTTTGAATTGTTTTTCACAATATTTAGTTTTAATTATTTATATCACCTAGTGGAAAATCGACGTGTTTGAATGCATCAGAAAGCAGAAAGAAAATATCACTTGATTTTATTAAACAATAAACATGTAATACAACTTATGTGCCATTTGACGCGAAACAAAAATATTGTATTCAATCTATAAGAACGATATTAACATCTACCTATTTTCTTCGCTATATCTAACTCGACTGTTGTTTGTATTGCTATAGTGACAAAACTGAATCTAGATCTTACCAGTGTTTTAATTATCTGCTTCCCTGGAACTCTCTAAAATGCTCTCAAACGAATACATAAACATGTATTATTAACTGACAACCACTTTTCGACCAGTAACCAAGACGTTAATTGGTTTTTGAATTTTTAATAAACATAATTTTATACCTTTGATGTTTACTATGCGTGTATAATTTTTGATTGATATTTTTTTTTTAGCTAAAACACGCACGATATGTATAATTTAATAATGAACATAGGGAGAGAGCAATCTAGGCTACAGAACTTGTGCTCGATCCCAATTGTATGTTAGTAAAATAAAATATGTTCAAATTAAATCAATGATTGAAAAAAGTTATCTATATACATGGAGAGATTTAAAGAGATTTGAAAATTTAAGGTGGCTCACTACACCTTGAAATAGTTTCTTAAATCAGCAGAAAATCACTTGATTATGATAGAAAGCATGATATGATGGTTATATATGTCAAATAGTCGACAAAATTTCAAAAATTTAGTTTAGTCAATATGATTAAAAGCCCCAGGCGGATTCGAACTCATTATCTGCGGTTCACAAGCCCGATACATTTTTTTTTAACTTTTTCAAGCCCGATACTTTAACCACTGAACTATATGGCGATATACAACCAAATCGATTGATACAAACAATTTAACAAAACATTTAAATCGCCATCTTGTGACGTAGTGTTTTAAAAAGTATAAGACAAGGTGAAGTGAGGTACCTTAAAGACTTAAGGTTTAGTAACACATGTGTGTTTTTTCTTTCTCGTAAAGTAAATGTAATTTCGCATTTCAGATGTCAATTATATGAAACAATGTATACTAAATACCAAAATCCATATTATATTAAATGTCTACCAGATTAAGCCAATTGGTTTTTTTTCATATAAAACAATTTGGTGTTGAGAAAGATACTATCACAATTAGTCTTTATCATTACAGAGAGAGAGAGAGAGAGAGAGAGAGAGAGAGAGAGAGAGAGAGTTATAATAATATGAATGTTGCATGTTTTAGTTGATTTACCTCTCTACATGTAATAAGGAAAAATGTGTTGCATTTGAGGCATTTGATATATTTGAATAACTGGTTATTTTTTCAAGATATGAAATCCATTTATGTATTAAAATTTTTTACTAAATCTATATATTAGTATGAATAAGAAAATGATGAAAAATTGAAATTTATGGGAAACTGTATCCGTTACTGGGTCAACTAAGGAATCTGGATTAACATAAGTTGGAAAAAATATGTAAATTACTGATCTAAAAAGGCTACACCTTTAAAAAGTGAGAGAAAAACAAGAAATTGCTAAATCTTTGAAAAACTTTTCCAAGGCAATCCAGTTTTTGAAGTACATAATAAATCAATAAACTCAATCAATATATGAAAATAACTTTTTTTTCTTTCATTGGAAATTCCTCATGATTTTTTAACTTTAGTTGATACTTACGCATGCAGAAGGCACGATGTTCATGAAGAATATTCTCTTATCAGCTGGCATTTGTTTTACCTGTGTTTTGGATGTTCTGTCCCAAGATGCCGAAATATTGCAAAGTGAGTATATTGTGTAGCGTTTATACAAGTTTGGGATTGATATTTTTTGCTTTGTAATAGAACGGGACCATATTGAATTTTATTTTCTGCGCATAGAGAATCATATTATGATATCATAATGACAAATTGATTACGAAATTGAGACTAAACGTTTGGCCACAATGTCATAAGAACTTAAAAGGACTAGATGATCGTGGCCATTTATAGACTACATTTATTTATTCAAGATGAAGAGCTCTGTATTAAGAAAATGTTCAAATTCCAAAACTAAAATATTCAAATGTGTTCATTAAATAATAGTATATGACCAAAAATTCTATATTTGAAATTTTCTGGTCGATCTGATGGTTAAGCATCTTTAATATCTTATGGAAGATGACAGCAACTAATTCTCAAATGATATGGGGTGTTAACAAACAGTGTTCAAATTCAAAAGTCCAAAGAAAAAATACAAAACAGGAGCAGAGCAAACACGGACCTCTTAAACAATTAGAGGTGGGATCAGGTGCCATGGAGGAGTGAGCACCCTCTGATGGCCGGTCACATCCGCCGTGTGCTCTTTGTCGTAATCGGGAAAAAACTCGGAAAAGTCCGTAGACAATTAGGTGATTAATTAGAATGAAAAATTGATAGTCCTGTTTTATCAACTTGTTTGTCAGTAGCTCGCCTCTCTTTTGAAACTGTTTATAAAAAGAGCATGCCCTTGCGTACCGAATTAACTGAGAGATAAAAACACCCTATGCAGGTGATGAAGGTATATTGCTACATAAGTAAGGAAAGTTGACTATAGAAAATTGAAGTCATCACGTTTATCATAAAGTTTTGTTGTTAGGTTACCATCAATGTCCATTGCAAGTAAAATATCCAAATATAAAACAGATGATGGAGACTATGTAGTATCTTTTATTTCAAGTTCACTGGGATATATCGAGTCGACGTTAGTATGGAAGTAACTATTGTTAATATATAATACGTCGTCGATATACCTGAATGTTGAGTTGAAGGCAACACGTACAAGTTTTTGAATAAATTCTACTTCCTATGAATACAAAACAAAACAAGAATAATGTATTGTCTGTAATTGTTTGGGGTTTTCTATTATATCCTATTATAGGATTCTCTTAACCTGATTTATTGCAGAATGATCACACGAATTATCTTTTAACTTTCCTCGTTCATTTGATTGATGTAATGATAATATTATTTTGTCTGTAATGTCTTTTTAATTTTTTTTGTTAGGGTGTTGGAAACGCATCGTTTTTCGATTTAAAAAAAGAATACAAATAAGTTTTAATTCGTATTTTACTTACGAGTCCATTTGTTCATGTTGGCAACTGAACTGTTTTCTGATTAGCACATAGATTGTTTTTGTCTCCTTATCAAGTTAGATGTTTAAAGACCGCTTTTTTTTTTTTACATAAATGTGTAAATACATGTATGTAAATGTCTAAGCGAAACACACCGTCACAATGCTGTCACTTTGGGGTTCTTAGTCTTCCTTTTTTCACCATTAGAGGTTTACATGTATGCATTTATGGAACAAGATACTCACCCCAACAATTTCTATTGTTTGTTATTCGACCTTCTTTACAGAATCAATGTGCATTTGCTTTGGTAAAAACAAATATGAGAATTACATATAAATATAGGTCGTTATGAGACCAATGCATTCATCGATAGAAGATAAATAAGCTCTCGTAGTTTCCAGACTCAAATTTCATTTATAATATGGACAGAACTGTGAAAATCGTGTTTTTAAAAATAATATAAAAACAGTAACAAAAATTAAGACATGACCTTATTGTCAATATTAGGAAACCCAGGACTTCTGTTTGGTCTTTAAGGAAATATATGATACCTCAGGCTGTTCCTGTTCATAATTCGCAAAAATCCACCAATATCTAACATCTCAATGTCTTTTCTTGCATCTATATGTTGGGTTTACCAATATCAACAGAATTAATGAGAAGTGTACATTCCCAAAACAAAACACTAAGCTGAAGAGTTTCAGAGTCACTAGGGTCATGTCTGTTCGGCAATGGTAAAGAATAGGCATTGAATGGTAAAACGCTGACCGCAGTCGCCAGTCGGCAACGTTCCAGAGACAAAGGCAACAAATCCGGCGTTACCAGTTTAACGGATAGCTCACTTTGCATCAGTAAAAGGCGCATCCATTTTGAAATTTTTGAATTGCTGCTGTTATTGTTGTGTTTTCCTAGAGTCCTTAACAAAAATCATATCTTATATAATCTATATTATTTCCAATAATTTAATTTTTTGTAAAGGACACTAGGCATCACTTCAGTTAAGTAAACATTTTGGTAAGAAAACCCTTAAGTGTTTAATTATGTGAAAACCGTCTAACGAAATGATAAGCAGTGAACTAAAGGTTTTATCAACGTATCAATCTAAATAATGCCCAGAGACATTTTTCACATGTGGATTGACATTTGTCAATATTTTAGTTATTTAGAATATTAAATCTTTAGTTTTAGATTTTTTAATATATCTTCATAAAAAGGAGTTTTTCTAGGTTGGATTTTCATATACAAAGTATTTATGTTCTGCTTATCTTCTGTCTTCTTCTTCAACAGTTTCTGCCGAGTCCTGTCGATTTGAGATTCACACAAGTATTCTAACCTGGAACAAGGCTCTTCAAGCCTGCCAGCAGAGAAACATGACTCTAGCCAGCCTGTCAGACACGGACGAGGTCAAATCTCTGTCCACTCTCGTGAAGCAGGCCGACACGATGTATTCTAATCAATATTCTCTAGAAAAAAGGTAAAGAATATTTAAACATGAAGAAAAAAACCCAGATTTACACTTGTAGAATGTACTGAGGTCATTAATAACAATACTAAAGAAAAATGTTTAAGGCCATATCTAAGGATCGCAAAAACCATATACAAAAATGTTCCCACTTTGTAAAGATCTATAATGTTATTGAAGCTACAGTACATTTGTAATTTTTTTAATGATAATGATAACAGATTTTAATTAAAAAATGTTCCTTGACAAATGAATGTGATCAGATCTTGTATCCATGTTCAGTCTGTTTTAAAGAATAAAGTACTTAGTTTAATCATTCTAATCCTGTCGTATGGCTGTTTATCATGGTGTTCTCAATTCTGATTTTGATAGCAAGGCACTACTCAAATCATTGAAAACTCAAAGCCAGTCGATGAGAAATATGGTAATGAACATATCAATCGATCAGACTGTCGCCCAATTGACAATTTCTTTATTCTGGTAACTGCAAAATTTACAGTTCTGAGAAAAATCCAATAAACAATGATCAATAATTACATATAATACATGCGTTGAATGTGAAAAAAGCACGTAGACTTGATAATTAACCTAGAAATCTAACTTTTTCCATTATAGTTTTAATGAATTAACACAGATTATTCAATAACTTTTGTTGCTAATATTAAATAGTTGTAATAATTTGTAAACATTTGGTTGTGTGTAGTAATATAAAGGTATGTATAACACTCTTTTATCGTTAACCGTTACATATGTACAATGAAATAAATAATAAAATTAATCTTCTATCTTATTACCGTACATATCATGGTACATTTACGGTTTTCACGAGCTATATCATTCAGTCTACTTCTTTCTATAAGCAATTTTGCATTACCAGTTCTAAAAGTACAAAAAAATCGTATATTTCATAGGCAGATCCAATAATTGTTGATCGAAGAATATGAAAAAATTGTATAATTAATACCTTTTGATAAATTATACATCTCACTAATTTATGATTGCTTATTAAGCCACTGGATACTAGTATTTACATTTAGTTATTACAAAATAAAAGATAGACCATAACTATTCAATATCTTAACACTAGATTAACACTTAACTAAATTGGCTGTATACTATCTCGATCTCTTAGATGCCATATATGGACTGTCTTCGTATAAGTAGAAGTAAAAGATTTGGCTCCTGGGTGCCGGGGAAGGGGGGTGGGCTAAAACATCACTAAACTGTAAAAAAAAAAAGTGTACCAGTAGGAAAAACGAAACAAAGAACCGACAAGTTACAATATTTGCTTTGAATTGAAAACTTATTTACAATTATATTGTCCTCACTTTGCTGAAAAAAAATATCATATGCATATATCTTATTGTTTCTCAAACACATATAACTTCATATACATACAAGTTGTATGTTTTTCATTACGCTTTTTTATTCAAATATTTATCGAGTATTTACTCTTAACAATTCAAAGTTTTCATGCTGTGATGTAATCAATAGGAATGTCTTGCAAGTTATATCTGGTAAAGCTGGGTAAATACAGCCAACTGGATTACATGACTAAATATGGCCAACTGGATTACATGACTAAATATAGCCAACTGCATTACATGACTAAATATGGCCAACTGGATTACATGACTAAATATGGCCAACTGGATTACATGACTAAATATAGCCAACTGGATTACATGACTAAATATGGCCAACTGGATTACATGACTAAATATAGCCAACTGGATTACATGACTAAATATGGCCAACTGCATTACATGACTAAATAATGGCAAACTTTATTACATGACTAGATATGACCAACTGCATTACATGACTAATAATGGTAAACTTTATACATGACTAAATATGACCAACTCCCATACAGGATTAAATATAGCCAACTGTAATTGTGCAATTGTTTCAACTAAATAATTCACAGAATTATTTCAATTAAGTCCGTGCAAATTTCATTAATTGTATGTTTTTTATATTCTCAAGTTTTCGTTTTTCAGTAAGTATTGGATGGGGCTTTTAAAGGGGTACTCGGAGTATTCCTGGGCGGATTGCATCGTTAATACCGAAGTAACAAACAGGTTTACTGATATAACCACATATACCGACACACGCGGATGTGGCTACATCGATTCGGGGGCGACTGTAAGCATCAACCCTTGTGATGATGAGAAAGGTTTCATATGCGAGTATCCAGCAGGTAAGGAGACAGTGAAAACAGTGGGCTGCGACTATTTCATAGTTCATAATGATTAACAAACTGATATATCAGTAAATCATTACAATTCTTCATATTTATACTTCTAGGAAGTGGCGCTTGTTATACAACATTTTCAACAACGATTAACACCATGCACTATGATCAAACCACTGCTCTGGCGTATTCGAACTGTGCAAGTGAATGTTTGAAGAGCGACTCTTGTGTTGGAGTGTATGTAACAGCACAAGACTCGTGCGTATTGTTAAGTTACAACACTGGTTTATTCAATTCTTTAGCAGATACTCAGATCCAAGCGACGCATTTATATCATCGAAGTAAGTTTTTCATTTCAACCTTCTATAGACTCAATTATTTATATTTAAGTTTTGTTTCGATACTTCAAATATCACATATCATTTACAGATACCTTTATTGACGCAACAGATTTGTGCATATCATTATCATAATATTCCATTATAACTATAAGAAAAACTAAAAGTTGTTTATTTACAGGACTTCTTTATCACTCCACATACCAACCTTTCAATGATCTCAATGACATGTCCCATTGCTATTCTCCTCCAGCAGTGATCGATACGACGACACTAGAAGAGCAGACAACGGTGAGCAGCAGCTATTTAAGCGTATCTCTTTCTCTTTGAAAAAGATCTAGATAAAATTTGAGATCAAATTTTTAATTGTTTATTTTTAATGTATAGTATGGTGGAGGATTTTGTTTTAAATAATTGGCTAAAATTCACATGTTAAAAGTTTATTTACAAGCGAGATACAGAGGTTAGAACTCATTGTTAGTAAACAAAGCTGGTGTCTTGTTTCGTTTATAAATGATAAACTGCGAAGAAAATAGCATAACGTTAACAAAATGACTTTTGGCAACAAGAAAAACTGACTCATTGTGTTCATAAATATTATAACCAATAAAAAACAAGATCAGATTGAAATTTACAGCAATACAACACGTGTAAACAATAACAAGATTCGAGCTTTGTTATCAATACAAAGAATTCAGACCTCGTTTGTTATTTTATATTGGAGATTCAAATTTTGATGAAGCATTTAAAATACCTTAATTAATTTAAACATGGAAAATTCACATACATATTTGTTATAATTAATAGCAAATTATTGTGAGCTCTGTATCTCGTTTATAACTTAAAACGATAAACACTCAAATTGTGGTTGACTAATAGAAATGCTTTACTAAAGTATTGTAATCATTAAAAACGGATAGATAAGACCCAAATCGTGACCATGTCCCTTTAACATAATTATAACAATCAAGAAAAGACTCAAAGTGTTCGTTGTGTATGCATAGGGGGAAGAAATAAATCCAACGACCTCCTTGAAACCAACGAGTGACCCTCCATACACAACAAATGATGTCCTCGAAGGTACTAAAAACGATAGTAGTACTAAAAACGACAACGTGACCACTGAGAGTACCACTGATTATACAAATAGTCATAGCGACAGGGACGGGAGTGGTAGTCAAAACGATCACGTGACCATTAATAGTAATACTGTTGTAACAAATAATCATAGCGACACGGAAGGGAGTGGTAGTTCACCTGATCACTTGACCACTAATAGTATTTATGATGCAACAGATAATCAAAGCTACACAGAAGGAAGTGGTGACCATCACTTTAATTCAAATGAAATCAGCACATTTAGCAACAATTTCTTCGCCAGTAACATTTCAGACGAGACTGTAAGTATTGTTACAATCTACAGCTCTTATGGAATAGATACCTATATCGACCAAACAGACAGCGTCAATGATGGAACTAATATATTCACCGACCAAGGTGTTACCACAAGTAGTTATGATACAAACACTTTGAGCTCTACCAGCGAAATAGTATTCATCAGTAGTTCCGGTGTCACAAATAACTTTGACAACCAGGCTTCCATAGGAATGATAAGTGCAACCACTGACACTTCAGTGGTAGAAGTAACTACTTTAAGCATCCAAGACACAACTTACAACACCAGCACCGATCATACGTATTCATATGGGAACTCATCACACGGACCTAGTGCACAATTAACGTATCCTCTGGAGAATTCAACGCTTTGTGAATGTATTTGCAGAGAATCAGACGAAACACTGAAAGATAAGTTAGAGAGAATTACTTCTGAGTTGGCCATGGATAAGAGATCTCTTTCTCAGGCGGTTAAAAAGAGAGTGTCTGCTAGCGATCCGAGGCCCAGTGCCCGGTACGTTGGGTACTTCGGTGTAGCCATCATTTTAATCTTTGTTGGTACAGTTGTTTGCTTCGATATTCCAAGATTTGTTGTGTTTGTTCGAGGGTTGCATGACAAATATAAACAGAAAACAGAAACAGTATGAACAGGCGTTTTTTATTCAAAATGCATTGTTGTCAATATTTGTGCGAAGAAACAAAACTGCTATCTTAGATGTTTAAGTATGCATGACTTTATCCAATTTTATAGACATACAAATGAAAAGGAAACTATAATTACACTTCTGTTTTTTTAATATATACAACTCATCAAGTATCGTCATACTGTAGTGAATTGCAATTTTTGGACTCGTTTTGTATACAAGTCTTAATAGTTGTTGCAACAGTTAGAAATGTGTAGCAGGGTTTCAAGACAGGGATACAGCTATTATTACGTTGATGTTCCCAAGGCTGTGATTGTTGTACCTTCTTTTGACAACATTTTGAATAATCTGGATTCTGGAAGGTAAAATTAATCAAAAGCATCTCTGGCTTTTAATTTATTTTAAAATAAAGAGAAACGCTTTATGGAAATAGGAATTAAATATAGTAAACTGAAAATGACTGATACAGTGAAACTGTAGATCATTGGAATCACAGCACTGTAAATGCAAATGAACAGTTCGTTGTAGAACCAGTATGGTAATACTGTATCCTCTGAGATAATAACCGGGCTCCAAGGATGGGGCAAATATCGCTCATAAATAATCTTCAGACATGAAGAATTTAAATTATCATTTAGGGAGCAGTTTTAAATTCGTATCATAGTCATATATTTCGTGTCTTTATTGTATATTTAACGATTTATTACAATATTTGTCGGCTTACCTCACATCCTCAGACACTTATGAAATAAAACCCGAAGAAGTACTTAAATGTTGATCGTTATTTTGATACATGTAGTTTCCAATATTTTGTTCATTAAAAATGCATTTCAACCACCGATGAATAATTATTTCAAAAGTGGTCGTTATTTCTAATTATTTCACAGTCTCATGTGTAAGAATTTGGATTTTTTTGGTTTAAGACTTTTTGCGAAAGACGACGCAGACACAAACTTACACTCATGTACAAAATACTTAATAGTTATACTCCTGATTATTTATATGATATGGTTAGGCAACTTTTACCAGTTACGCATTGCCTTACGCAATAGTTTGTATCATATACCAATTACTATAGTCTGTCCCAAGATATCTATGCAGAACATTTGGACGATTTTTGATAAAAATACAAATACCTGTAAAAGAAATGCAATTGATGTATATAGATGTAAGGGAAAATATCCAAGATAATTTCATCCACACATTATCATTTTTCACTCGGAAAAATTCACAGGAACGAAAACAGATTTCTTACGGAGATTTATAACGGGAAATGTTTACATCTTTTCTCCATTCGGAATTTACTCGGAATACCTCGCACTATTTTTCAACGTTATCATCCGAGTCTGTTGCAATACAAAATCCCCGTTTACATCACATTTTTTAGCCGTGTATTGAAACCTGGTAATCTTGGAAATTTTTCATACTTTTGAATGAACATCATGTGAATCCTGAGGTAATTATAAATATCGAGTAAATAAGCAAAATGTGAATCGAGGATATCTTCGGACAGAGTACAGACCAGTTGCATACTATAAAAGCTTTTTACAATCAATAATTAAGTTATGGAACAAATTGCCAGATAGCCTGAAATCTATTAAAAGTGTAGCAAACTTTAAGCAAAGCATGAAAAACAGAAGTCCTGAGGATAAAACAAAATCCAAATTATACAGCTATCATAATGGTCAAATACACCTAAATATATTCCATTGTCAGCTTAGAAACTTTTCAAGTAATCTTAATGCCGATTTGTTAAATTGTTAATTGATTCAGCTAAATGTTGTAAATGTGGTTACTCTTGTGAAGACTATGCTCATTTGTTTTTGCAATGTTATAATTCTGCCAGAAAAGCTTTGATTGATATATGAATAATCATTGCATTCCAATAGATTTTAATATTGTACTATTTGGCTACAACTGTCTATCCCATGGGGAAAATAAGTTATATTTTGATTAAATTCATCATTTTATAAAAATAAAACAGAATTTAGAATGTACAATTGTATTATGCAACAATATATGTGCTTTTATGTAACTAAAACGTACATGTACTCATAATATTGCTGAGCCTACTTAACATTTTTTTTTTCTTTGTGTGTGTGGGGGTTTTTTTTTGGGGGGGGGGGGTGAGTTTGGGGTTCCATTTTTCAATTTCTCCATTATTTCCTCCTTTTGTTTTCTAACTGTGACTGATTGTTATTCTTCATTTCATTTTTATTCCACTCTTCTACATTCTGTAATGTCTTTATAGATTGGTTTAAAACTACAAACATACATGTATATTATTTTTCTGTACCTTGATCTTTATTGGAAAGAACTAATCTAGGCACTTTGCCTGCTGTTTGATCCATATTCACTTTATATACTTATGTGTATATTATTTAATAAAATACTTCTTAAACTATAAGAATTTTGAAACTTGTATTACATGCCTTAATTATTTGCAAATGGTTGGATCCTGATAAGTGATTATTTCGTACAAAGCAAAACACTTTTGTCTGGCGTTTCTATTTTATTGACCACTTTAAAGAAGTGTAGAAATATAACTAGATATTTTAAAGTACCCTTGCCTTCCATCTTTTAGGAATTTCTTTCTTTACAATGACCTTGTCTGAGTTATTATTAATTGAGTCTAAAATAAGACGACTTCGATAAGGCTAAGACAGATGATGAATTGAACACTTCCAGTGGTACAGAAAACCGACATACACATGAACGGGCGGTATCGGTCAACAAACAACACTGTATTCACAAACGCCTCCTTAATCTCAATTAAAGTTTAACTTTACAAAAAAAGCCTTATCTTTCTGTGGGCATGTATAAACTTTAAAGCAACGCGAACATTCAAATTAGTTCTATCCCTTGGCAAAAGCTCCTACAGAAATGGCGATGAAACTGTTCCTCTTAGTTGCGGTATCCATGCCTTCCGCGCTGGGATTCTATTCTACGCAGGAAAGCGGCAAAATAGGAGACTACAGCCATCAGAGTATCACTGAACGCGCCATGTATGAATCCGCCGCCGTTTTTATCCGGACGTACATTAACGCTGGGAATAAGTACGCTTCGCGGAGCGGCGTCGACGTCACTGTGGACTTTATCAGGGGAGGTAAGTTACTCATAGATTACCTTGACAAATTGTAAATAGGAATATTAGTATCATAAAAAACGGCTATATAATTTTTTTATATGAGGGATTTAAATCTATATTCAATTGAATAAACGCTCATTTGTGCATTAAATTTGTTTTTCTTTAAACAATTTACTTTTACGTTACGACGCAGACTTATAATCAATATCTAAAAGCTTTGGCTTTTGCACTTTTTAATATGAAATTACTGATTTATGACTTTTCATTCTATATTATAATATAATCAATGTTGCCCGAAAACACAGTCAACATTTGTTTTGTTATATGAAGAAACAAACCAAAATTTAAGAAAGGATTTGAAAACAGATCGGCGTAATTTTCTCAGCTCAACATAGAATTCACGAATTCAATTTTGCGCAAAGCTCATTTCCAAAATATCGCCAGCATCAAACGGTCACTTGTGATATTCCGCCGTCCGTAGGAATGAAGTTACAGATGTTCTACCTGATTTTACTTCACAGTTATTCGCAATTTCTTATATCCGTTATGACAGCAAACCGTCGCATTGCGCTTCCGTTGTTTACTTGCCTTGACTGATTGCTTATTATGACGTCACCTTGTTTTGGAGTCGCGAAGAGTTATTTATCACATGTTTATGTCACCGTTTACGAATCAACAAATCAGAAGCGATTAATTGAAATAGAGGGAATATTCTCTAGATATTATCCCTAGTCGGTCAATATTTAAAAAAATATTGACCGGTCAATATTTTTCGGACGAGCTAATATTACAATTATTGACTGAGAATATAATACTGAATATAACAATATAAAATAACTACAACGTATATATTGATTTTCTGAGACAGCTTAGAAATAGCTGGAACACTCGATTAAAAACACCATTATTACACATGGCATCGCAATTTGAATTATTTATATTACGGAAAAAGGGATGAAATGGAACGACGTTCTTACTTTGACTTATTTATCCTTTACTTTATTGCAAAAAAATATGTCTTTCATGCTTACCATAGAAACCTGTTAAACGATTGTTTGATTGCATTCGCGTATAATGTCAGCACATTTATAGAAAAGCAAACGTTTTTGGCAAAAAAAAGAAAAAATGTGAGTGAGAGTGAAAGACTCAGAAATAAAGACACACTTTTAGTTACATGCAACACGGTCAATTGTAAGAAAACGTTTTGTAACTTGCTGTGATATTTAGTCGTTGGTTTCTTTCCCTCTAACCTTAGGATTTTTCTGTGGTATTTGAATTGTTGGAATATTGATTTTCAAAAGTACAAAATTGTTTAATTCCATTAGTAGGTAGTGAATAATTTAAAACTCCTGTCATTTATTAAGTAGCGCCAGCATTAGGGTCGCATGATATATGCTCTAACATTTTTCAACCAATTAACAGTTTTTTTATTAATTTTTTTAATTTTAATGGAAAAAAATAAAACTATCGTTAAAAAATTGGAGAGCAACTGCTGGAGTGGAAGAGCACCAGATCTAACTATTGGATGTTCGACACGAACTTGTCGTATGCGGACCTATGTACTCCCGTTTGTCTCTATACTGAAAATCTGCTAGCTCCGGATGTGGTTTCTTAATAAAACATATCCGTCCTCTATTTCAGTATACAAAACATAATACTATAACCTGACCATCGTCTAGGTAAACGCCCATTTATTCACAGGCGTTAAACCGCTAATTGTTATGTAATTGCATTAACTCTATAAGTGTCACACACACATATGTGAACTTTCAATCCTGAATTTCTAATAAGTATATTTCCTAAAGATACATTTGATTACTTTGATGTTCTATTTCTCTGTTACAGTTAAGACGTTTGATAAATATTAATTTACATTCTATCACATCCGGTCAGGAGGAATTTCACGAGAATTAAGACAAGTAAATAATGTTAATTTACCAACAAGCTAAAACTATAGAAAATGTTCGCAACATGTAAAATGTACATTTTACATGGTGATAATACCCTCTTGTCCCTAAAGGATTCTCCGAATCCGTGAAAATTAAAAGAAGAACCATATACAAATATATTGTAGTAATGAAAGAACCTAAAGCGAGAAAAAAAATGCAAATTAAACAAGTTATTTGAAGATAAAAAAGAAGGAGGCGATATTTTGGTTAACAACGACTGAGTAACGGAAAAAAAATATGGAACGATTGGAGTGCAAAAATAAAAAGTAAAAATATGCATACAACTATAAATGATGGATATTATTAAAATATTGCTCATAATCAGTTTCCAAAGAATTGTTCAATTAAAGCTGATTTCCAATTGTGACCGCGTAGATTCGTACGGTGCTAGGGAATTTCGTCTGGAACTGCATCCGTCGTGTGCAGTACGAACGGGGTGAGGGAATGTTGGCGTAGAAGGTACAAGGTATAAGGTCGAGGCGCGCTGTGGGCCCTAAGGTAAAAGCAAAGGGTGGGAGTGCCGTATTCCCGAAGGTCCTCCAATATGCAATTCCAGAGAAATAAAAGGCAATTCGCAGGATTCCGAATTTATTGGACGAGACTCAACGATGGCAACATTAAAGAATTCAACAGACAGAAATGTTACAAACGAAACGGATATGGCCGGTATTGGCCTCCGAACTCAGACTCTGGGTGAGTCGGACGACTGGCCGTGGTTGGCCACCCTATTCCGGACTGCCGATTGACAACTGTACATATCTATATATAGGAATCTGAAAAATGAGTATAAATTGATAGGTGATGACATAAGAAAGCTTAGTGAATGATTGACAGATGTAAAATAATTAAATAAACTCAATGAGTCTTTGATGTCTAGACATGAAAAAACAGATAATTGCACATTGTTGTTTTAACAGATTAGCAGTTTTTGAGACATAACACTTTGTAATTACACATAGAGTCCGAAAAGTGTCCATCGCTAATTGAATAAGTAACTTAGTTCGAAATAAACTGTGAGAAAATATTACAAAACGGCTGTTGAATTTAAAAAGTAAAGTCCAAAATAAATTAAAGTTATTAATGAACACTGAATTTTGCACGGTGATAATACAAATAGGTATTATGGTGTCTAAAAATTCCAACAATGTAATGATGATCTTATATAACAGTTTTGTGAACAGTTATCATTGGATCCTATGATAAATTTGGGTCTTCAGTAAGATGTTAGTCATACAATAGCTTAAGTAAAAGTTGCCCTTGGTTTTTAAAATGTAAAGCTGTAAGATATTGTTTAGTATTTCCCCGTTTTAAGAAAACATCAAAATGGTACGTTTATACAACACTTGGCATTGGATGTGTTTCCCTGTAATCAGTTAAGATGCATGTTTACCTTGCGTTTACTTTGAGTGACAAATTTATTCAATGACACACACAACAAACAAACCAATTCATTCTCCTCTTCCTTTTTTTCTGTAGATAGGTCGTACGAGGCAGTATTCGGTACTGTAGTGGAAACCATCGTCTGGGGAAACAACAACGCACAAAGGATGTATGCCAACGTTCCTATGAGAACTATGAACGCGGAAATGATTTTTGCAGGTAGACAGACTTAATTTGTCGGCCTCTCTTTGATCTGTCGATTAACTTTTGTTGCTAAATTCTACTTCCTCTTAACCATACAGAATATTTTAAACCTTTCTTACAGAATAGTTTCTGTTAATCTTTCCAAATTAAAAAGATGTCTTTTAATATGTACGTGACTGTCCAATATAAAAATCATTAATATTAACTTTACTAAACGATATGTGGCTATATATTCATATTAAAAAAATATAATTATATATATATATATATATATATATATATATATATATAATTATATTTTTTTAATATGAATATATAGCCACATATCGTTTTTGATAACCTTCTTACCTTTATAGGTAACCTTTTGCTACAATCCCTGAGGAACCAGATCGTG
Source organism: Magallana nippona (assembly GCA_033439105.1). NCBI lineage: Eukaryota > Metazoa > Mollusca > Bivalvia > Ostreida > Ostreidae > Magallana > Magallana nippona. The sequence continues at coordinate 4,130,154 of CM065922.1, forward strand.
GTCCTCTCCCTGTCCCCCAACCCTGACTGGAACAATGTCCGCAAGCTGATTGGGGAGTACCTGTTCACCATGCAGATGTTTTATTCCAACACTAACTGGGTGGAGACGTACGGCAACGCTACCTGTAACGAACTGGGTGAGCTATGTCAGCAGTCTTGCCGCTTAGTCAATTTCCGGAAAGTTTTATTGTCTTATGAAATGTCCCTAGCAACACAATATATGAAATAGATAATTCCCTGATTTTTATGATAGTTAATTTAGTTAGTTTTTGATGTGGTTGCATATTTCGGTCTGACATCATTCATGATAATGCAATAAAGTTTTAAAAGAGGCTGAATAAAAATACATTAAAAGCTATCATCAACCTTAACCTCCAACAAAGCTTTCATTCACATTATTGTCATCTGTACCTAATTTCACATGTACATGTCCTTTATAATGTACTTCGGGAGTTTGATAACTTATCAACAGTCGATGAAAATGTTATATTTTTACCAGAGATAAGATGATAACTGTGTATGTGTTGTTTTTGACATTGAAAGAAACCGTTTTCAGGAATTCAAGGAAGGAGTCTGATGTCCACAGCCCCGCCAGACGTCGCCACATGCGCCGGATGTGCATATTCCCATCCTGCGTAAGTGTATAAGCTGGAGTATCTGTTGTCTAGTCGACTTCAAAATGCTCCCATTTGAGAGAGTTTAGTCTTCTGTTTTGACTAACCTTTTTTCCAGAATAGACAAGCATTCCTGTCAAAACAACATACTGGTGAATGGACAGTACCTGACGAGTGGATACCTGAGTATTCAGGGCATCCCCAAACCGACAGGTAAGCTGGTCTTATTGGTCTTATTGGTCGACTCGCTAGCTCGCAGTGTAGAGGCAGTGTTTCACTTTCTGATTTCAAGTAAAAATATTGTCTTTGAAAGGAAATGACTCAGTAGGAATCGGGAAATGTAGTCACGGCGGGAAAGATGACGCGTTTTCTGACGTGAACGCCATCGGTGGGATCAACAAGGAGACTTCTGACTCTAGCCTGTCCCCACACTTCTTCCTCCACCACACGGCGGGGGAGACCGCCACACTAGCTACCATCCAGTTTTTTGTCGGGGAAGGTAATTTAATCTCGATTTTTTATACATTTGTGATTTCATTCAGGACAATATGGAACCCCTGAAAGATGTGAGCAAAGGTAGTCTGTTATCTTTAAGATTAACAATAAGAATGGTATGCCAGTTATTCAGTTAGTGTTTCTACACAATTCCATTACAGTTACCGGTCTTCTTGATCAGTTAGGGCCTCGACTCTTCGGAGAATTGGTTGGACTACCTGTCGCCTGCAAAGACTGTTTGAAATCGGGATTATCACTTGCTTACGTCATTGACACGTCATTGTCTATGTCAATCGACTTTGAACAAATCAAGACAAAGATAACAGAGACGATACAGTCATCTCTACATGAGAACAAGACCATGCCCTCTGATTTCATCCTGTCAACCTTCAGTGACCCAGGTAAAAGGAAATAAAATGACGGGTCTTTTGCTGGAATTCAAAAGCCTTTTTTGTAAGAACTCCTCAAAGATGGATACTTCTGTACGGTCTTTATTGTTTCGTTCAGTGTTGAATGTGGTCCTACGTGTTTGTTTTTTTATTACTAATTAAGTTTCACTTAACCACGTGCGGAGCACAGCGGACGGATATGAAATGATCAGCTGGATTCGAGATATGAAACAGGAAGGGGGAGGGGACTGCCCGGAGTTCTCCTTCCATGGATTGCTGGCAGGTATACAGCCAATGCTGTTATATTCAAACTGTTTATGTATTACAAGTCGTGTTATGTGAACCAGTTGCTTAATCAAAACTTTCAGGATTTGTTATGTTTTATTTAAGCGTTAAAGATAATCCGGCCGGATTCCTGTTTGTTCTTTTACTCCGATGCCGATCCAAAGGATCCCGAGTTAGAGTATGCAGTTCTACAAATAGCTGCTCAGAAAAACGTTCACATTGCATTCCTGATCAAGGGAACCTGTAATACCGGCATCCCTTTCCTCGCTCGATTGGAAAACGCGACCAAAGCCACGTGTTTGAAGCAATCTCTAGACAAAGGTTTTCATTCAAATTTTGATATTTTCTATCATAAAATATTTTATACAATCATTTATGTTTATATTACTTCCCGGATATTTCAGACAGAAGAAAGCGCAGTACCGACCAAGTCATTCATCAACCCTGGAACAAGCTCTATTCTTTTGACAAGGTCTGGGTTCGTCGCTTGAATTTTCGTTTCTTGCAAACTTTGCTATATACTGGTGCGATAATATTTCACTATATATGTAATGCTGAATTTATGAATAAAAAGCAAAGCAAAATTTCCGTGCTCTTAATTTCAGGCCTCCCAGAAAGGGTACAACTTATCTACACTGGTAGTAGTTGGTTTGGCCGCAGTAGTCTTGGTATCGCTGTTGGCAGTCATTGCGCTACAGAAACACAGAACTCACAGGAAACAACCAATCACTAAGCAAGGAAATCGTCATGTGACTTACCCGCAAACAGAATGAGCGAAGACAAAATATGCTATTAGCATAAACACAGAAATACAAGTGAATGCATGGCATTCCTGATTATTATGTTTGTTTTTGTTGCTGGCTGTTAAACAGTGCTTCTGATGTCTCTATTGCAATGCTTGTTGAAATAAGAATTACTAAATTTAATAATATTTTGGTTCATAACGCTTGCCTTCAGCGGGTTTAAGATACGTGTACATGTACAAATGTACAAACGAACAAGTTAACATGTTTCTCTCTATATTTTTTTATTCCGACGACGCACAGTGTTATCTGATTTGTGTAACGTGCAGAGTTATTACAACTTTTATACTATTCTAAGGACCAAAGTATAGTTCTTATATACATATCCATGTAAAACCATTTTTCGTGTGTATCACATTTTTGAAGGGTAAAAACATCATCTTGAAAATAAGCATTGCCAAAGAAAAAAAAATTCCTACGGGAGAATATTTTTCCATTAGGAATATTGATAATTGTTTTCAAATTGAGAAAAAATCTCGTTTTCAGAATGATGTACATGTATTTATGAGCGTTACTTTTGTCGAAACCATTATTTCTATTAATCAGCTACGGAAAGTGCCTTTTTATACAGAAAATCAATGTGCTTTCCAGCTGAATTCCGAAACTTGAGTTGACTAACAACATGTTTTGCTGATACTGCTAAAGAACGACAACTTCTGTTATGTTGCTTTGAACATTCAAAATTAAAATGAGCAGATAATTTCATTTGTTTTGTGTTCACTAAAGTTTCGTTATCAAAATTTGTTGTTTTTGATTAATTTTAGGTAATTGGTGGGCAATGCTAAAAACAAAATTTTATTAAAGTTTATTTTATTAGTGCTTTGTTCGATGGTTGCTGGAGTCAAAGGGAAAAAAAGGCAACTTCTTAACCAAACGCAATCTAACATCTAAGGGACATTATATGATTTTGATTGGAAATTGTTTTTGCAAATGAACGTTTTCTTCTTTCTCCCCCTTGTATTCTGCAAATTTATGGTGAACTAAGCCCACAGGCACTTATTCCTGTAATAAAAGTCCACACTAGAGTACAACAGTAAAACAAGGTATCCAACTCCAAATGACATGAACCAGTAAAATGACATGAACCAGTAAAAAAGGTTCGCTATGTGAAACGACTCTGGGCGAGCAATGTTTGGACGCTGTTTATGCAGATGGGAGTAAATTAAGAAAAGCGTGCCAAATGTGATTATGAATGTAAATCATAGTAGAAGAGAATTGTATTCAACATTTGTTCGCTGCTTTTCTCTCAAAAACGATGATTGCAATTCACGGAGGGGGGTTGTTCACGTAAATCGATGTTAGAAACCTTGTGTTATAATTCAATTCTAAGATGGACTTTTCTTAAAGGAACAAGCACCTGAGATTAATACCACCGATTGGCCTTATAAACCGAACACACCTCGATATAAGGGAAAACCGACACACGATATATGAAACAATTTAATAAAACAATGGTTACAAAATAGTAGTCTGTGTAAAGCTCTTATAACGAATGTAAAGACATCACATTAGGTATGAAAACAACAGAAAAAAAAAACAATGAGGGATATCAATGTCCATTCAACAACAGGTTACCATGGCTATCTTTATCACATGAGATGTACTGGTTCAGTACAATCGACCTTTCTCTGACTATAGAATGTGCTTCATTGTACACTATCTGCAATACTATGTTTTCTACTCTACATAGGAAGTGCATTGCATTTTGGGGAATATATCAAGAATTGGTATAGTTTGATAAAAAGATCATTGCTTTTCGAATAATATACTCCTGTATACAGGTAGGAACTGGTTCGTTGATTCGGTTCTTCTTGTTACACGTATTTGTCCAGGGTAAACATAAAGCTGACTGGTTTAAACCAGTTCATGTAAACCGGAAGTTGTTCGATGCGTCTGCTGATCTCCTGACGAATTTGTTTATATTCCGCTATAAGGAGAAAGAAAACGCTAAGATTAGTTATTCTTTATTAACTAAGCCATGTAAAAAACTTTAGAAAAGTTCTGACAGATTGCAGAATAGAAAAATTGTATAATGTATGCTTACGGTCAAGGAAAAATTTGAGAGCGTCTTGTCTGGTGTTGAATCTGATAGTGGTAATGAGGCTGCTGGGTTTGACCCAGTGACCCCGGATGACCTTTGCTCCGACCGACTGGATGAAGAACCCGTCGTTGCCGTGCTTGTAGAGCACTTCCTTGATTTTGGGGACAAAGTTTTCCCGGAACAGGACTGGATCCAGCTGTCGGGGGTATTCCGTGGTGATATAGGTGTAGGCGATCCGCTCTGATAAACAGAAATATATGTCATTCATTGTAATAACTAAGTAAGATTCTCAGCGGTTTTAGTAGACTTTTGACAAATAGTGTAGTTGTAGAAATTGCAGACTATAAGATGTATAGCAGCTTTCATTTTAATTTTAAGCAAGTTTATTCAATACCATAAATAACTTCTGATTCTATTTACTTTTCCATGATGCTCATATCAGCAATCTTGGGTTATAACAGTATCATGTCAAGTTTTGAAATTGTAGTAAATTTGTTCCATACAGTTAATTTTTGTTTTTTAATTTGCTCATACAAAAACTACATATTATGAATATCCCTTCGTATGTTGACCTTATATGATGCACAAGACATACACATATACATGATATAAATAAAATTATATAAAACCAAATCGTATTACTTAAATCAAAAAGAGTATAAAATCACCTTGTGGCTGGCTATCGTTCAAAGGAAGAATCATTACGTCACTTCCGTAAGGTTCGGGAAAGCTGGGAGTTTTAAACTTCCTCTCGCTGATGACCCATTTTTCGGCGTCGTTAAAAGTAGGGAACCAGATGACCAGGATCATATCGTCAATGACTGTGGAATCCTGGGAACGTTCCAGCCAGTAGTCCCCGGTGCGCGTCATATTGGCCCGGATGTTCCACCCTTCTTGTCCCTCCAGCAATTGAATCTGAAGGTTAGATGATGTATTTATATTTCTATTTAGCGACAAAATCACTATTGTTATTAAATCACAGGATATATTGTTCTATTTTGACAGTCGCAATCTTTCTATCAGAAAATGCAAAGATATTTTTCTACACGATAAAAGCATTGGAGTTACATTATTTTGCTTTAAGAGGGCTAGATGGTCGTGGCCAATTTTATAATGTATTGATCTTAGAAGAAGAGCTCCATATAAAGATATAAGAAAATGCTTAAACTTAAAAGCTAAAATATATGAATTTTTACTTTACAAAATATTAGTTTATAGCTAACAAATTATATCTAAAAATTTAAACAAGATCTGATGGATAGTTTGTTGACCACACAGCCACCTTAAATAACCATTGATGGAATTTTATGTACATAGCGTGTGGATTCGTTGAAATGAACAGAAGATTATCTCTGTGTATTTATCAGCCCATAATTGTTCTATACAGTAACAGACCGATGCTAGCTGCAGGTCTGTAGCTCCCGGTCTGAAAAAAATTCGGGTAGACGACCTGGGAGCTACAGTGCCTTCCATAGTAAAGAAAAACTGCAATTTACGACGCACAAAAATTGCGCTAGTTTATGACTGATTAATCATTTATACTATGGGACGCACTGTAGCTCCCAGGCCGTCCATCCGAATTTTTTCAGACCGGGAGCTACAGACCTGCAGCTAGACTGATGCATACTAGTTCCGCACATTCAGGTTTTACTGTAAATTATCACTAGCACAATGTACTGACTATGAATTCTTGCTAGCTCTATCATGCTACGATAATACTATTATTAAGAACATAAATGTAATATTTACCAACGATCTCAAAATCTTTTGGACTTATTCCAGTCAGTCAGTTTATTAGATTATTATCTATGGACATGAATTTAATCTACTTGGCTGTTTTAGTCAAAACAGCGATGTAAACACTCATTAAATTGAATAAATTCGTTTATGATGTACTGATTCTCTAAATACTAGTATTGTATGAATGCCATAAGTTAAATGTAAATTCAAGACACATAAATAAAAAACATTTCTCAAATAAAAGGGAATTGCTTGGTCTCAGTATATCTCAAATATACCAAATGTTGGATTGTATGCATTGTATTGTTGCATAATGTTCGTACAATACATGTACATGATACTTGTCAAGAAAAAATGTAAAACTGTGCAAGAAGATCTGTAACATATCAATTAGATTTGCCTTCTGATCTCCCTATGAACAAAATTTTATCAATATAAACGTATGTCAATCATTATTGTGTAACAAACAAAAAAATAAAACAATATTTCAAAACATTTCAACAAACAAAGTTTGTGTCTTTTGATTTTATTTATTAGAGAACACCTTTCCCAATACATACAGAAAAATAAATAGTGAAATCGTTGAAGAACACCAGTGCTTGATGCGGAAACGCAAATAAATAGCATGATAGGATGGGGCTATATACACAGGTCGAAGAATACTGAATCATGTTATGATGCTTATATCACAGAGGCTTGGACAGAATTTCAGGATTTCTTTGAAGCAGTATATATAAGTGTCTACTTTAATTACTAAACAGTTTTCAAGCAGTGGACGGACATAATTCTATTTTAAATAAATAAATTACAAGCAGAGGACGGAATGAAGATTAGAAAGAGGAATAATTTAGGATAAGGGCTTTCTATCTCTGAATAATACTGATCCACTGGTTCTGTATCTACAAGGTGAAGGTCGTATTCAGTTTTTATCACAGACTTTTTGGAGGATTGTTTGGCAGCGGGTGATTGCCGGTGGGGCAGGGCCCGGGATGGGGCTCACACGGGGCGCTCGGTCAGGGTGAACATGACAGTGGTTCGGTTCTTAGAGATGTCCCTTACTGACCGCCTCAAACGCTCGTACTCAGCTGTAAAATAAAAACCCAACAGTGAACAGTTGTGTAACTGTTATAGAACTACAAGTTGAATGTGGATCCTAAATTAATAAAGTTAAGGAATATTCAAATTTCTATCTATCACCCATACTTACGGTCATGAAAAAACCGAAGGGCCGCTTCGCTGCTAGGGAATCTGGTGCACGTCACCACGCTTTTGGGTTTGAACCAGTTTCCACGAAGGTGCTTGATTCCGACTGTTTGAATGACGAAGCGCTCCGCCTCGTGACGGTGTAACACCTCACTCATGTTGATGGCAAACTTCTCCCTGAACTGATCTGGGTCAACGATTCCCTCGAATTCCGTTACAAGGAATGTTGGGTAATGACGATCTGAAAAAGAAAGCTCAAAGAATAAAATCCCAAGTCTCCTTTTATCTTGCATCCAACCAACGTTTGAAAATATTTCAGTGAACAGGAATAATACCATTTGACGGGTTCCAATTAATTGGAAGACACACGACGTCAGATCCATAGAATTCCGGAAAAGCTGCATTACGGAAATGTTTTTCATGACGAAGCCACATTTCCGCTTCCTTGCTGGTAGGAAACCAGATAACTAGGACGATGTCGTCGATGTTCCATGTCCGCTCTTGGTCCACGGACGGTTGGTGTGTCCAGCCATCCGGTCGTCCCTCCAGCAAACTAATCTAAAATGGCCAAGAACAAAGTTGAAATTGTAACAATGTCCAAAAGCGGGTCTTTTTTATTTCAAATATTCTGATATCTCTGGTCTGATTTTTAAAATGAAACCAACACTTACCGTTTCATGTCCTCTGCTTAGAAAAGGCACGACATGGTCCGAAACACGAAATCCACGATAAATTTTGAATGAAAATGCTGCGACCAAATGGGAAGGTCAAGCACAAAACCTTGAATCGGTCGCATCTAGGGGGTTTCTGGACATTTTCATAATTAGATATCTAAATTTCTTTCTTATCTTGTTCTGAGTAAGTTATATCGATTTCAAAATTTATCGTGATTTCGGCCATGTCGCAGCATTTTCAAAGACCGCGATTGCAGACTTGCAAAGAACGCAACCAGTAGTACTTAGTGTTATAGGTACTTAACAAAAGGCCAAGATTGTACCAGTCAATAAAACAGTTCTTAAATCCTTTTTTTACAGTAAAAGCTAGTGTTTTGGTGAGATGTTTACCTCCCTGTTGGTAGCGATGCCTTTGAGTTGCCCGTATGAGTTGGCCAGCACAGAGCGTCCCTCTTGTAGCGCCTTGACGACGTCAGCCTTGGCGAGTTTGTTGGTTCTGATGAAGAGGTAGACTCCACTGTTGGTGGACTTGGGCTGCAAGTAAAACACAGGAACTTTCAGTAAATGGTTCCGGCAGTGAGTGGTTATGTCTGCCACCGCCAAACGTGACCACTAGATCCCATTCAAACGCCCAAAGTCACCTGATACATCAGTCAAAAATGTGCGGAAACGCTTTCAACCAGCTGGCCATAGTATATAATTCTACTACAGAAATGTACATATGTGTGTATTTCAAAACAAGAGATACCATACGCGTGATACAGCGCTAACACGTGACTCTGTTACCTCTTCATCGTACAACGCTTGACCTGAAGGCACTGTGCGAGGTCGAACTTCCTACAAAATGTGGTAGAACTACCTTAACTTTTGGTTTCTCTTAAGTACACAATGACTACATGTACGTGACAAATTTGCCTGTGTGCATACCACATTCTTATAAACGAATGTCCCTTTCTTATATCGGTATTCAGAACTTGAGTATTACAAGCTTTTGATCAATGTAATAATTATTTAAATACTACTCTGTTACACAGAATACTTTTATTATGGATTACCTGCATTGTAGATACATAAGGATTATCTCAACTACAAATGGAATATTTCCGTAAAAACTGGATTTTCTAAATTCAATTTACATTTATCTTTCATTCAGATATACACGTAAATGGTCCCACCAACAATCACAAGCGACCCTGAATAATGTGACAATAAACATAAATCAAGGAAATCGTTGTCGTCCAGTTGTTGCTAACTGATGACAAATCAGGATAATTACAGCATATTAGAATTTCGAATTTTAAATCTCTCAGCCTTGCTCGCATTATTCATGACAAAATACCGTCTTTCAATGGAGAGAGAGAGGTCTGGTCCCCTCTTTAATTTATATACGATGTCATGCCGAAAATTGGTCTATCAGGAGAAAAGGATTGTTTAAAACCGAGACCATGAAAAGGGAATTATATAAACTACAATTCCAGTAGTAGATTGAGGACAAAACGGAGGTCCGATATAATACTAGTAGGCTGGTGCGGCTTTATGCAGATACTTTACAGATACCAAGACCCTTACGGCGACCTTCAAACCTGGCGCACGCTGGAATCGAAATATTGCTCCTGGTCGTAGTTAGGTCCCTACAAGACAAGCTAGGCCCTTCAGAGTTTTATTAATGACTTCAAAAACATTAAAAACTCGGTGTCCTGAAATAACCTAAGCAAAATCAATACTTAACTCAGAAAAAATTTAATTCAATTCCCGGTACCACTTGCACTGAGATGATGTACGCAGACAAGCAAGAGGGAAAATTAGATTGCTGAGCCTTCAATATGTAAATTAATGTATCTACATTGAATGACAGAACAACTGTCTAGAACTGAACTGTATCTAAACATTCATAATTAATAGCTTGTGAAATTGATGAGTAAATCGTATGTACCTCATCCTTATATTTAAGAGGGGGCCTTTAAACTTTTCAATTATTCTGGCAAGATTCCTGTGGAAAATTTATTATGGAGAGGAAATGCCTTTTCTCAACTCAAAGAAATGTGTGAACGTGCGTAGTTTACTTAGGGCCATAATTCATACACTAATAAACCTTTTTATGTAGGATGTATTCTGGCATTCGACATGAACGTACACAAAGCAAACTGAAAGAGCTTTCACAAGGGTGGAATCAAAATAAAACCGTTTTGTGGACTACTTCAATTCATGAAAGGGTTAGTTCAATAATGTGTACCATGACAACAGCAGATGTATAAATAAACTTGCGGTCCTTGCAATTGCTCGATGGATAAGAACGGGTATTCGTAACAACATCCAAAATCTCTGTCTTTGTAAGTAAGCCTGTGTACACAGCGACCGAACTATTCCCCCGGCCTTCACTGAAGCCCTACACACTACAAGTAATTGTGTGATTAGTGTTAAGAAAATGTAAGCCTCTTGAAAGCACTCAATAATAGGTAAAATAAGCCTCACTAAACCCAGACGCCATTTAGCCTGATAGATAGTAGTACAAGACAAACACTAAACTGTCGGAAGACACCATATATAAATTACATGTACTACAGCTCTACAATCATATATTAAAGCTAGAGCGGATGATGACGTAAATAAAGCTGATGACGTAGGTTAATGGTCATAGTGCTACCTTACCACGTGATGCGTGGGGTTCTTAGCATCCCTCGCCCAGGGTTTGAAATTCCCATCATGCAACTCGATTTTTTCCATTTCCCGACGGATCTGGGCTTCAAGCTGCCGTTCTCTCTCCAGCAACTTATCCTGGCTGTTGTATGGTTTTCTCACCATTTCCGGGCCATGCATTTGCTCCCTGTAGGTCTCCCTATGGGTCAGGTGATCCCTCTGAAAATCCACATTTCGTTTGTCAGTATCATTTTTATCATTGGGTGAGTAATATTTGGCCCTATCACGATCATCCTCATTAAACCTAGGCGATTTGTGCATAGTCCAGAGATCATCTTGGAGCTTATTGTTCTGAGCTCTCAATTTGGACAACTCATCCTCCAAGTTTCGCAGCTTCGCAGAGTGAATCTCCTCTCGCGTTCTGAACTCATCCATCTTAGAATCATGGTAATGGATGTTATCTTCCAGCTCGTGAATTTTAGATCCGTACGTCTTCCAGTCTTCAGCCATGGTACCGATTTTTTCGTCCACTAGTCCCACTTTCGCTTTCACGACCTCTATACCCGCCTCTACAGTGTCTAGCTTGCTGTTTGTGTATCGGAAGGAAGCATTGGTAGCCATGTGATCGGTATGCAATGTACAGTGTCAACAATGTCTGTAGATCGCTTTTGAAATTGACAATGAATCACTTGAAAAGACAGGCAATGATGGCATCTATTAATCCTTTACTCAATCTTAGTCAAAAGCAAACACATTCAGGTCTCTACCAGGATTTGGTAGAAAATAGGCCTCTGAACTGGTAGAAATTAAATCAAATGAATGTAAAATGACGGCTGTAGTTTTCACTCATTTCATTTAAAACTGGCTGTTGGTGTTGGCGCATGTTTAGCGCTCCACATAAAGAGAAAAGTTATTGACTTGGAGATGCACGCGTTATATACATGAAGGTCCTTTCAATCGATATCGATTTTAAATCAGTTCAGTGAGAGGAGCCAGGATATTTTTATTTGGTAAATACTGATCGATTATTATAATACGTTTAAAGATGGATCAAAGGTGTAACACAGGTGAATGCATCAAATCATTGCTTTTGTTTACGAAAGTAAGCCTGGACGATAAACGACGAATTCAAGTATTCAACCCCGGACAAAATCCAAAGACAGGAAAGGTACACAAGTCACATTTATGTGTATTGAGGCAGAGGACAAAGTAATTCAACACTCTAGTTACTGACCAAACAAACCACTATAAATCTACTCCTATAGGCTGTCTTTGAAGTAAAGAAAGATAACTTTGTCCAGAAAAGAGCGAAGTGTATAAGGAAACGTAACTCCCTAAAATAGCGTTTTACTTACAAGATTAGCGGCCGGGTATTCTATTGGTTGCTGAAATTAAAGAAATTCATATATTGTATAAGAATAAATACAATCTTAACATTAGCAATAGTGATAATCCATA